>JAMWYP010000366.1:0-374453 GCA_025563575.1 Acacia pycnantha | reverse complement strand
CACCGGTGCTGCTGCTGAACCCCGTAACTCTCTTTTTCTTTTTTTAGGTCTCCCTTTGATTTTCCAATCGTTGTTATCGGCCTCTTGCAAAAAGAAAAGAAAACAATTTAAATAAAAGAAACTAATAAAAAAACAACAACTTAGCATAGTAAACTAAATAAAACTCAAATCTTTCTTTCTTTCCTTTTTTTTTTTTAAATTAAAGTATATTTTTAGTTTTTAAGTTTTACATAAAATATATTTTTTGTCTCTTAACCTTATAAAATATACTCTTGATCCTAAAATTTCAATACTGTTAATGTTACTAACGAAAAAAGTTGACACAACTAACTCAAGAGATGATTAATAGCATTTAATTACATAAATTTTATATATTCTTGAATTTACCCATATTTTAAATTTAAGTTTGTAGCATTTAATTATACAGTTATCACTTAAATTTACATCATCATCACTTAAGTTTGCATTTTCTGTTAACAAAATTAACAGGGTTAGAATTATAAGACTAAAAGTATATTTTATAAAGTTAAGAGATCAAAAATATACCTTAAATAAACTTAATGGACTAAATATATACTTTAACCTTTTTTTTCAGAAACTATAACTTGTTATTATTTTATTTAAACTAAACTATTTCTATTTAAATTTGAAAGTTTAGTATTTATAATGAAATTCACCAAATAATGCACCACTTTAATTTGAACTTATTAAATATAGAATCTCTCAAAATCACATACATAACTCTCTAAATATCATCAAAATATAATTTAAAAGTATACTAAAATTGGAGAGTTGTCAATTGTAGCCGCTAAAAATAGTCAGTTGCTATGTGGAGAAATCTAAGATATATATATATATATATATATATATATATATAAAATTAATGTGTATTGGTTTATGGGTGTTGAATGCTTGGATTTGCTTCCTCCATGTGCGATGGATCGGGATAGGAACGACTGAGAAAACCTTGTTACCCGAGAAGTAATTAGTATTTAACTATTTATAATGTGCTCGACCGAATCGTTTGGCAGAGAACTCCCCAGAATCAACAACAATAAAACAAAACAATCGCATGAAAAAGATTCAACAACAAAATAATTCAATAGAGGCAAAAAGGAGATAAATGGCCTTATAGATAAAACACCTAAATAGAGTAAACGAATATACATTAGGTGTACATACTTATGTGCCAATTATGTGCTCATACCTCTATTAGAGGTAGGAGTATATTTTTTTTTATTATTTTTTTGTATATTATATTTATTTAGATTTAAATTATACGTTGTTTTCTGATTATTTTTTTTTATCCAATATCTCAAAATTAATTATTTTCCATGATACTAGGATTACAAATAAATGCAGAATTGAAAACTAATTAATTTGAGATACTTGGTGTAAAAAAAATTCCAGAAAGCAGCATATAATTTAAATCTAAATAAATACAATATATAAAAAAATATATATACTCATACATAATTATGGGCACCTAATGTGCACCCAAAAGGCAAAATAACAGGCATGATATAATTCCTCCCCTTCATCAATTTCATCATCTTTTTCTGAGTAGTTTATAAACCACCCCTGGTTCAACCTCAAATTACCTCTTCAAGCAGACTTGAGCTTCTTCAACGACGTCGCACACTAGATGACGACAACAAAAGCAATAGATGTTGGAGGTTTGTTAGAAGGCAGCACCCGATGACGGCAACAAACCCCACACACACCAGACGCGACGAAGGACCACACGACTCGACGATGACAGGGGCAGGGAGCAAAATGGGAAGCGGCAAAACGCGGCCAACGTTTTTGTTCTTCAAATGGAAAAAGAACACTTAATGCAGAGCTGTTTTGTTCTGGGCTTATGTTATGGCCATTTTTATTTTGGTTTTGGGCTTCTTACTTTACAAATTTCCTATTTATTTATTCTTTTTGAAACCATTCTACCTCAATTATTTAGCCCTTTTTTATATCAAAAAAATATATATATTTAGCCCTTTTACCCCTCATCCTTAGACTCAACTGGTAAAGGGGTCAGACATTTTCACCAAAGAGAGGGGGTTCGATCCTGGAGTTGGTCAAGACGTTGGGAGAAGCATCTTAGCTCCTAGGTGCCTAGGTAAAGGCTTGAGGGTAATAGACGGCTCTCACTGCCCAACATTGGTATGACCTAGGAGGAAGGGAGATTTCGCCTTGCCCTTAGATCGTGGTGAACCCAACCCCTTTCCTAAAATTTTCATATATATATAGCCCTTCGGATTTTTGAAACCATCCTACCGTAGGATCCATCACATCCTCTTTTCTCTCCAAAAATGAAGAGATTTTTTGGAAGATAATTCTTCTTCCATCACTACCCTTCACCATGTCATCTTATCATTCCAGCAACTTTCACCACTATCAGCTCACTTCAGCCCACCTCACTTAGTAATGTGGAAAAATATATTTATTTCAATTTATTTTTAAACATATATTATATGATTATATTTAAACACATATTATTTGATTTGTTTTCTTTCAATTTATTGTTTGATTTTGAAAACATGTTTTAACATATGCTCATTTCATGGATAGAAATTTGTTTTATATCTATTTGTAATTTATAAACCTTGTTAATAATTGAAATATCATTTTATCTTTTTTGAAAAAACATGTTTTAAAATACAAAATCGATCATGTGAATACAGTAACATTTCTTATGGAGATCATGAAGCCCCTCATAAGAGTCTAGAATTTGTCCAGTTAGAACATGTTTACATGAGTCAAACGCTTATACCACAACCAACTTTAATCCAAGTTGCTAACAAAACAATTTTCAGATTTAATTTTAGGTAAATTTAAGGTATAACAATTACCTTCTCTAGAGGCCTTAAATAAAACTTTAAGGTTACCTTTATCAATCGGAAAATCATCCTTGTTGACAATGAGACATTTCTCTGAACCGCAAGTAATACAGTTGTTCTTGTCTGCAATTTGGATGACACTAAAGACGTTGTGATAGAGACCTTCCACATAGTATATATCTTTGATATGGGGTCCTTCCTTTTCACCAATCTCACCAATTCTCACGATTTTTCCAGATTGGTTCCCCCAAAAGGTTACTTTGCCACCATTCTTTGATTTCATTGCCACAAATTTGGATTGATGCCTCATCATGTGTTTGGAGCATTCGCCGTCAATGTACAACTTATTGGTCTTTGATGCTCTCAAACAAACCTACGAATTAGAAAAGATCAAATCTTAGGTACCCATTTTTTCTTGAGTCCTTTTGGGTTAGCTTGGGCCTGAAGGAAAACATAAGTCCCTTTAAGTACCCACTGATAGTTACCAACAGATTTATCCCTTTAGTGAACTTCTCAAGGGTTTTCGTAAGATAAGAATTCTTTTTCTCAAGATCAGGGCATTTTTCACAAACTGAGTTTTCGCAAACCAGAGGAGAATCTTTGATTTGTTGCTTAAGCAATTTGATTTTCCTCTTTGAGGCTATAAGTTCTTTTGCAATCTTTTTAAATTCAGAATGTAACTCATTGTATTCAAAAAGTAATTCATCATCAGTGGGTTCAAAATCATATACCACATCGTCATTTTCATGTTGTTCTTCTTCTTATGCTACTAGACATACATTTGTAACCTCTTCTTCCTCACTTTCTTCGTCCGAGGAACTATCTCCCCATATGGCATATACATATGTCTTCTTTTTAAAATGATTGAACTTCTTCTTCTCCTTTTCCTTGCCCTTTAGCTGAGGTCATTCGAATTTGATATGGCCCGGCTTCTCACATTCATAACAGATGATATGATCTTTGTCTTTAAATTTGCATCTATTACTTTGGCTTCCCTTTTGAAATCTTCCTTGATCATTCTTGTAAAACTTCTTGAATCTACGAACGAACATGCCGAGCTCATCATCTTCATCTTCCTCTTTGGCTTCCTTTTCTTTCACGGCATTGAGGGAAACACCTTTCCCTCTATTGTTGATTTCGTCTAAGCCCTTCTTGAATTTCAGATTGCCTTCATATTCAGATAAGCTTCCGAACAGAGTAGCTACTGACGTCATTGATTCTCCATGAGCTTCTTTGATTGCAGTGACTTTAGCTTCCTAATCTTTCGTTAGGACATTTAGAATTTTCCTAACTTGAGATTTTTGCTCATATGTTTTACCAAGACTGATAATTGATTGATCAAATGAGTAAAACAAAGTTGGAACTCTCCAATGGATTCTCTAGACTTCATACGATTTAGTTGTTAACATGTTGATCCATTTCTCCTTTATGCCAGATGTTCCTTCATAAGCTATCTCCAATGCTATCCACATTTCTTTCGCACTTCACAAGTTACATATGCGAAAGTACTCCTTTTGACTAAGTGCACTTTGGAGCATCAAGACAACTTTATTGTTGAGAGTTATTTGCCTTTTGTCATTTTCATTGAATTCATATTCAACCTTTGGCACATGAATTTCTCATTCTCTCTTTATAGGACATAATCACCATTCTCGATCACTTGCCAGAGACCATACTCTGTCGCTAAAACAAACACTCTGAACTTTGCTTACCAGAATGAAGGCGGTCAATTGATAGAGGCTTCGTCAGGCAATATTCCTTCCATGATCCTTCTCGAGATATTAAGCTTGTTAGAAAAGATCTAGCTCTAATACCAAATGAAAGTAGAATATCACCTAGAGGGGGGGTGAATATAGTGATTTCAAATTCTTTTGCGATAAGGCTGAGAGACAGAGCAAAGAGGATAGAATATGAACACAGAGGAATTATATTGGTTCAGTCCAACTCTTTGACCTACGTCCAATCCCCAGACACTCTGGGATTTTCACTAGCTCACAATCATGATTACACACTCTGCACTCGAAGTAATCCTTTCACACTAGGATTCACTCCCCCGTACAAGTTGTAATCATATACACCCACACTCAAGGTCCCTCTACCTTGAGATTAAACTGATAATGAATTAAATGTTTAAACTCTTTCACAGAGTAGATAGAAATAATCACTGAAATACAAATATCTAAAGATACTAAATGAAATGAATGAAACAGTAATTCACAATAACTTCAAATTGAATGCACAAATGTTTCAGTAGTTTGCGAATTGAATGCTCTTGGCTTTTATATGATCTGCCTTAATGACTGTTGTAGAGTTTTTAAGATAGTTGTTGTGAGTTTTTGATTATTCTGTTAGGCACAAATTACTTCCATTAGACACACTCGAACATTGCTTGATTGATTTGCTTTCGGATTACCACCGACGAACTTTTGGTCAGAAGTTGACTCAGAAAAGGTACTTGAGACTTTCGCCGGAATGGGTATGTCTCGAGGAATGATTTGGTCTACTCTGGTTTCCATTCCATGTGCGTGCTCTGTTTTCTGCAAACAATAAATGCTCTAACACACGTCGTTGCTTTTCAATTAATCAGTTCTCAGACATTTGTTAATGATCTGAAATCCACTCAAAAAGATAATTAGTAATAGTGTAAATAAGGTTGAGTAGGATTTAAATACAAATGAATGATAAACCAATATATTTGAATTTACGATTACTATTACAACGAATATAGTCAGGTTGCTGATGAAAAATGCTCGAGTGTGATTCCTTGAGTACTCGAGTAAGCATTCATGTAATACCCTCAAATCTGACTTAGGGTAATTTCCCTTGAAAAAGGATAATTTGCAATTAGGTCCCTAAGACGTTTGAAGATTTGCAAATAGGTCCCTAAAATACATTATGGGTTATAAATACCCTGTGAAAGCTATAAAGGAGGCAAGTAAAAATCTATTTGAAATAGGGAATGATATTGTCCCTAATTTAGGTAATTTATTAAGTTACAAACTTGGAGAAATTGTAGAAGAATACTCAAAAAGTAAGGAAATGACCAAAAATACCCCGTAGATGCTAAGATAATGCTGGAGACATGAAAACAAAAATGTCAATACAAAAGTATGAATGTAATGAGGTGTTTTAAGTAAGAAAATTATCAACTTGTGATAATTAAGTAATTAAGTAATATTGGGCTAATTACTTAAGCATAAGCAAAGGAAATTCGGAGATAATTATGTAAAACCCTAAAATTAGTGGTTTTTGGCCAAGAATTAGTAAAAATATATTTACTAATTAATTGTAAATTTTGGACAAAAATAGTTGAGTTTAGGTATTTTTGAGCCTAAATACAAGTATGGACCAATAGGAAACTTTGTAAAATTATATAAAAATAATTATTAAATAATTATTTTATATAATATTAATTAATTATTAATTAATTAAAAAAGAAAATTAAATAAAAAGGGACAAGATTTTGACCGAAAATCATGAGTTCAAAATGAAGATAAGAAGCAATGGAATAATATCATGATATTTGTAGCATTTTTGCACATGTTACATTATTTTAATATATAATTTATTATGATGAATAGTAATTAAATAATTAAGAAACGGATCCTATCTAGAGATCTAGGAATAGGAATTCCAAGGTCAAGGTAAAATATTGATCAGTGAGTTTTTACCTTCAAGTGACCTCTTTCGGAAGTAAATTAGAAGTAGTTTGTGCATTTTCCTAATAAAACAAAATAGGAAAAATGCATATAGGCATATTTTTGAAATAAAGAAAATAAATTCTAACTCAATATCTAGGAATGAGTTTGAATTTATTTAGACATATTTGGAATCATTGAATTTTTCTCTAGAGATTGGTGATTCACACGTTTTCGAGAAACTTTGGCCTGAACACGAATGCCCTGTATGGAATCAAGGTTTAGATTAGAATAGACATTTCTTGTAAGTAAGAGGAGATCTTCAAAGTTAGTTAACTTGAATTTTGAGATTTCTCAGAAAGTCGCGATCGGACACCGATCGGAAACTTATCGGTAAGACGACTTCTTGAGGAAGTAAGTGACATCACCACCATGACATCATGGCTTTAAATGATGATGTCAGCTGCCAAGTGGCCGGTGAGGATCGTGACATGTGGCAAAGTGCGATCCGTGGCCGATATCCGATATGAAAAAGTAGTGAATAGTGTCACATTTTCTTCTATAAATAGCCAAGTTTCCTCTTCATTTCTCACACCATTTTGAAGAGCAAAACCGATTCTAGAGAGATTATTTTAGAGAGAAGCTCTGGGAAAAATTACAACGAAGCTCCGGGTAAGTTTTCGATGCAGAGCTTTAAGCTTTCGTAGTTCTTTCAATAGTTAGAGTAGTAATGCTAGAGTAGCCTTTAAATTTTTCAAGTATGATTGGATATCATATGGGAGGGCTATTTTAGTCATTATTTTCGAAAATCATAATTACGTCGAAGTTAAGCGAAATTTCGGAAGAAAATTTGCTAGAGTAACGAAGTGCTGGCAAAATTCCGCCGATTAGGGGTAGAAGGGCAAAATGGTAATTTTTACCTAAAATGCCAGTTATAATGTCAAATCACTAATGAAAGTGATATTACCCTTATAGGATATCGAAATCTTGATTTCTTCTTGAATTCTGCTGCCCGACGAGCCGCTGTTGGAGATTTCACGATTTTTCGTAAAAGTACAGTTTTCCGTAAAACGTGCTAGAAATACCGTAATCTGTCAACGAAGGTACGTTCGCGTACTGTAACACTAATCTGATGTTTATTGTATGCGTATATGTACTATGTGTAACGTATGCCTATTGTGGTAATTGTTAGCTCTGTGATATCTTCATGTACTTGTTGTTATGCTTGCGGGGTATTGGGATACGATTGCTAGGTGTGAAATGCTAGGTGTGACACGATTGCTAGGTGTGAAATGGCTGCTAAGTGTGACACGATAGCTAGGTGTGCGCATTTGCCAAAGGATTATGTCTTTGTTGGGATATGCTTGTTTCTTTGTATGATTATCTCGTAATGCATATGTTGTATATATGAATATGAGGTTAACCGTTACCCGAGATCCGGTGCGGATCTCGGCCCTAACATAGCGTCGCCTCGGGAGGACCAAGGGCCGAGGATGGAGGCAAGCAACTCGCGTAGAAGACCGGACTGAAGACTTCACTTCGTTGTTCGGCGAGTCTTCCTTTTGATGTTGTCTTTTATTTCGAAAACTCTCGGTTATTGAGCCGCCTTTGTAATCGACCAGATACACTCTTTGTTGGCTTTTGAATCTATATATCAGTTACTCTTCCGCTCAAATGCTCTACTCTGATGATTTTTTTTTAAAAAAATTTATACTGCTTTCGAAAAGTCGGGTTGTTACAATTCAAAAGTTGTTTCACAGATGCCCAACGTTCACCCATACTCAAGTAAGAAATATCATGTGCTCGAGTAGGTCTTCAACAAGATTATAACAGAGGCTTCATAACGTTAATACTCGAGTAGCATATCCTTCATACTCGAGTACCTTGCTCAAGTATAGAAACTATAACATTCTAATTTTTATATTAGGATTTAATTACAAATATGAAAAATTAATTAATCATGATGCATGAATTTATTGTATAATTTTCAAAATAAAGGTTTGTATGTAAAATATCATTTATGATAATAAATAAATTAGTGGAATAAGAGTGTAGAAATAATAAATAGTTGTTGTTAAAAAAAAAAAAGAGTCAAAACCGTGCAGAAGAAGAAAGGGGGGAAAATAATCAAATAATGAATAAATTAATATTTAAAAAAAAAATTATTAAACGTGGCAGCAATTGCTGCCACCTACACCTAATATATACTTGGAGAGTAAGTATATGATCCACCGCCCTTCCCCTAATATATATATATACCTACACCTAATATATACTTGGAGAGTAAGTATATGATCCACCGCCCTTCCTAATATATATATATATATATATATATATATATATATATATATATATATATATATATATATATATATATATATGCGCTTGCTTGCTTGGTGAGTTTGTGTGTAGATGGTGTGTGAGTGTGTGCGGTGAGAGAGATTTGGGGAGCCACAGAGAGAGAGAAAGAGGGATGACAAGAAAGGAAGAGAAAGAGAAAAAGAGGTTGTTTGAGTTTTTAAGAGAAGTTATTTATTTTATTAGATCATTTAGGTAGTTAAATTAAATTCTTCTTAACAAACTTTCTTTATGAAAATTATTCTACGTATTTTTCTTTTTCTAATGAAGGTAATATAATATGGATTAGTGAAAATTTTGAGATTAGAACCTTGGCAAAGTTTTGAGTTTTGATAATAGATGATTGTGTATTTGTAGATCATGATTAATAGATAATTTTAATCGGTTTAGATTCATTAGTTAGTAGTTGTGGGAATTTAAACTTAATTTTTTTATCTAAACCGATTCAAAAGTTGGTAGTTGAGCATTTATGACTTATAGGATATTTCTACCGATGAAATAAGGTTTAAGGCATTTATTTGGATTACTAAAGGTATTATTGTTAGTTTAAAAGGTGAGGTTTTGCTAAATCTTGAACTATAAATAATTATGAGTTGGGATTTCAAATTTAAATTAAAGCTTGATATGATTTTGAGTATGTGGAGGTTTCAAGATTTGTTAAATAAATTGGGTTATGCTTATGTAAGTTAATATTAGGTTTGTGATAATAGGTCTTTTATATTTGAGTTTATAATTCATTTATTGGAGGTTGTATTGAGGAATAGATGGATTGGATTTGAGGTTTATAAATATGATTATTTGAAATTTTAGGTGAAACTTTCATTATAGGAAATTGGGTATTTTGGTTTAATTGAGGATTTGGTGATATTTTAATAATCATAATCAGTGAGAAATAATTTGTGAAGGAAGAAAATAAGATTAATGATTTGAGGAATAAATAAATTATCATTTTTTTAAGAAAACTAAAGTAAAATATTATAGTTTAATTTTTGTTATTGTATTAGTTGATATTTTTGGTTAATTATATTAACGTATAATTATATATTTATTTTTAGAGTGGGCTTGATTTCTCTCACGCTTAGTTCTGGTGTCAAGAACTTAAGGTTACCACTTTCTACTTGTTATGTGTGTTAATATGTTGTTAAAGATTAATTTTGAAATGGTTATTGAGACAGAAAATTATGATATTATATGTTTTGGAAAATGCACTTTTGTTATGATTTTGTCAGTTGAAATAATATTATTATCTTAATGATTATTGAAATGATGCATTATTTTTATAAATATCGTTTGGAACTCATATATACATGCCAAGATTATGATTGTATATATGGATGGATATGGAATGATGACGAATGTGAAGTGGTGATGAGAGTTATTATGTATATAATACCATGTGGTATGCCCCCAGTAGGTGCACAACGGATGACTTTGATATTTTCAGGGCCCTTGGTATCACCCTTTTCCTTTGGCCAGGTTAAGGGTCAGCCCTCGAGATAGTGACACCTTTCTATATTCGAAGGAAAGGGAACCCATGGTCCGATAAGAGTTATATAGCCTTTGGCCAGGCCATACCTCATTATTGGAGAGCTGGGTGGAATCTTGTCATAAAGACTAAACCTATTACGTTACAGCCCATGGGTTTTGTCAGTGGAATAAGGGTAGGGGTGATAAGGATTGTCAGGGTATCGATCTGTTGCTTGGCATGTCATATATGTGATTCATGATATGAAATTTGATACAGAAATTCTATTACAGAATTTATTTGTGATTTGATAAATTTGTAAATTAGATATCTAGTACTTTGTTATTTAAAATGTTCCACTTGGCACCTCACGAGCACATATTAACATATATAATAAGCTAGATTGATGGTTACAAATATTTTTCAGGTGATAGTTCTCGTGTGAGTCTATCAGGGAAGGCTTTGGAAGCTTAAATTACTTTTATTAACGGCAGTGCTTCCACCTTTTTGGTACATGTTGAATTATTGTATATTGTCACATTAGGGCTCACTTGGCATACTCTAGTATATTTTGGTTATTTTGATAAATCTTGAAGTAAGACTTAGTTAAAAAATATGGGATTGGTAAAATCCAAAGCTCAACAGTTTGCATAAAACATATTGATGAATGGTTTAATCAACTTATTAATTAATAATTGTTTTTTTAAAATCCAAAGCTCAACAGTTACAACAACTGTGGTGCTCGAGTATCATTTGATTCTCGCTGAAAGACACACTAAGTAAAAACGTTAGCCAACTATACTCGAGTATAGTTTTCCTTCTACTCGAGAAGAGTAAAACAATGCTCGAGTATGCTTCAAATAGAGAGAAAATGTAAGACTTAAACATATATACTCGAGTAAGCTCTTACCTATACTCGAGTACCACTTACCTTGTACTCGAGTAATACTCTAATGAGGGCGTTTACTTTGACAGAAGAACCTTGTAATCGGGTAGACAAATGATCATACTCGAGTAAGCAAAGAAGCTTGCTCGAGTACAGTGTCTAAACTTCTCTGAACTCTGTTGTTTCTTCTTATACTCGAGTATGACCAATCCCATACTCGAGTACCATCGTCAAATAATGCAGTCTTTTTTGATATCATATTCGAGTAACAATAATTTCATGCTTGAGTATAGACCTGAGAACACTTAAACAAATCATCAAAATAAGCATGCTTGAGTAAGCTAAAGGACATACTCGAGTACATTTTTACGTTAGGGAATATTCACTGATTCAAAACCTTAACCATTTTCAAGTCTTGTTATCATCAAAACTCTAAGAACTAATACAACTGGCAAAAAGGTTGGACACTCTCACTAAAAGGGAGGGGGTTCGATCCTGGAGTTGGTTAAGGTATTAGAGGAGGCATCCTATGCGAAGTGAAGTGGGGTAACACAGGTAGAGGTGGAGGCATGTGTACTCTCAGTCCTATATTCCCTGTGAATCAAAGTCATAGCACCCTACTGTTAGTGGATTTCCTTGATGGCAAGTGAACTAGTCAAACAAGTAATAAATAGTAAATAGAGTATTGTCTCATAGAGACTGAGATACCAAATGATGACGCCGAATCACGAAATTGGTTGTTTCTAATAAGAAAATAAAGTTTGATTGGTTTGGGAGTTTTTATGCTAATAAGCAAGAAAATAGACAAATGATCGTAGTCGAAGAAGATATCGGTTAAAAAATAGGCTGAGCTCAGAGTCCTTCCCAAGCATATTACTCCCCCAGTTGCCTATACGCATTGCTATAGCATTTATGCTGCACAACTCTTGCAATGCTACAACATGAACACCTTTCATAATGTTATTCAGTTAACCCACCACTCAAATATACCGAAGCTCTCTTGTCCGATACGTAAAATCCTAATTTACTTCTCCCATATGTCTATGGAGATTTTCTAAGTAGGTGATCATTACAAATCAAGGTGTTATGGTTATGAGCGGTAGACCCATTCCTAAAGCCTACAATAATAGGTCATGCCTTGCACCAGCCTGCCTAGCAATCACTATTTCTCAGATGTCTAACCCCAACTCCCTTTCAGTAAGCCGAGGCTACTAATCAAGCCCTTAGATCTCGCTAATCGACAAGAAATTAAATCACTGAAAAGCAAACTGAATGTATTGAATTAAGAACTAGAAACTGGGTTCATTCTAAACTTAGGAAATCATCCTAGCTCAGCCATAAGAAGTTTAGTTCATGACTGATGAGGGAATCACTAAACAGAGTACATCAGAATAGCCCATGATCATAAGATTAATTAGAATTAATTAAAGAAGAAAAATAGAAAGCTTGATGGAGGTTTCGACGGCGTGGAAGAAGCCCTGTCACGTCACAGCTCCACGTTTTCTTATCTCCGTCTCACTGCAAGGAAGGATGCTGGGTTCTCTTAGAGTTCTCAAGCCTTGTAATTTCTCTCACTCTTCTTTCGAGTCTGGTCATATGGGAATGGTCCTTGACTCTCGACGACTTCAACTCCTTTTAGGGTTGGCCATTGTTTCCTTATATAATCAGGTCTATTTGCGACGTACGTCCAGCGAACTGGGCCTTTCCAAATCTTCCGGAGTCCAATCGTGATCTCGGTAGATTGATTCTTCTGATCCTGCAAGATTCTTCAAATCTTAGTTTTGATTCTCCGCATCTTCTGTTTCAACACGTCAGAAATCTAACCGCCACCCAACGACCTGCACTATATTTCCTAAACAATCTTGACAAAAGATCAGAACAAATGTCGCATAACATTGCTTCACTTACTCTGCTATAGCATTAGGGATGTGTTTGTATTGCGCTTCGATGAGGCTGTCCTGATGCTATAGCATTGTATCGGCCATGCTCTGTGCCTTTTACACAAAATCCCAAAACTCGATCTTTTCTTAGCATATGTTTAGGATGCATATGCAATTTATTTTGGTTTGTAAGGTTCACCCTTATATTCCCTATATAATGAATTAAATGCCTTTTTGCTTGGATTAAATACAGTTAAGCTTATATTCACCATTCAATATAGTCATATAATGCAGGGAAAACATGGTATAACCGGCGCTCATCACCTACTCTTGGATTGTGAGTGAGCCTAACTGCTATTCCAAAATTTTTATATAAGAAAAAACAATTAAGAGGAATTAGAGGCCCATTGACAAGAGCAAGGAAAGAAGCAATGAAGGAGGCTTACAAGAAGTTATTTTGGATCTTCAAGCTAAGGAGAAGCTGTACGAGACCCAAGATGCACAACTAAGAGATATCACTTATCTATACACTAAAGAGGTTGGGTTGGCAACAAATGGAGCCCAAATTGAAGAGATAAATGAAGAAAGCTTCCAAATTGGCCGAGAAGAGCTAGAGGGCATGCAAAGACTTAAAAGATGAGCTTAGATTAGTTATAAGTATGTCCAAATTGCCAGTGGCAGCCATATGTCCATTTTGTTTTAAATGAAATTTTTATTTCTTTTGAAAGACTTAGGTGCCATTATTTAATTAAATAAGGCATATTAGGGTATTATTATATTATCCTTAGGAATTAGCTTTAAAAAGCCCAATCATCCTATAATATCTATTGAATTCATTTAAATCTACCCAAATCTGATTTAAATGGATTCTAATCACTATACCACTTGAATATCTATGATTTACTCTTGAAATTTAATCACTGCACTTGTTCCTTGTACTTGGTTGGCTGTTCATGCTTGATATGCAATTGGAGTCCATATTATATGTACATATCTTATGTGCTTCTTATATGCCCATACCTCTATTAGAGGTAAGAGTTTTTATTTTTTATTTTTTTTATATATTGTATTTATTTAGATTTAAATTATGCTGGTTGCTTTCTGACATATTATTTTTTCAACCTAGTATCTCAAATTAATTAGTTTCTATAATTCTGGTGTTACATACAAATATTTCTGAATGCAGAACTAGAAACTAATTAATTTGAGATACTGAGTACAAAAAATATGTTAGAAAGCAGCATATAGTTTATATCTAAATAAATAATATATATAAAAAAATTAAAAAAAAATGCTCATACATGTAAGAAGCATATAAGATATGTGCATGTAATGTGGACTCTATGCAATTGAATGGTTTTGTCTTTTTTTTCTCCCTATAATAACTAGGGCTTGTGTTAATAAAATATGATTGATGTTCTTTTAGATGTGTGTGTTCAAGTCAAATTAGTGTGTGCGCATGTGTGCATGTATTTGAAGTCAAATTAGGTATACTTTGCATGGATTATTCAAAGTAGTTGGCTTTTCTTTAATTTGTGTTTAGGGATATGCGTGAGAAAATGAGTATTTTGCATTTTATATTAATGTATGTTAGATTATTTTTTTGACCATGCATCACATTATGTTCTTTTGGTTTCGCTACTCTGAATTTTCTTGTTTTGATTTTTATTTCTTATTAATTTGTCTTGATTGTGGTGTGTGCCTTTTGTTGAAATTTGAAATAGGTTAAAGTATACATTTGGTCCTTTATGTTTGCTTTAGGTATCAATTTAGTCCCTTAAGTTTCTAAAGTGCACGTTTAGTCCCTTAATGTTAACATCGTTAGGCTGACTTAACGGAAAATATTAACTCAACAATTTTAACCGATGATTGTGTAATTAAATACTGACCAAGCATACTTATATATTAGTATTTTAATAAATTAATATTTAAATCCTGTAAATTGAAAAAGATTTAATGTTCAGATTGTTTTATGGTTTCTCATTAACAATCCCCCTCCATCCATAACTCATCCCCCTTTAGACTATTGGTTGCATTCATCCTTGTGGAGATATCGTTTTTTTTATTATCAGTGCCACATTTTGGTGAAGTTAGGTAGTGACTCTACTAGCCCCTGAAGAGCCCACATTTTTTGTCGATCATAGCGGAACAGATTCAAACAAACCCGCCTTAATTGATGGAAATAGGTCTGATCAATCAACGAGCAGGTTTGTGTAATGGTTTGTGGATAAAGATCCGATTACTGACTTAAGCCCTGCTAGTGTCCTTGTTATTACTACTTAAATAATCAACCTAGTAGTTTGGATATTGCATGTTTATTTGTCCATTGTTTACCTATAAAAGATTGTTCTTGGGTGTGAGGAAAGTGATTATACCATCTACCAAGCTTCAAAAACTGATAATGGAAGAGCCAATCTATTTAAATAAATATAATTATTCAAAAGTGGCTGATGAGTTTGTAATTCATGAAAATGTTCCTCCTAAATGGAGATCATAAAATTACACATAAATTTTACAAACCATCCCATAACCTAGAATAAAATCCCAGGTGAACAATTCTGGTCAAACTAAAAAATAAAGACGACAACATTAGTAGCGAGTTTCTAAATTTTTTTGGCTAGCCATTTCATGAGTGGTTTCTCTGGAACATTAATCCTCAATTTATGATGACCCATTGACGACTATTTTTTGGAACTCTTACCTATAAATTATGAAATAATAGGAACAAGTCTATCTTTGATGTGAGGAAATTATGAAATAACTGGAACAACTCTTGCCAGACTCTTCTTCATTGTCCATTTGCCTTACTTGGCTATCACAAATATAATCAAACTTGTCCATTATTCTTAATTCTTGCTTTCTTACAATATTTGAACTTATGTATAGATTCAAAGGTTTGCATCAATGATGAGGAACAATTCTGATGAAGATAGTGCCTTGAATATTTACTTTAATGATAGTGAAGAAGAAGTGGATGAAGGTGAATATTTTCAAGGTGACATTGAGGTGGTCAATATAGACTGTACAAATATTTCAAATGAAGAGCATAAGAGTGAAGATTCGGAAAGCCTTGATGATGAGGGAAAAGTTGGAGATGAAAATGGAGATGGAGATGGATGTATTAAGAATTGGTTTCCAATGCACAAGTTGGTCAAAAATATGAGTGAATACAAGTGGGGGCTAGGAACCCTTTACAACACAAGGGAGGATTTTATGGAAGCCATAGTCTCATATGCTGTGCATGTTGGTAAAGGGCTATAGTTTATTAAAAATGATAAGGAAAGGATTAGAGTAAGGTGCAAGCAAGGCTGTGATTGGAAGGCATATTGTGTAAAGTTAAAGGGAGAAGAGACATGGAAATTAAGGATGGTCGATGACAAGCATATGTGCAGCAGGGAGGTGAATAATAAATTGTTAACATCCAAATGGCTGGGTAGGAGTATTTAAAAAATTGTGAAAGAAAATCCTAAGTATAAATTGAAAGATATTATTGGTAGATCTAAGAGAAAGTGGAATGTTAATGTCTCAAAGATAGTGGCTTCCAGAACAAAGAGACAAGCATTAAATCACCTTCATGGGTCTTTCCGAGAACAATTTCAAAGGTTGTATGACTATTGTCATAAGCTAAAAAGGTCAAATCCTAACTCTAACGTGTTGTTAAAAGTGGAGAGGCCACCTCATTCGATGCAGAGCTTGACACTCAAGTGCCATCTAGAAACATGCTCCCTAAATTTGGAAGATTGTATATATGCTTTGAAGCTTGTAAAAAGAGCTTTTTCACTTGTAGGCCAATTATTGGGTTGGATGGATGCTTTTTTAAGGGACCATATAGATGCCAATTATTGGCTACAGTTGGTAGAAATCCTAATGAGCAAATGCTCCTTATAGCTATTGTAGTGGCAGAGACCAAATATTCTTGGAATTGGTTTCTATCTAATTTAATTGAAGACCTTGGTGGGACAAATAAGTGAAAATCCTATACCTTTATTATAGACCAGCAAAAGGTAAATTTCATTTCTTGTCTACTTTTTTAATTTCACATATATTATATAAACCTAAAATTGTAATTACTCTATAGGTTCTTTTACCTACCTTTGATGAGCTCTTACCTGGAGTAGATCATCGATTTTGAGTTTGGCACCTATACAACAACTTTAGAAAACGATTCCCAGGAACAAATCTGAAAGAAAAGATGTGGAAGGTAGCCAAAGCTACCTACCCACAGGCATGGTAAAGAGCAATGAAGGATATTCAGAAAATTAATGATGATGCATATAAGTATCTCATCAAAATTCCTCCCAGATTTTGGAGTAAGTCTTGATTTTCCTTTGAACCAAAGTGTGATGTATTATGTAAATAATGACTGAAGCTTTCAATAGTGTCATTCTTGATGCAAGAGAAAAACCAATTTTGTCAATGTTGGAGGATCTTAGGATTTATTTCATGAATAGGTGGGCTACTAATAGAACTAAAATAAATAGCTTTCAAGGTTCAATTCTTCCAAATACTAAAAAGAGATTAGAACGAGAGGCTAAGGATAGTGGTAGATGGTTACCTTCTTGGGCTGGAGATTAAAAGTTTGAGGTTTATGATGGACATGAGAGATTTGCACTTGATCTAGAAGTTAAGGAATGTAGTTGTAGAAAGTGGTCATTAATTGGCATCCCTTGTGCTCATAGCATAAGTTGCATATATTGGTAGTCAAAGAACCCATAAGATTATGTGTTCATTTATTATAGGAAAGAGGCTTATCAAACATATTATGAACCTATCATTTTTCCTACAAATGGCGCCAACTTATGGACAACAACAAAATGTCCAGATGTACTTCTACCAACATATAGAAAGACTATTGGCAGACCAAAAATATCGAGAAAATATGATCCAAATGAAAAAAAGAAAGGAATATCTAAGATGAGTAGAATTGGTTTTGCAGCAAAATGTTCAAATTGTGGCACTCTTGACCACAACAAAAGTTGTAAGGATTCAAGCAACATTGGAAGTCATGATATTCAAACCAATGCAAGAAACACTCAGCCTAGTGAATTGAGTGCCAGAATGAACACACAAACAAGTGTTCAGCCAAGTGAGGTAAAATCTTCCACTTCAATTTTATAAGCTTTAATTGATTATGAACTTGCCTTTAGTAGTAACATAAATTTTGATATAGGGGACATCAACTCATGAAGCATTGGAAACACAGATGAGACAAGTACAATTTTTGTAATTTGTATTACACGCTTTAATAAATGTACAAATCATAATGTGACTTGGCCAAATGCTTTATTGTAGGAGACTTTAAGTCAGCCTTCTATGCAAACATCTTGGAAAAATGTGCCGCTATGGCGTACTCCTTGTTCCCATCTCATACAAAGACCAAATGTGAAAAGCAAAATGACAATGGTAAGCAACACCCAAGCAACAACACCAAGGCCCAACTAATGCAACATCAAGTCAACCAAATGCTACAAGATAAAGCATTTATTTTTCTTGCTTTTGTCTCCAAGGAAGATCATGTTTTAATTTTGATTTCTTTTACATTTACACTTTAGTCATCTTAGCTTCTTCATGACAATTGCTTTCAATGTTTAAATTTCCTCTCCAATCTTCTTCTATTTTAGACCATGAATGAAAACAAATGTTGTTACAAAATTAATCATATTAAGTATATTAAACATTTTATTAAATGTCCCACAAGTTATATTTTGGTATTTAGATTTTTTTGTTTCATATGGGAAACTTGCAAATACTTTAATTTTCTCTTGCTTTACACCACATTGCTCAAGTTCGTGAAACTTTGTTGACCTTCTTGTTTTATTTGGTCCTATCTGTAAGAAAGTTATTGCCCAAGTGGAGGCCAAAATCATTTGCAATTAGGCTTATTTATATAGTTTTCAAGCCATGTTAATCTATGACAAAAAGGGAGAACTCTTCATGCCACCACTAACGAACTTATGTTTTAGTTTCAATCCACAAACCCATTTAAGATCAAGGATAAGGCAACAAAGGACCTCAAATCTCTAAGACATAGGTAACATGTGAAATCTTTCATCTAGGAAAAGACCCCACCTTAGCTTGTATGTTATCTACTGCAATATGAACAGTAATCACCTTAAATCCAACTAAATGAGATATGAAAAATGTGTTTCAATCTAAATCAAATGATCCCCCCCCAAAAAAAAAACCAAAAAAAAAAAAAAAGGGAAAAAAAGGATTGAACACTAAATTTCAAGCAAATCAAAGAATCTCTGCTCAAGTTCTTACTATAGCATTTTCTCACTAAGCAAAACCTAACAGCAAAGGTTTTTCCTTATTTTAGTTTGACCTGACACTACGTAAAGCCACAATGAAGTCCTCTAAAATTTGACATAACTAGGATAATTAATTTGCATCTAATAAACAAGCTTGCAAAGAAGAAAACTATTAACATGTCCATGCACATGCAATAGTAATGTGGTGCTGCTTGAATCCTCTTCTTCCCATACAACCAACCAACCATGCTCCCCCCTTCACTTAATTAATAAATCTTCAACTCTAAAGAGCGCATCTCAAACTAGTTCTGCACAACAGCTGAAGAATATAATGAGGAGTAAGGGGGAAACACAATATCCGCTTAATCTGTCAAAACAACAAGCAATTGATCCTAATATTTCAATTAATAAGAAGTCAAATTTGAGTTAAATTCAGCATCTCTTGATTCCACTTTCAAAAGTCTAAGCCTTGGTTTCGTTTGGGGGTAGGGGAGGGGGAGAGAAAATGGAGGGAAAAAATTTAAAATGGAGGAAAATCTTGTGGGCCCCACTATAACTAACTTTTCTCCTCTTTTCCCCCCATTTTATCTCCCTCCCTCCCTCCCTCCCTACCCCCAAACCAAACACACCCTAAATAACATTGATTATTGAGAAATTCCAGTTGCAAAAAATCATTTTCATCACACTCCCTCATGGCCTCATGGATTAAATTTCTTTATGCAGAAACAAACCTTGGTCACAAACAAGCACATCTTGATAGTTAATTGAGTGTGTACCCACAAAAAAGTCAATTCCTTAACCGAAACACTACAATGGAAGTTGAGATTACATACTTCAAGGAAATTGAAATAAGCGGGTGACGTTGGAGAAGATTTAATTGTGGAGATTGCCTCTTGAAAGCCATCAGGTTTATCAAATTTAATCAGGCCACAACTTTGCATCGAAGTGCATCCTCGTTTCCAGTCGCAATCGAGAGAATTGGAAATGAGTTTCAGACATCATAAACAAAGGGAAATGATATAGAAAAAGAGGGGAGCAAGGTCGAATCCCAACATGCTCTGTATGCATATTTGGCAAAAACATACAAACACACATGGCAAACAAACATACAACAAACACATAAAAGTACTTGAGTAAAACAATTACTACCTGTGGGATGTGTATTGACTTAGAGTTTTATCACACTTGAGAACCTTTGCAAATATGCCTTAACCCTATACAACATTAAAATACCTCATTTTCAGTATTTCCATAAATACCCTTGTTACTTTTGAAAAATCCGAGCCCTAATCTTCAAGTTCCAGAAATCCCAGTGGTTTTGGCCCAACTTCTAACATTTTTAATAAATTCCAAAAAATAAGATTAATGCAAAATCAGTGGACAACGAACCTTTAGGATGTCTAGTTTATGATAAAAATACCCCAGAGGTCAAAAACATACTCATAAATTTACTACTTGAAAATACCGCTCGCTGGTCCAGAACAAGGTTTCAGATTCTGAACTACTTTGTAAAATTTATTTCTCTCGGTTGAAACCTTTAAAAATTACAAAATATTATATCAAAATGAAGCCCCAGATGTCTAATTTATGCATGTAAAATTTCAGGGCAAACAGACTTCATTTACTATTTTAAAACACGATTGAAGTTTCAATGCCCAGAAAACCCTGAAGATGGCAGCAAGCTCTTTTCTTGAGTTTTCGGTGTTTTCAAGTTCGTAGACTTTAACTCTGACCTAACCCCATGAAAAATCACGTTTCAGACTCATTGAAACCCTTAAAATCATCAAAACCAGACCATAAATCCATGCCCTAGTCAAATGGACGAAAACCCTAACTTTCAAACTTTTAGTTTTTCGGGGTTTACCTGAATTTGCAGCTTGAACCGGTGTTTCGGCTTCTTTGTCTTGATGTTGGAACTTGGATGATCATTCCTCTAATCTACTTACACGAATTGGACAGTCAAAATGGGGCAGAAAAAGTCCTTAAATTATTACCATTAACCATGAAAAATGTTGGTGCATGCTATTATCCAATGGTCCATAGGGTGTCTTAGGGTTTTGACTTGTTTTCCTTTATTTTTCTCCAAGTTTTTCTAGATTTTTCTTGGGTCTTCTAGGGCTGCAAGAAAATCTGCCCATTTTGATTTGATTTGGCTTGTTCCATAAGCTCCTTATTTTACTTTATGTAACACCCCATTTTTGAAAGCGGAATAATTTAAAATTTATCAGAGTAGAGCATTGGAGCAGATAAGAGTATGAGTAACTGATAAGGATGTGTCCAAAAACTAATTGTGGCTTTTCCGGTCGTTCATAATAGCGGTACATTTATCCGAGTATCCAAAATTCTAACTAAGTAGGAATATAAATACATATCCAAAATAACACTCCAGCCGAGTCCTCACGCGTGCTGCTTACCCTTGTCTCCGGCTCCTGATCCTCCGGATCCTGAAGCTATGGTAAGTGCTGAGATCCAATACCCATCGGACCTCAGGTAACAGTTAACCTCATGCTCAAGTAATACAATATATGGCAGATAGATATTCATAACATTACAGCATACCATACATAGCACATAACAAATGTAAGGCTATAACAACACAACAGTACATAGCACACAGCACATGTAAATTAAAGTTATCCACGTTTGCACTAACTAGTGCCACGACAACTACTCGTGTCCTCAGCGCTAGGAAAACAATCTCACGGTATTATCAAGACTATAACCCGTATAAAGCTGAATGTATAAACAGTGACCTCAGACAGAGTCCTAGCCACGGTGCATGTCCCAAGACAAAGTCTTGTTCATGACCCTATGAAAATAATCTATCACATATAAGTATACAAGAAGCATTAGAGTTAGAGTTACAGTACGCGCGCCCGTACCTTAGTCCCTAGAGCGCGGTACGTTTGTCCGTTCGGTACAACTTCTGCTTTTCCCGGATATCCTATATTAGTATCACCGCATTATTATCTTGAAAATAATATCTTAAGAGATATTTTAGCCACTTCTGACCTTTTTACCCCTGGTGGACTTGATATTCCAATTATACCCTTACCTTTCCTAAAAACGTTATTTCAGCATTTCTGGGCAGATTTTTTGATAACTTTGAAAAATCATTATTAATTCCAAAGAAATAGAAATAAGGTGCTTCCAAAGCCAAAATTACCCTTGATAAGTCTATTTTCTAGGAAAAGTAACGTATTTAACTCGAAATCACTGAGTCATTCCCAATTTAATATTTTTCAACCTCTGTCCAGAATTTTCTCAGAAAATGTGATCCAACTTCAAGAATTTCTTTCTCCTTCCACAGAACTAAAAACACCACATATTTTATAGATTTAAAAATACCTGGATGTCTACGTTGTTCATGAAAAATTTCATGATTTTAGGACCCCATCTAATACATAAAAATAATAGCTTTAACAACGCTAACTCCAAAAAACAGCAAACTGAAAATCTACCAACATTTGCTACTTTGATCTTTAACTTCCAAAAATAATAACCCACCATACTTTTCATCAGAATTTCGTTCCAAACTCATTTCTAACCTCAAAAACATGGAAACAAAATTACCTTTGAAGATTCAAGATCAAAGCACAACTTTTACTATAAACCTAAAATCAAAACTCAAGAACTCACCAAGAACTTTGCTTCAACTCCTTCAAGCTTTCCTCATTAACTCTCTACTCTCTATATTCAGATTTCAGATGCTATTGCTTGTGTTGGTGTGAAGAATGAAGTGAACCCAAGCCTCCTATTTATAGCAAAATGCTTAGGCTTATGTTTGGTTCTCAAACATCCTTCTTCTTCTACCAAACACCCCATTCCACTTACCAAACATCCTTTCCAACCATCCCCCTCATCTCTCTCTCCTTTATCCTCTTCCATCCTCATTTAAAACCTTATCCCAAGTACCATTATCCTCTTCCAATTTGTCCCCTCCTAATTATCCCATGTGTGTGTTTAATTAAAATAACATAAAACTCCATCTTCCTCCACAAGCAAGCCAAAACCATGCCCCCTCTCTTCATATTAGCTTTGAATTTGTGTTTCATATGAGTCTAATAAATTAAAAGCTAAACCTCCTATTGGTTCATTAAATGTCACATGGATTAAGAATAATTTATGAAATTAATTAAGACCCTTGGATTTAACTTTATTAAATCAAATCTTGGCCTTCCATTTGTGTTAGAAAAATCCTACTACTATTGAAGATTTTTTTTTTTTTTAATTTCAAATTGCATGTGCTCTTATCTACATAATATCTTGATTATTAAACAATTTTTTCCCCTCTCTTCCATGTGAAATCGTCCTTGGCTCTTGACTTTGTGGGTTCCCATATTTAATCCTAATTAGCATTCTTAATATAGTGGTTTAGATGTTATTAGGTATAATTGACAAAGTGTGATTGGTTATTTAATTGATTATGATCATTAGAAACTCATTCAAGGCTTGACCTTGTCTTTTAATTGATCCTTGATTTTTAATTAAGACACTCCCTAATTGTTGCTTCTTAATTTTCCTCTTGATTAATTATAAAGATTTACACAATTATCTAATTATTGAAAACTTAATTGCCCATTAAAATTTGTTAATTTCCTTTATTTGGTTTAGGTATTTCCATACCATTTTATTGCTCTTTTTGATTATATTAGGACTATGCTTTAATATGATAATTATATGGTATTTTATGATCCCTAAAAGAAAATTAGAAAATTAGGTCTTTGGTTAACTTAATTCTTAGAGAAAATTCCCCAAATTAAAATAAATAAGTTACAAAATTTTGAGACCACATATTCACTTTTATTTAATAGGTATTATTTATCAAAATAT
Organism: Acacia pycnantha; assembly: GCA_025563575.1. NCBI lineage: Eukaryota > Viridiplantae > Streptophyta > Magnoliopsida > Fabales > Fabaceae > Acacia > Acacia pycnantha. The sequence goes on along the minus strand of JAMWYP010000366.1, from coordinate 350,305 downwards.
AATATTTATGACAAACAAAATTTTTTGGGCATTACACTTTGAATATGTGGCAATTCATTGGTCTACTTGTCCTTCTCTTTTACTCCTTAATTTCACTTTAAATATGTGGTACAATTGAGCTCTACTTGTCTCCTTTCCATGTGGTAAATTTCTGTGGTTAAAAATAATGGTGACATCACTCTCTTTTCCCTCCTTATACTTGCTTTGTTGGCCATTTCCACTCCACATACTTTACCTACCACATGATTGTTGGAAATTATGCCCTAGGGGCAAGTCATTGTACTTTAGACGTTTATGTTATTTAAAGTATTCTCCTTGCGTTATCATTTCATTTGCATGTTTATAGTGATAACTGATCCGTGGATATATCTCACAGATTATCCTAAATGTCCCTGGTTGTTTATCTACACGGGAGCAAAGATGAAATAAGACCAGTATAACTTTGATGAGTATGGGGATACGAGTCAAAGTCATAGGAACTTGTAAGAGTACAAGGTGTTGGACCGACCCACTATGAGAAAGCTGCATGAATTAAGTCATAAGCTTTTCTCACGTATAATCGCGTCACAACGCCCGTTGACCTGAGATCATCATGGATTCCTACATGATGAGTCGCTGATCTTTGACCTAGTCAAAAGTCACCTTTGACTGGGTGATGATAAAGGCTATGATCGGTATCAGTGGTTTTCATGCAGAAGAATGTGAATGGTCAAGATGGAATTTGTCCCTCACATTTGTAGAGAGATAATACTGGGACCCTCGATGAGTGAGTCTGAGAAATGTATGGCCATACTACGATGGAAATGAGTTTCCATTTCAATTAGACTACTCAAGAATTGAGAAAGTAATGGTCAAAAACAAGAAGCTGACATTCTCCATGCCTCATCCTTGACCAAATTATCGCGTGACAAAAGGGACGTGACATGGTTGTACGATAGGTTGTATCGTATCATCGATCCTCATATGAATTGGGTAGTCGCAATGTCTTGCTAGAGGCCGCTTGCGACTTGTGGGCTGGTACAGTATTGGCCCGCTGCCAATCTCATGTGGGCCTGTAGGGTCGCACACAAGAATATCCCAACACGAGCAAAAGTGTCTAGATTCATTGAATCTTAGATATGTCTAAGATTTAATGAATAATGTATTCAGTGTATATATATATGTGTGTGTGTGTGTGTGTATATATATATTAAATTCAAAATTAATATAATAATATTATTTAATAAAGATTATAATATTATTATATAATATTTGTTTGTATTTAATTTATTTGATAAATTAAATATCTAAAACAAATATAGATATTGTATCTCATATTTAATTTTCGAATAAAGATATCATATATTTTATTTAATTTAAATTGAGATATAGTATCTCAGATTTAATTAAATAGATAGATATCATTTCTCGGATTTAATTAGAAGGCTTTTAATTTGGATTAAATAAATAGATTAGATTAGATCTATCCGATAGATTTAATTAATATATTTTTTAATCCAGATTCAAAATTTAAAATTGATGAGGATTAATTTTGTATATAATACGCCTACTAAGTTTAGAGAAACCTACGGGACTTTTGTCAAGCGTATTAGAAAGCCGCGAGAAACCCTAGAGAGAATAGAGAGACACGAGAATACTAAAGGCGCTAGCACGCTGTCGTCTGTGTTCGAGGTTATTCGTGTGGATACTGGTAGAGGAAGGCGATTCGAATAGTCAACTTCTGCTGATCGAGAAGGTAGCCCACCAGTCAGCTCCTATTTGATCGAACGAGATGTCACCATGTAACATCCCAATTTTTCATCCCGTTTTTTCAAAAGCAGTATAAAATTTTTCATCAAACATCATTTCAAATCATCAGAGTAGAGCACCAGAGCGATTGAGTAACTGCCATATATAATCAAAATGCCAACAATAGTGTGTCTGGCTGGTTTTAACAGCGGTACATTAGTGAAAATGTAAATACATCAGAAGTGTCTCCCTAGCGATCCCTACACCGTGGCAACAAAAGATGATCTGCAGGTAGAGTCTCTATGCATGCTGCTTACTCTTCTCCTCGATCCTTGGTCCACCCGACCCTGAAGCTATATTAAGGGCTGAGATCTGATGCATTCGGATCTCAGGTAACGGTTAACCTCATGTTTATATACACTGTATATGTACGACAAACATTCATAGACTCTTGGCAACATTTACTACTGTCAGACATAGGGTATACATATTAGATATGTATGGCAATAACAATACAGTCGGATGTAAGGTTAAGGCACAATGAGAAATGTACATGATCAGAAATGCACGGCAATAACAATACAGTCGGATATAGAGTTAAGGCACAATGGACAATAATACAGTCGGATGTATGGTCAGGACGCAATGGACATTGGACATAATCAGATATGGACAGCAACAACAATACAATCACATGTAAAATACAGCATGACGGAGGAAATACATATATGCATACAATAACCATCAGAGTTAGTGTTACTAGTATGTGAACGTACATTCGTTGAGAATTATGAGAAAAGATGAAGCCTATTTATAGACTTTTTCAAGGGCAAAATTGCACCTTTCCACTTTAATTTTAAACCATCCATTTTGAAAACTTAGCAAACAAGTTTGTTCCTCCATTTTCATCCACAAATTCGTCCCTCCCTATGTCATCTTTCCAAAGATGAAGTCACCCAAGTGATGTCACCCATGTGCTCTTTATGAGCTTCTATCGATAAAGTTCTCTGTTGGTGTTCTAATCGCGTAATCTTGAGGAATCTTAGAAATCCGGCAACATAGCCCTGAAGGTCTATTCTTCTTCTTTGGATATATCTTGGTTAACTAAATTTTTGATCCTATTCAGGGCATTCCGTTGCCCGCCGGACATTTTCGGATAAACGTCTTCGGTTACGGAAATCGCTTCGGGTAATGTCCAACTCGGGACAAAATTACACTGAATCATAATTTGTCCAGTTGTTAGCAACCTAATTCAAGGATTTTGAGTTAGGATTTATTTTCTATTAGTGGTCATTTATCCTATTTGCTTTTTCAACAGAATATTCATTTTTCCATAGAATATTCTTTAAACCACTTGTGTGTTCACACATATACATATTTTTTCTTCTTTTTCTCCTTCAAATTTTGGCTCCCTCTTTGGTTTGACTTGTCAAACTTTGATTTATTAATTAATCCATGCTTTAAATCATCTAATTAAATAATTATCCCATTGGCTAATCCTATGTTTAGCAACCTTTTAGGATTAGGGATTTCCATGTACTTAATCTCACATATTTTACTTAATCTTTCTTGATTGATTAGCAAGTATATTTTATACTAATTTAGCCACTAATCATTTGATTAAAGGGTTTTTTACATAATTAACTTGAATATTCTCTTGATTCATGCTTAAATAATTAGCCAATAATTATTTATTTAATCCCTTACAAATTCTTGATAATTTTCTGATTTAAGAATAATCATTTTCTAACAACTATTGGACTGACATTGGTATTTATGTCCCATGTAAAATATTAAAAACCATGGGGTCGTTTTGGTCCTCAAAATACTTTTTGATTTTTGCCTCATTATTTTCCAGGGAAAATAGTCCCAAAAATTATCTAAATTAGAGACAACATACTCTCTAATTTTTAACAAATATTTTATTGACATTTAGGATTTATCACAGTATTTTATGGCTCATAGATTCATTTAGGGCTTTTTAGTACTTTATCTCTTCTAATTTCCATAGAAATTACCTTGGAAAATAAGATAATTAAAACTTATTATTTGAAACCACATATTCACCTATTTTCAATAGGTATATTTTACTAATTTATGACATTTATCATAAGTCCGATTTTAGGGTATTATACACCACGTTCGAGACGTACGATGGTCGAGACACACCACGTTCGAGATGCGCACCAGGCCGAGTCGAACGAAACGCTGAACCCTTCACATAGGTATGATTCGGATTCTTTTAACCTTGATTTAAACGGTTGATGGATCCTCGGATGGGATTCCTAGTTTTTATAATTCCGCTGCGTGTACGGATTCCAACAATGATGTGGTCCTTTTTTATTCATTGGTTGCTCCTTTAATCTTATATTATTTTATTCAATCTTCTTCCTTTCTTATTTCCTCTAAAAACGTAGGGAACCCTTATTAGTCCAGGAAGTGTCATGTGCATATTTATTTTAGCGCATTTTTACTTAGCTAATTGTCTCATACCTTAGGACATAGCTATATGGTATTTTTATGGGTGAAGGAGCAATTTTGCCAACCGACTATTACGCCAGGAGCGCTGGGCACAAATAACTTTTAAAGGGACCAAAAAGGTCAACAAACAATTAAATGGGTGAAAAAAGCACAATTACGTCCATGAACATCTAACACCGTTTAAAGGCAATCGGGTGAAGGAGCAATTTTGCCAACCGACTATTAGGTCAGGAGCGTTGGGCACAAATAACTTTTAAAGGGACCAAAAAGGCCAACAAACAATTAAATGGGTGAAAAACGCACAATTCCGTCCATGAACATCTAACACCGTTTAAAGGCAATCCCATGTGGCATTTGACTGTCCAGTGTCCCTTCTTTTTGGTCAAAATCCGGTGGCTTTTTTTTTTTTTTGGGTGGAGAATCCCCAATCTGCGGGCAAACAAAGAAATAACCAAACCAAAGCTTCCAAAGTATTTACTTCCAAGCCGACGTCGAAATCCCCTTACCGGCTCCGACAATGATGTACGACTTTGCAATCACGGAGAATTTCGTGGTCATATCGAACCAAGAAGTAGTCTTCAAAGGGAAGCACCGAGATTGAGTTGTTTATCCGTCTCGATGAATGCAGGGAAGGTTATGGTTAAAATTGATACCAAGTTCTCTTATTTCAGTGTGGTTTTTGCACATGTAGGATGCGGCTTGAAGGGAAGCACTCATAAGATTGGGTTGCTCAACCTCCACCCCCTCTTGAATCTATCCCTGGCTGAGGATATGTTTAGAGATAGGAAGTTTTTTTTGGTTTTTTTTTTTTTGTTGAACTGATTCGGTTTTCCTTTCCTTCGTGTCAATGTTTCTATTGTTATTATATGTCTTTCTTTACTTTGGGAACAGATGAATTCATAGATTTTGGCCAGAACAATGTAATATTCATGCACGACGAAAGGCAAAGACAGAGAAGAAGATGAGGGTTACATTGTGGCATTCGTGCACGACGAGAGGACATGGAAGTCAGAGCTCCAGATTATGAACGTGAAGGATTTGAAGGTGGAGGCGACGGTGAAATTGCCGACATTTGTGCCTGATGCAGATTGGGGATTCTCCACCCAAAAAAAAAAAAAAACAAAAAAGCCACGGCTTTTGACCAAAAAAGAAGGGATCAGCTGGACAGTCAAATGCCACATGGGATTGCCTTTAAACGGTGTTAGATGTTCATGGACGGAATTGTGCGTTTTTCACCCATTTAATTGTTTGTTGGCCTTTTTGGTCCCTTTAAAAGTTATTTGTGCCCAGCGCTCCTGGCCTAATAGTCGGTTAGCAAAATTGCTCCTTCACCCGATTGCCTTTAAACGGTGTTAGATGTTCATGGACGGAATTGTGCGTTTTTCACTCATTTAATTGTTTGTTGGCCTTTTTGGTCCCTTTAAAAGTTATTTGTGCCCAGCGCTCCTGGCGTAATAGTCTGTTGGCAAAATTGCTCCTTCACCCTATTTTTATCAACCAATTAACACCGTACGAGTATTCTGTGCCCTTATGCACTGACATTTCAATTTCTATGGCTCTTAAGCTCTTGGTCAAATTACTCATGCAAAAGGGAGTACAAAATGTCTTAAAATATGTCAATAAGGCACTTAAAAATCCCCCAAAACAAATGACCAAAGTGCCATTGCAAAATATCCTCTTAACTTGACTTATTTTGCAAGTTTTGTTAACTTTTCTCTCTCCCCTTTGCTATGCACGAATTTGAGGCTTCTTGGGCAAGATTGTGATGTCATTTTTATGACATAAGCAAAAACTTAGGTGTCCTCTTGTGAAATAACCAAAATACCCTTATTTTTTCCCTTTTAACCCTACAGTGACATGTGTCCTCAGGCAATGATTACAACTGACTTTTCCTTTCTAACATGTGTCTTTTGCAGTGTCTCTTCCTTTCGCCAGCCTGTAGATGGCACATAGACACTGTATAGAGGAAGAGTTTGTGTTCTACTAATACACTGTCCCCTATTCATTATACCGACTTTTTCTGGTCCGGTATTTTAGGTTTAATTCAATTCTTTTTTAAATTAGGGTACAATCATAACTTCTTTTCCCTGGTCTTATTTAGGCGAGATTTTTGGCCTATCCAGGTTCAATAATCGTCCCTTAATATCTTTCAAATCCTCAAAATAACTATTATAAAATATTACAAAAATAATAATTCAATCTGAAATCAAAACTTCTCATTATTTCATCTGTTCATACAAGTACATTATTTAAAAAGTAGGGATGTTACATATTTATGAATTATTATTATATAAGAATAAGTAATTATTTTCTTGTACTTCTAATATTTCGTCATTTATTATTTTTAACAATTAACACTAATACTTTTATTTCTTCAACGGCCTTGTGACCGCATAAGAATCGTACTTTCCTTATGTTTTCTTTCTGTAAATTTTTATATGATTTTTTTTTTTCTTTTTCTTTTATATATATATATATATATATATATAAAGTTAGGAAAATTTGTATTGAATGACATTAAAATCTGAAATTGTATGAAATATTTAAAATAAAAAAATGATTTTGGGGTCTCGATCATGATTTTTTAAAATATTTGATATATTAAGTGTTCATAATAATTTCAAAAATATAATGGTCATTGATTTGACTACTTTTTATTTTAAATTATTAATTGTTAATTTTTGTGAGTTACGAAGCTACAATTTTTCTTTTTTCAGGTGAGACAAGCTAAAATCTTTTATTTACACTGTTTATGTTTATTCAAAATTATTTTTTATTTTTACTTCATTATTATAAACGAATCAAATCCAGCTAAATTCTGTCATTTGAAATTCAAATTGGTTGAAACTTTTTTTTGACCAGAAAAATGGTTGAAACTTGAAAGTTGAAACTATAAGTTTTTCTTTTTTGTATTCCTTTTTTGTCAGTGTTTTTTAATACCAAGTCAACCCATGTGAATCGACCAAATTCAATTCATTCTAAAAAAGTAAATCAAATCAAATCAAATCAAGCAAAGTATTTGGGTTTAATATTTTATATTTCATAAATATAAAATGAATGAAGTGGTTGACAAATTTGATTCATTAATACATAGGAATTGATAATCTTGTTAGGGCAAATATTGTATAAAGATGGTTAAAATAGAAAAATTCTATATTAGGTTGGTAAACTTAACAAATCTTAAATTGATACTGTAGTTGGAGGAAAGGGAAAGCTGCTAGTTGGATGTGTAGTCGTATATCGGCCCATAGCATCCAAATCTCCTGTTCCAATGTCCTTCGGCTTCCCTTGGAGTCGTCATGCACTTCTGAGGGAAGGAGGCGGAAGAAGAAGCACATAAAAGCCGCAAGCCAGAAACCATTCAAGCTGAGAACAGAGGTAGTTTAGGACCACAAACTGATCTTATGAATTTCAATTCAATGTTTTGAATTTGGATGGTGACACTTGGTAACTTGATACTGTAGCAAAGGGGAAAGTTGAAAGAGGAAGAATTTATAAAGAAGTTACAGGAGGGGATGATTGAAGAAGAAAAAGAGAGAATACCCATTGGTCAGGGTCTTCCCTGGACCACGGATGAACCTGAGTGAAGATCATCTTGTTCAGATTTTATGATAACTTATAATTTGAGTGTCCAATAAAAGTTTTCCATCATTGAACTACTTAGCTTCCTTCTTCATGTAATACCCTAAAAATCTCACTTATGATAAGTATCATAATTTAGTAAATAATATCTACTGAAAATAGGTGTATGTGTGATCTCAAATTTTGTAGAGTAATTACTTTGTTCCTAGGGTAATTTCTCTTGAAATTGGGAGGAATAAAGTGCCAGAAATCCCTAAGTGAATTTACGGGTCATAAAATACCGTGAGAATATTATGACAGGTCTTAAGAGGCAATTAAATATTTATTAAAAATAGGAAAATATGTTGTCTCTAATTTAGGTAATTTATGAGATTTTTTCCTTGGAAAATAATGAGGCAAAATTTAATATTATTTTGGGGAACATAAGTTGTCCCATGATTTTTAAAATAATACATGGAGCATAAATTACCAATGTAAACAAAATAGTTGTAAGAAAATAATTAATTCTAATTAAGAAAATTGTCAACAATTAGTAGGTGATTAAGTAAGTAATTAATGGCTAATTGTTTAGGCATGAATAAAGGAGATATCCAAAGTTAATTATATAAAACCCCTAATTTGAGATTAATGTCCAATAAATAGTAAAGATTAGCATGAGAATAATTGCTAATTAATCTAGCATGATCAAGAAAGATATAAGATGAATTATATGAAATCCCTGAAAGCCTAATTAACCAATAAAAGATTCTAATCATGGGATTAAGACACTAAACAATCTTATTGAGCAACTTTGACAAGTCAAACATAAATCAATGGTTAGTATTGATTCTCATAAAGTTAATCTAAAGGTCCTAATTAAATAAACCTTAATCCTTGCCAAAATATGTTAGCCAATAGAAACACATGGTTGATAGGATATTTGTGCAAGTGGGAAAGCAACATCTTTGGTCAAAAAGCAACCATGAATTCGAAAATATGGAGGAGGAAGTGTGTTATATTAAATTATGATATTATGGGATATTTGTTAAAAGCATATTTTGATTGATCAAAGATTAAGGTCGGCTAGCATAAAGGAGTTTCTTTTCAATCAATTAATCAAAAGCAATTTGAAAAGTCAACAAAGGGGGGTGGGAAACCAAATTGATTATTGTATGTGTGTATGAACCGAATTGATTAGTGCAAGGGTGTGAGTGTGAATGCAAATTCAAGTGGATAGAAAATAATAATAAAGAAAGAAGATATTTTGAGAAAAAGCAAATAGGATAAATAAGAACCGATAGAAAATAAATCATATCTTGAAATATGTGAACTAAGTATTTAACATCAGGACATATTATGAACAAATGAATTTTTATCCTGGAGTAGGTTATCTTCGAAGTCATTTCCGTAACCGACGAGGTTTATCCTATACTGACTAAAAGACTAGTAAAGACCGCTAATTGGACTATAATTCTTGTTCTTCCAAATACTTCTAAAGAGGTTACATAAACTTTAAAGTTTACCTCAAAAAGTATTTGAGATTTATAAGTATATTCGATTAGAACACAGAGCAGGGGAATTTATCGGTAGGAGAAAATCTCCACAAGATAAGATGACATAAGATGACATCATATTGAGGAAAGAGAGGGGTAGAAGTCGGCCATGAGCATCCAAGGGTGAGGATTGAAGATGAGCAAAAAACCTAGATCTAATGGCTAATATTGAAGAAGAAGAAGTTTGGAAAAATTACAAAGATGCCATAGGAAAACTCTATAAATAGCCCTTCACTTCTCTTCAAATTTCACACCAAAATCTCTTGAATATTTCGAAAGTTTAGAGAGAAGAGAGAAGAGAGAAGGGGGAGATTTGGAGAAAGAGTAGCGAAGTTCTGGGTAAATTCTTCGGTCCCTAGTTTTATGTTCTAGTCTTTAGTTCGGTAGTTCTTAAAGTTCTAAGCTTAAATGTTAGTTTGATCTTTAATCTTCCAAGTATAATTTTGATATCATGTTTTAGGGTTAAATATGGTATTTATTTCGAAAATATGATGGAGATAGAGATATGGCAAAATTTTGGAAGATTAGAGTCAAAGTAGCGGCTTCTGGCGAAATTTCACCGGTTAGCAAAGTCAGGGGTAAAATGGTCATTATGACTAAAATATCTATTAGGATATTGTTTGATTAATATATGCAATATTATCCTTATAGGATATCTGTGATCACTTACCAACCGTCAGACGTATCGTATTCGTCAACGTACTTACGTTCGCGTACTGTAACACTAAAGCTGATGTTTATGGTATGCGTATATGTGTTATGTGTATTGTATGCTTATATGTGGTAGCTAATAACTCTGCTATGGGATTATGTACTGTTGATATGTTTACGCTTGCTAAAGGCCACACATCTGCCATGGGGGCTTATGTGCTACTGGGACACGTTGCTAGGGGCCACACATCTGTCAGGGGATCTATGTGCTATTGGAATACGTTGCTAGGGGCCACACATCTGCCTGGGGGCTTATGTGCTGATGGGATACGCTTGTTTGTGTGATACATTTGTTGTGTGTTTATATACTGTTAAGGTTGTGATTATCTGTAATACATATGTGTGTATGTAAACATGAGGTTAACCGTTACCTGAGGTCCGGATGCATTGGACCTCAGCTCTTAACATAGCTTCAGGATCGGGAGAACTGAGGGCCGAAGAGAAGGGACCCTAAACCCTAAACCCAAAAATCCCTAAGTGAATTTACGGGTCATAAAATACCCTGAGAATATTATGACAATTTTCTTAATTAGAATTAATTATTTTCTTACAACTATTTTGTTTACATTGGTAATTTATGCTCCATGTATTATTTTAAAAATCATGGGACAACTTATGTTCCCCAAAATAATATTAAATTTTGCCTCATTATTTTCCAAGGAAAATAATCCCATAAATTACTTAAATTAAAGACAACATATTTTCCTATTTTTAATAAATATTTAATTGCCTCTTATGACCTGTCATAATATTCTCAGGGTATTTTATGACCCGTAAATTCACTTAGGGATTTTTGGCACTTTATTCCTCCCAATTTCAAGAGAAATTACCCTAGGAACAAAGTAATTACTCTACAAAATTTGAGATCACACATACACCTATTTTCGGTAGGTATTATTTACTAAATTATGATACTTATCATAAGTGAGATTTTTAGGGTATTACACTTCAAGTTTCTATCAAATAAATATTTGAAGCGTTTACCAGTTAAATTCCAACATCTTACTATCAAAACCTCACAAAACCTGTAACCAGTATTGTTAAAACGTAGAGACTACGTAGAAGTAGTAAGGGTGAGCAAAAATGTAAAATCGGAAAACGTAAACGAAACGTAAGAGTTTACTACGTACTACAAAAAAGTAAAATCCAATATATATAAAACCAAAACACACCAATACATTAAAGTCATCACAAATTAAGTCCAAACACTCAAGGAAATAATTAAGTTCAAACTCAGTCATCATAATATATATTAAAATCAAAACACCAAGGCAATAAAATTATAAAAGAGATCAACATCTCTAATTTAAGTCATTGGAGTCAAAGTTAATATCATCTTCTTCATCCCCTCCTCCACTTATTGAACCATATTTTTATGTGATTTTTCATAATTAAATTGAGATTCTTAACGCATTTTCTTGGAAAGTATAGTTATGCCCCAAAAACATTTCAAACTATTTCAATTTAGTCACTCCACAGAACTTTGAATTCTTGCATTTTAGTCCCTTGGTCAAAATGCACGTTTTTACCAAGGGATTAATTAGGTCATCATCTTCATTCAAGAGGGGACCTGAGACAGACCCGAAGATCACAGAGCGCCGCGAGGTGAGAGGCGAGAGAGGGGCGAGCTTCGACCTTCGATCCTTCCTTCCTCCACATTCCTCTAAGTCGTAGGTAGCCTCCACCCTCACCACCATCGCCGCTGGCGACCTGAAGCAAAGGGGCGAGAACTGCAGCCACGAGATACCCTTTACCACACACCCACCACGGGACTGAACCAAGGGCGAATGCAAGAAACAGGTCTGGAGATACAGAGCACCACGAGTTGACATGCCGTGTCAACCGATTTTACCGAGTTGACACGGCATTTCAACCGTGTCAACTCAAAATCTGTTCCTACATCCATTTCGACACGATTTCCGGCCAAAAAACATAGAAACAGACGTTTCTACGTTTCTAAACGGCCTTTTTACAACAATGCTTGTAACTAAAGAAATCACATGCAACGCCCATGGACTTGAAGCTACATACTGACCTACGGTCGATTAATTGTGCTGAGTTTAATCGGTGGTTGGGAGGAGATATATATAATTTTTCATGGAATTGAAGGCAAGGAAAAAAAATCTCCACCTTGGTCGTTTGATCTCCAATGCCGTCTATGAGATCGTTTAGTTATGTTGATCACAAAAATGTTATACTAATATGCTATACTACCTGCTGTACATATATTAACTAAAAGAGATTAAGGAATAAAGACTTAACATTAGAACCAACTCACTGTAGCCTTCTTTGCCGATTTTCTGTCGTTAGGGTTCTTACGTAACGCGTAAACAATACTGTTCTATCTCCAATCTTTTTTTTTTTTTTATAAATAAGAGATATAGAGGTAATTTGGCCCAAATTCTAAATCTCTAACTATGTCACATAACCTAATTAATAATTTGTTTAGTAACCCAAATTAAAATTTGGGTAATTCAACCACCTTTATATAAGATTTTCCTTTGTTGTTATAAGCTGGTAAAAAAATGTTATAAACTTAACAATTATGCTATTTACATTCATTCATATAAAAAACAATACAACAAATCAGAATATATTTACAGTTATTTATGTACATTTATACATTATTAGAATCAAAACTTCAACACAAACAAATCATCAATATTTAGAAATTTACATTCGTTATATTCATTTACTCTCCCATTGATGTTGCACAAATGTCGTAAACTCTTCATCCACTTCTTCCGTTTGTGAGTTGCTAAACATCGTGCATAAGACATTAAAATATTGTGCTCGATCAAAAGGAAACAATAGATGGAAGTTAGATATTGTAACATATAGCAGATTGAATGTATATATGAACGAATTGAGCATATAATATACCTTATTTGTATCAATATTTTCAAGACCGTGCGTGATTATGATCTTCATGTACTGCATCACACAGTATCCACAATCATTGCTCATGTTCGGTTGCTTTGGGCACTATAAAGAAATGACAAGAAAAATTTGTCAATGAGTTATGTGTGTGTGTTATACGTGTGCTTCAATTTTATATTATAGTCATTGGTGAACAATACATATACTTTCGCATGCAGCCATTGGAAGGCATATCTGTAGTTTCCATCAATGAGGTTATTTTGGGGTGCTTGAGACCATTTTGAGTGCGATAATTATACGCTGCAAAGAGAAGATACAATAACTAACACACACACATACACACACGCACAAACATTCAAGATGAACTGAATTATAAACAATGATGAGTGGATAACTTACTAGTTGAATGTCTCCTGCATGTAGGATCTTCTATTTGGAACCCCATCGATAGAGTCATAGTACCAAAAAAAAAAATCGCATTGGATTTACCACGTACTATGAGCATCCACTGGTGCTTAAGTACAATAATAGATCACACTATCAAGACGATTATAAAATAAATAAAGACTAATTTAAGTAAAGTGAATGATGTTCTCACTTTATATTTAAGGCATAGAGAAGTAAGTGTCCCTTATGTTTGGCACTCTCATAATAAATTTATCCCTCAGAAACCTCGTGTGATATTGCTTGTCATCTTCTTTCATGCCCTCACCCTAGTTATTGAGATTGTTAGAATGGATGAACTAGATCTTGTCCTAGAGGCCACGGGGGAAGATGTAAGTATGGCACAAGTGATTGAAATGTCAAAACTAACATATCAAAATATGGGATAGGTTATTCTGCCTACCTTTACCTACCTCTCTCAATATAATTAGATTATAATCTCATCTAACGATGAAGATTTGAGGGATAAAATAAACCTTTTTACCCTTCCTCTCTCTCATTGCATCCCTCCTTTTCTCTCTTCTCCGCTGACATGGACAAACAGATCCCTTGTGAAAATATCTTCCCGAAGAGCAGTTTGAAAGGGTTATTTTTCTAGGATTTTGAAGTTGATAAGGTATTTTTTAAGAATATTTTCTTTCCTCGACCTGTCCGTATCGAATTCTCCACTGGTGAGGGAAACCCTAACAAACTCAATAATTGAAAAAATAAAAAATAAACAGAAATTCGTTCCCTTCCATTGTTTATTGTCGTTCAAATCTAAATAACGGAATCCAATCTTGTTGTTAGGTTTCTTTCGTTCTTTTGTCGTCATCATCATCTCAATTTGTTTAGGTTTGATTTTTCTCTGCCTATATACCGTTATTCTTTTTTTGTCTATTCCCTTTCTATATTCTTTTGATATTTATATTGTGCTATTAGATTTTGTTGGCCTTGTTTTTCTATTATTGTTACACCCAGAGGCTTATGGGGGTTGTACTTCTTACTTTTTGCAAGGGATGTGTTCATGCTAGTGGGGGGGGGGAGAGAGAGAGGGAGGGAGGCAGTGAGAAGGAGGGAGGAAGGGGTAAAAGGGTTTATTTTATCCCTCAAATCTCCGCCATTGGATAAAATTATAATCTAACGGTATTGAGAGGGGTAGGCAAAATAACCTATCCCTCAAATCTCCGCCATTGGATGAGATTAATGGTTCAATATGCGCACCGTCATGGGAATTAGCGAAAACACAAAAAAATGGTTGCATTTATTAGCCGTCCTTTTTTAGTAACAAATATGACGATTTTTACGTAAAAGTTGTCATGTAACACTTACAAACGATTTGTCTTCCAAACCAATATTAGTGTAAATAATTTCATAATTATCATAAAAATTGACTGTAAAGTATGAATGAGAAATATTGTGTTTCTTAAGAAATAACCGTCAGGTAACATTTTCAAACGATCCGTCTTTCCCAACTACTCTATGCTCAACTACTCTTATTTAAAGTATCTTTTCATAAATCTCTAATTGATTCACACATATTAATTTATTTTTGTAAAATAAAAAAAGTGTCAAATAAATAACAAATATTAAGAAAAACTCGTTACTTATTAGAATATCACTTCAAATTTGTAATTGTTAAGAAAACAACCATCACTATTTTTAAAATATAACGATCTGTAAAACTAGAATACGTGACGGCTCGATAATCCATGAAACCCTCTCTATATAAATGTCTGAAAATTGAACTTCCCTTTTCTACTTCTATTTCACTTTCTTATAGCCAACTGCAAGCTTTTGTTCTTGTAATACCCTAAAAATCACACTTAGGGTAAATATCAAAAATTGGGAAATATACCTAGTAAAAATAGGTGAATATGAGGTCTCAAACACCTTGTATTGAGTTTACCTTGTTGTTAGGGTAATTTCCCTTGAAATTAGATAATTTGCAAATAGGTCCCTAAAAACGTTTGAAAATTTGCAAATAGGTCCCTAAACACATTATGGGTTATAAATACCCTGTGAAAGCTATAAAAGAGGCAAGTGAATATCTATTTGAAATAGGGAAGGGTATTGTCCCTAATTTAGGTAATTTGTTAAATTACAAACCTGGAGAAATTGTATAATAAGAGTCGAAAAGTATCCAAATGACCAAAATGACCCCGTAAATTTTAGTACAGTACAGAAGACATGAAAACACAAATGTCAGTGCAAAAGTTATGAGGTAATGAGTTGTTATAATTAAGAAAATTATCAACTATTGATAAGAAAGTAATTAGGTAATTATTGGCTAATTACTTAAGCTTAAGCGAAGGAAATTCAAAGATAATTATGTAAAACCCTAAAATTAGTGGCTTTTGGCCAAGAATTAGTAAAAACATATTTGCTAATTAATTGGAAATTTTTGAGGAAAATGGATGAGTTTAGGTATTTTTAAGCCTAAATACAAATATGGACCAATAGGAAAATTATGTAAAAAAATTATATAAAAAAATTAATTAAATTAAATAAAATATAAAACGAAAAAAAAAAGGATCAGAAGTTGCTTGACCGAAATTGAGCAAGGAATTGTGGATAAGAATTTGAAAATAAATATCATGATATTTATTTGGCAAGTTGTATTATTTAAATAATATAATTAATTAGAGTGAATAGTAAAAAAATAAATAGGAAACGGATCCTATCTAAAGAAACAGGAATAAAATATTGATCAAGGATTTTTATCTTCCGTTAGGCTTTTCGGAAGTTAATTCTGAAGCCGATTGTGCATTTTCCTAATAAAACAAAATAGGGAAAAATGCAGATAGGCACATTTTTAGGATTGAAGAAAATAAATTCTAACTCAACATCTAGAAGTGAGTTTGAAACTATCTGGACATATTTGGAATCAGTGAATTTTTGTCCAGAAGTTGATGATTTCAGAAAATCTTTTAGTAGCCGGGCACGCTTTTCGAGGAACTTCAGACGGACTGTTGGAGCCCTATATGGAATCAAAATTTAGGTTAACCTAGACATTTCTAATGAGTAAGAATATGTCTTCAAAGTTGTAAATCCAGAATTTTGATATTTTTCCGGAATTACGCAAATCGGGTACCGATCGGGGTATAAATGCTTCTAGAATATACCAACTTGTCACACAAGTTGGTGATTCATAAGGGCTGAACGAAATTGTGCTTTGCATGGCCACATCATCCACCAAAACCCTAATTTTTCTATGGTTAAAAATGAGGGGAAAATTACAAAGTAGGAAAGGGAAAATTACACAATTTGGCACTTTTTTCCCCTATAAATAGGCCTTGAATCCTCTTCATTTCTCACACAATTTGGAAGATCAAAACCGAAATCTAGAGAGATAGAAGAGAGAAGGAGAAGCGGGGGAAATTTGTAGCGAAGCTCTGGATAATTTTTTCGGTACCGAGCTTTTAGCTTTCGTAGTTCTTTCAATAGTTAGAGTAGTAATGCTAGTATAGCCTTTAATTTTTCAAGCATGATTGGATATCATATGATAGGGCTATATTAGTCTAGAATTTCGAAAATTATCATTGGGTTGAAGTTCTGGCAAAATTTTGGAAAATCGGAGCCAAAGTAACGAAGTGCTGGCGAAATTCCGCCAATTAGGGGAATATGGGCAAAATGGTAATTTTTACCTAAAATGCCAGTTGTAATGTCAAATCACTAATGAAAGTGATATTACCCTTATAGGATATCGAAACTCGATCTGCCGCCGTTACGCCGCCCGACATGCCACCGTTGGACGTTTCAGCTTTCCGTAAAAGTACGATTTCCGACAGAAATACCGTAATCCGTCAACGAAGGTACGTTCGCGTACTGTAACACTAACTCTGATGATTATCGTATGCATATGTGTATATTGTCTGTACTCCGACTGTACTATTGTCTGTCTTGCCAATTTTCTGTCATGCCTGTAGTCTAACTGTACTGTTGTTCTGTCATGCCTATTGCTCGTCATGCCTGTACTCGATTGTACTATTTTCTCGTACTCGATTGTACTATTGTTCGTACTTTGACTGTACTATTGTCTCGTACATCCGACTGTATTATTGTCTGTACTCCGACTGTATCGTTGTCTATCATCCGATCAGTATGATTGTCTCTGTCATCCGATCAGATTGTTATTGCCATACATATCTCGATATGTATACCCTATGTCTCGATAGTAGTAAATGTTGCCAAAAGTCTAAGAATTTCGTTGTACATATATGATGTATGTAATCATGAGGTTAACCGTTACACTGGGTTCGATGCATGGACTCCGGCTCTTAACTTAGCTTCGAGGATCTGGGAGGACCGAGGTTCGAGGAGAAGGACAAGCAAGACGCCTAGGAATCGCGGTGAAGACTTCTTTCTCGTTATACTTTTGAAACACTCTTGTACCGCTGTTTAAACAGCAAGACATGCTACCATGGGTATTTTAAATATATATATCAGTTACTCAATCGCTCCGGTGCACTACTCTGATGTTTGATGAAAAAAAAGTTTATACTGCTTGTGAAAACGGGATGTTACAGTTCTACTTCACCAAAATTGTGGACAAACGCAAGAGAACTTTTGCTTCATCATCTGGATACAAATTGAAAGATGAACTCTCTCTACCAACATGCCTTGAAGGTCTCTACATGTGACCTATGAACTCCATTATATGATTCAAGTTTACCTATGAGAGCAAGGACGCATGGACTGGTGCTAGAAAGAACTTACCACTCTCTTTTGCTCTTTGAACGAGAAGGTGGAAGAGTTACTAGAGAAGAAAGAATACGATGTTCCCCATATTTGGATGGAGAGAAAATAAGGGGGAAAAGAAAACTAGGAGGGAAAACTCCTCCCAAAAATAGTAAAAAAATTTATCATTTATGGAAGTTTTCCTTCCTAGTATTCTTTTCCTTTATTTTCTCTTCACTTTTCTCTCCATCCAAACATAGGGTTAATTTTCTTAATTGAAGGGAAAATGATAGAAAAATACCACTTGAACTTCAAATTCCTATTGACAACAACAATTATAATTAACAAGAATAGTAAAGCAATTGACAACTCGTTTTGCTGGAAAATCACCTATTTGAGATTTTAAAGTTCAAGTGGTATTTTCTTGGGATTTTCCCATGATGTTATTTATCTTGAGTTTTCTGAGTAAATAAAGAATTGTGGAAATATTCTATAATTGTCCTTTTGGGTTTGGATTAAAAGTCCAATTTTTTATGTTTCTTTTTGTTTGCACACTGAGTATAATTTTCTTTATACTTTTTGGCATCAAATTTACACTCTGCGTTTTTTAATTTGTTGCTCATGCAGGATTGGAATGGTATAGCTGAGGAGGATTGAAATAGAATTTGCTTTTGAATTTGGTAAGGAATAGGCTTATGTTTAGTTTGGGTTTTGTTTCTTGAGCATAGCACTACAAAAAAATTGACTTTTGGTGGCGACAAAAGTCGCCACTAAAAGTCGAAAAGTCGCCACTGAAAGTGTTTTAGTGGCGACAAAAAGTCGCCACCTATACCGTTGTCTAGCAGCGACAATTTTGTCGCCGCGGATACTGACTATTAGTGGCGACAGAAATTGTCGCCGCTAATAGTATTTTCAGCGACGACAAAATGTCGCCACCAATACCCCTTTCCGTGGCAACCAATTGTCGCCGCTGAAAATACTATTAGCGGCGACAGTTAGTCTTTTCAGCGGCGACATTTGTCGCCGCCAAAAGTATTTTTTTTTTTTAAATTTCTTTAATGTAAATTGATAAAATTAAAAATTGTACCACAATTAAAACCTGTACTGCATTGATTAAGATCATAAAAAACTTGAAACTAACAATATATTAACTAACAATGATACTAACATAAATGTTCAAAATTAACATGAAATATTTAAATTCTCTATAAACAAAGTCTAAAGGTTGTTCATTGGAAGGAAACATCAAACATAAAACTATGAAGAAGGATCAGCTGGTGGGATAGGAAGGCTTGGAGTAGATGAAGTAGGAGCTCAGTTGAATTATCATTGGATTGAGAGCAATTTCTCTTCCTCAATGGCTCTACTCCATACCCTTTTCCTCTTACATACCCTGATCTTTCACCAATAACAGCTGTCAATATTTCATCAGAAGTCATTCGAGAATCAACCTCTACTTCTTCTTGTTGTTGGCGAAGGTCTTGCAAGTTAGCCAACAATTAAAGCATGAAACAAATGAGATAAAAAATTATTGAAGTTAGTATAACATAAAAACACAATGCATACGTATATTTGCTCAGATTGTGGATCTGCCCACTCTAACTGTCCATCTGCTTTCTTCCTAGTGTGTTGGATCATGTACAATTGGTCGGGGGTGCGAGACTCTCCAGTAGTGGGGTCCCTCTACAAAGCATACGACGCATGGTACAATTCAAAATGAAAAATGATTCAAAACATATACTAAAGTGAAGAGAGATTGAACTTACTGTAGCGAACTTAATCTCCTCAAATGATAGATTACCACAAGTATGCTTTGTTACTTGTTTTCCTCGGTTGCTCTTGTTTCTTTTACTTTTTTTCTACAAAAAAATTTGTAACAAAGAATTAATGACTAAAATAAATATATGATTCATTTAAAAGGATAGAAAGGTACCGTGAACACGCGGTCTGGAAATATGCTAGTAACAACTCCCAATCTTCAGAACTAATATTTTGAGGAGGATTAGCCTGCCTCTCCTCATCAGAAGCATATTCGTTATAGTGTTTGTGCAAGTTGGTCTTCCAATTTCTAAAGGCATTTTTCAAGTTCATTGTTATAGTTTCTTTGAACTTTTCTTCATTGGTTGCATCATAAGGTTCGAATTTGTCCTAAAATACATATAAAAAAAAATTGTTATGAAAACATAAATAAAGATATATATAAATATTTGGGAAGAGTATACCTTTACTTTCAAAATCATCTCATCTTTATAGTGTTCATTAATATTCTTCCACTCAGCACCATGACGAAAAGAGATTGTGGTCCTAACAACATAACCACAATAATTAACAAGGTTTCTTGCTTCCGCACCTACTGCTCTTGTCAAGTCGTCTGATAGTTTCACGGGTATCTTTGATCCAAATTTAGTCCTCAAGTCCACTTTATAATATTTGTACACTCCTCTGCCTTTTTTGAGAGGATGAGAGGAGCCTATAATTCATGTGACAGAATTAAAACAATTAAAATTGAGCAACAACCTAAAGACACAAGCATCCATTAAGAGTAGAATATATACAATTAAAACAAATGTACCTGCACTACTAGCTTGAGTAAAGCGTAGTTTGCAGCATTTCCTCGAGTGACCGAGGTGTAGAGGAAGTACCCCCGATTTGTGTCACCACGTAGTCTAAAGGAATGATTTTTCTACCCCAACCTCTCTTTAATCCGACATATCCTGCAAAATGTACAACATTCAAAATAAATTTTAAGCAAGCATAAAAAGTGTGAAAGCAAATTTAAATTATAAAGACTTAATGTACAAATAAGTAAAAGCTACCATAAAGAAACAATAATTTCATTCAATTGATTCTTCTGAGGCACTATCACTTATATCATTATCTTCTGATTCTTTCTCTTGTACTTCATTTTCTCGTGTCACTTTCTATTTCGGTATCACTCTCATAGTCATCAAGCACATCCTCTTCATTACTATCTTCATGACCCGATGAATGAGTTTCGTTGTCATTGATAAATCCTATGTCCATGACATCACGATTATTTCTTTGTGACGGTTCTCCTGCTTGAACAAAAGTCTGGTGTTGTACATTTTCTCCATACAAGTTAATGATAAAATCAGGTTCTACACGAGTTGGATTGTCAATATTTAGGTCAACCACCAATTGTTGATAAGCCACTTCATCAACCATAACAGCATTTACCCCACTAACATCATTATCTTTGTCAATTGGCATATTGAACAAGTCACGTGGATTCGTTTTGACAACAACAAGCCAACTAGGTTGAACAAGATCATCCACATAAAAAATTTGCTCTGCTTGAGATGCTAGAATGAATGGTTCATTAGTTTGTAATGAACATTGAGTGTTAATACTTGTGAACCCATACTTATCAACCTTATACACTTTGTCATAATGAGCCACGTCCCACCAATGACACTTAAACAAGTATATTTTTCTATTCCCCATGTAAGACAATTCATAAATATGGTCTAACACACCATAATATTCTTTATCAGTATTGATGTAATCACCCTTGACCATGACTCCATTGTTTTGAGTCTTTTTTCCTATTGCCCGATCTTTCGTGTGGAAGCGAAATCCATTTCCTATGAACAAGGAGTAACGATTGACTACCTTAGATGGACCAATTGATAAACTTCTGAGGTCAGGGCTTATAGGCCTTGTTTGGACAACACTCCCACCTATGCAAACAAGAATCATTTCTTCAATATGCAATACTATCATAAATTAAATGAATACCAAATTCGAATTATTATAACCTACTCGTGAACGAAACCAATCAGGAAACCCCCTGCATTGGCTTTGTGATCCTTGTACTTCAAGTTCACTCATGTGTTCCCTAAATGTTTTTCACACAAGTTAGAAAAATATAAATTACAACAAATACAATCTCTCTCGGTAAGGATGGCGTACTCTATAAATGGCCAAACTTCTTCACGCTTTGGAGCACATACATCGTTGCTTGACAATACTCTTCATGAGAAAGATTGATTGACTCATAATGTCCCCTAGGTTCACCACTTTTCTTGAATATGGAAAACTCATAGTTAACATCAGCACTGGTTTCATCATTCCTATGGGGACCATTAAACTTTGTAGGAAAGTATTTCAAATAGCGTGAGCAAAAAGTAAGACTTTCATCTACCAAATATCCCTCTGCAATTGATCCTTCAGGTCGAGCCTTGTTGCGAACATAAGATTTGAGTGATCGTAAATACCTTCATCGATAAATAAAAAAATTGTTTAGATTTGAATGTAATTTAATGATCATAAATATAATAATAAATTTCTTAGCATCTTACCTTTCTATTGGGTACATCCAACGAAGGCAGGTGGGAAGATAGTCTCCAACTTGCACAATGTGAATACTATTTGTTCTTGAAGTTTGTCAAGTTGTTCACATGTCAAACTCTTCGAACAAAGATTCTTAAAAAATCTTCCCAATTCTATAATTGTTTCACATACTTGAGGACGTAATAGCCCACGAATTGCAATTGGTAATATTTCTTGCAATAGCACATGGTGATCATGGCACTTCAAGCCAAATATTTTTCTCTCTTGAATGTTGACACATCTTGAAATATTAGATGAAAAAGCATCCGGTACCTTTAAGTTAGCTAAAAATTCACAAAGGGATTGTTTCTTTTCAGAAGACAAAGTGTAAGGAGCTTGAGGCTTACAAATATTATTACCAACTTTAATTGGATGCATATTTCTTCTAATTCCCAAGTCCATCAAGTCATACCAACTTTTCAATGTGTCCATTGTCTTTCCAACCAAATCCATTATTGTCGACACAATATTATCAGAAACATTTCTTTCTATATGCATCACATCAAGATTATGTCGTATAAGCAAATGTTTCCAATAAGGCAATTGAAAAAAAAAAAAATGCTTTTATTCCTCCAGTTGTAAGCATTTGTGTTTGTATAACGCTTTCGTTTGTGGCTTTTTCCAAATGACACATTACCCAATTGTTCTAGTTGCATAAGTACTTCAAGATCATGATGTATTTTATCAGTATCATTCAGTATCCTGAAATATTTTTTTTTTAGTACTAGTCAGTACCCTAAAATATTTTCTCAAGATCATTAAGTACTTTTTCATTATGTAATACCCTAAAAATCACACTTGGGGTAAATATCATAACTTAGGAAAATTGTGAAAAATCCTGAAAGGTAATAAAATAATTATTAAAATTGAGAGAATATATTGTCTCTAATTTTGGTAATTTAATAAATTATAAGCTTGAAAGAATTGTAAAATCACAATTATAAAGTATTTGGAGATCATAACTAACTCCATAATTATTGATATTTTACATGAGAGATAAAATAGCAATGTTAGTTCAGATTTTGAGAGGAAGTAATTAGTTCTAGATAATAAAATTATCAACAAATAATAAGTGATTGATTAAATAATTATTTGTTAATTATTTAAGCTTGAACAATGGAATAATTGTGATAAATTGTGTAGAACTCTATAATTAGTGGGTTATGGCTAAAAATTAGTATAAATATATTTTCTAATTAATTGGAAAATATTGAGAAAAATATTTGAGATTAAGTAATTTTAAGCCTAAATAGAAGTATGGACCAATAGGAAAAAGTTATGAAAAATTATGTAAAAATAATTAAAATAATAATTAATTAATTAATTAAAAAATAAAATAAAAATATATAAAAAAAATGATGTGAGGGCCGACATCTTTTTTGTGAAAAAGAAAAAAAAAATGAAAAGGAAATGAAGAAGAGTGTTATAAATAAACTCTTATTTAAAAATAAATAAAGCAAAAATAGTAAAAAGTAAATAATTACCTGTAGGAATCGGATCCTATCTAGAGAACAGGAACGGGATTTCTAAAGTTAGAATATAATAAAGATGAGTGGATTTTTATCTCGAATTGAGCCGCACTGAGTCATTTCCGAGATCGGAAGAAGTTGATAATAAGACGAAATAGGGAAAATCTGAGAAAAAGGCAGATAGTCACAATTTAGGATTTGAAGAAAATAAATTATAACTCAACATTTGGAGATGAGTTTATGATTTTCTGGACATATTTGGAATCAGTGAATTTTTGTCCGAGGTTGATGATTCCTAAATTCGCTTCAGAATCGCACGCGTTTTTCGAGAAACTTGGTCAAATAGGAGAAGACACGAAGGGGTTAAAAAGTTAGTTAACTCAGACATTCCTAATGAGGAAGGAAATATCTTCAAATTGTCTAATCCAGAATTTTGAGATTTTCCGAGATTACGCGATTCAGACACCGATCTAGGATTCTATCGGGACCTAGAGGCAAGAAGCAAAATTTGAATTGGAGACTCATAGGGGGCAGCTGGAAGTTTTGGGGCATCCCATGGCTGCAAATCATCCACCAAAAACCCTAATTTTCCATGGCTAATAAGGAAGGGAAAATTACCAAAGTTGGAAGGTGAAAATTACAAACTTGGCACTATTTTTGCCTATAAATAGGTAAGCCTTGCTCTTCAATTCTCACACCATTTTGAGAGCCAATGCCGAAATATAGAGAGAGGGAAGAGAGAAGGAGGAGCCGGGGAAATTTGCAGCGAAGCTCTGAGTAAGTTTTTTTCGGTACTTAAGCTTTCGTAGTTCTTTCGGTAGTTTTAGTAGAGTTGTTAGTTAGATCTAGGAAGTAGGAGATGAGATTCCTATTCTTGTTTTTAAGCCTCATTGCATTGAAAGATGCGTGACGAGGTAAAAACATAGTAGGGATTGAGTTTTTGAAAGTTGGGGGTTAAAGTAACGAAGTGCTGGCGAAATTCCGCCGATTAGGGGCATCAGGGGCAAAACGATCATTTATGCCTAAAATGCTTGTTATGATGTCAAATATTAATAGAATGTGATATTATCCTTATAGGATATCTGTAATCACGAACTACGTTCGCATCTTTGCAACACTAACTCTGATGTTTACTATATGCGGGTATGTAGTATGAGTATTGTATGTGTATATGTGATAGATGATGACTTTATGTCTGTTGTGTGTTTATGTACTATTGATGTACGTTCGCGTACTGTAGCATTAACTCTGGTGTTTATTTTATGCTTATATGTGATGATGTTGTGAGAACATTTTGGTGCCGAAGGCAAGGCTAGTCTATGTGGGTAAGTCATTAAGTCGCCGTAAAGTCGGTGAGGCTCCCATGATAGACACTTACCTGGCTATTTTGTTCAATGTTAGGTGTGTTGTATGCTTAGGGTATGCTTATATGAGGTAGCTGATAACTCTGTGATATGTTCTTGTACTGGCTGATATGTATACGTTGCCTACGTGTCGCTTACACCGCCTATGTGATGCTATATGTTCTCACTGGGATGCCTATGTGCCGCTACATATGTTGTGGGGTGCCTAAGTGCCATGGGATACGTTTGTTTGTTGTACATTTGTTGGGTGCATATGTCCTGTCTATGTTATGAATAACTGAATCCATATGATGTATATGTAAACATGAGGTTAACAGACTACTGAGGTCCGATTGCAATGGACCTCGCCTTAATATAGCGTCGGGGTCGGGAGGACCGAGTGCGAGGAGAGAGGCAAGCACCGCATAGAAGATCCAGTTTGAAGACTTCTTTTTGTTGTTCCGTGGAAGCCTTTTGTTATTGTACTTCACTTTTGAACCACACGGTTACCGTATAAAAGTTGTAACCAAATTTACTTTAAAGTTTTATATATACATATCAGTTACTCAATCGCTTCGGTGCTCTACTCTGATGATTTTGGAAATGATGTTTCATAAAAAAATTTTATACTGCTTTTGAAAAGTTGGGATGTTACACATTACCAGTTAGTATTCTAAAATATTTTTTAGTACTAGTTTTAGTACCTTGAAATATTTTTTTTCAATATCTTAAAATAATTTTTCAAGATCATGATGTATTTTATCAATACCAGTCAGTATCTTCAATTGGTTAGGATGATTTGATTCCCCTCATCCTTCCCGTGTTCGAACCGTGAGCTATGCAACTTTTTGTTTTTTTTATGCAATTGCTAACAATTAGCATTAACTAAAAAGTACAAAAAAAGTTAAGAGAGCAGAGTCGAACCCACAATTCTAAGATGAAACTTAAGATACATTACCAACTAGGCTGGAAGCATCTATTAAAGAGATTTTGACAACAAATAAAATAAGTATAAAACAACCATGATAATGTAAATTTTATTTAGTGGTAAACACATAAATGAACTTAATTTAGTTATATCTTTCTCACATACATTAATTAATTACTATTACCTCCTTTATATTATTTTTCAAAGTTGGCAGAAAAAAATTATGTTCATTTTCATTCTCTCTAATACAAGAATTCATTATATAATATAATCAAATCATTTAAGTAGACTACTAAAAAATAAGTAAACTTACATAAGTTTAATAGTAATATAATTATATTATCTTAAACAAATAATTCTATTGTTACGAAATAAGAATCATGGTTTATCACATACTAAATAATATATTTAAATTGTTACGAAAATAATCTATTTACATTTGCATTTTATAATTTTTATATTTCTTCGACTAACTTCAGGATGTAAGCATAATAAAAAATATAATCTCAATAACTTGTATATTAGATAAGGGTCTATACATAAAACATACAAGAGAAGTATTAAGGAGAGCATTAAATGTGATTATGATTTAGCTCATATGATTATGCATAATTACAATAATCAAATCCGGTGCAATAATTAGCTCATGTGATTTTGGATATGATCAATTATTTGATTATTTGAATTAGAGTATTTAATCATATATCGCATAACTACATAGGTATATTACAAACATGTAGGATAAAACAAGAAATTCTTTGTATTTTTGCGTAATACTTTAACATGCATATTTTCTTTTATAAACTTCTTTTTTATGTACACTTTGATTTCAAAAAATAGTTAAAAGGAAAAGAAAATTGTGCTGAAATATTATCAATTTATAATAGTTAACAACACTAAACCACTTTATTGATTGGAAAATTGATGGATTTGATGATGGTGGCGATGAGCTAGGGTTCGGCCATGGAGAAAATGTGAAAGAAGGGGAAGAGGCGATTCAAGAGAAAATTGTAATGAGGATATAAAGCACTAAATTCAGTAAATGTTATAGTCCCCAAATAATCATCACAAATATATTATAAACAAATTTAAAATAGAAATATACCTGCCCATAATTAAACATCTAGGCCCATTTAAATTGCAAAAAATTGAAACTAAAAGTACATATTTTGTAAAGGAAAATTTGAGATTGGAATTAAGAAGCATTTTGATTTAAACATTCATGGAGATGAGATGAGAGGATCAAGAGCTTGATGATCGTCTTGGTTGAATTTTTTGGTAGGTTTAGGACTTCTGTACATTGCATATACATGTAATAAGAGGTATTATTATGAATGTCTAAATTTAATTAAATTCAACGTAATTTCTATCATTTTTACCCCTTATATTATTATGTAAATATTAATAGAAAAAATAGGGAAAATTAAAATAAAGGACCTACATAAAATAATATTTAATTAGAATGACTCTAATTTCCCTCAATTCCTCCTCTCTCTTTCCCATCATTACTACTGAAGAAGAAGAAGAAGGATGTCGATAAGATTTCATCTGACGACATGGTTGAATTGAGCGGACACAACGAAGTTGAATGCCACTAAAGGAACATTGGACTACGGGTGATGGAAATCAAATGAAGGTTAGAGAGGAGAGAGAGGTGAAGGGAGATTTCAGCATAATATTTGGCACGGAGGGAAACCAAAAAAAATGGCGCTGGACTGGATAAGAGTGGCGTTGGAACTGCATTTAGGGATTTAGGATTTACATATTTATAAATGTAAATAAAATAAATTTGAAATAATGCACAAGTACTCTACTAGATCAATTGGTTAAGATATTTTGATTCCAATCAAGCGTTCGAACCATGTGTGCATTATGAAACTTTTTTTTTTTACAATTTAAAAAAAAAAACTAAAATTTTAAATTAGACTTTTGGCAGCGACAAAAAGTCGCCACCAAAAAACCCTTTTGGCAGCAACAACTAACTGTCACCACTGAAAGTATTGCAATTTTAAAAACAAAAAACGAAAAATTTTAAATTAGACTTTTGGCGACGACAAAAGGTCGCCACCAAAACATCCTTTTGGCAGCGATAAATAACTGTCGCTACTAAAAGTATTGCAATTTAAAAAAAAAAAATTTAAAGTAGACTTTTGGCGGCGACATAAGGTCGCCACCAAAACACCTTTTTTGGCGGCGATAAAGAAGTCTCGCCACCGAAAGTATTATAATTTAAAAAAAAAAACTAATTTTAAATTAGACTTTTGGCGGCGAAAAAATAGTCGCTGCCAAAACACCATTTTGGCGGTAATGTATTACAATTTTTTTTTAAAAAAATGAAAATTTTAAAGTAAACTTTTGGCGGCGACAAAAAGTCACCACCAAAAAACCCTTTTGGCAGCGACAACTAACTGTCGCCACTGAAAGTATTGCAATTTAAAAAAAAAAGCGAAAATTTTAAATTAGACTTTTGGCAGCGACAAATAGCTGTCGCCACTGAATATATTACAATTTAAAAAAAAACAAAAATTTTAAATTAGACTTTTGGCGGCGACAAAAGGTCGCCACCAAAACACCCTTTTGGTGGCGACACATAAATGTCGCCACTGAAAGTAGTACAATTTAAAAAAAAAAATTAAAATTTTAAATTAGAATTTTGGCGGCGACAAAAAGTCGCCACCAAAAAGCCCTTTTGGCAGCGACAACTAACTGTCGCAACCGAAAGTCTGACTTTTGGCGGCGACTTTTAATGTCGCCGCCGAAAGTCGCCACTAAAAGTCCTTTTTTTTGTAGTAGGTTGTATTCTCGGTTATATGCTTTATTGTATTTTGTCGGTTTACTTCTTTCCACTTTTTTTTTTTTTTCAATTTACAGGGATATCAGTTAATGTAAATGATTTTCTTGATTAATAAAATCGACTATGTTTGCTCAAAAAAAAAAAAAAAAAGGTTTACACTGCGTTTTGGCTTTAAAATGAGTTTCCCGAGCTTCGTAGTACTTCATTACCATGTTTACCTGTATTTGGCCATGGAGAGTAATAACCATGCGTCAGAAAAAGAGGACAATAAATAATGGCATCATGTCACGCTAAGTTGCCCTTTTACCCTGTTTAGGTTAAGCAACTTTCTCCTTCTAGCTAGTTCTGGTGAATGAGTAATCAATTCCTGAAGAGAATAATGTAGCCCAACATATTTATTTAAGACTAACCCCTTAATTATTTAACTTATTACGTTTGTAAACTTGGCATGAGTTGATGTTCTTCTATCTACAATAGCTGAGATATATTATTGATTTTTTGCTGTAGATTATTCCTACATTGAAACTATTGGGAATTCGAATCAGCTTGTATAGTTAAAAGTTTTAAGCTACTGGGATATCTGGGATTGAGAGATATAGTCACAGCAGTAAAAATGAGTAATAATTACTGACTTTATATTCCAGAATTTGGGATTGAATAACTACTTCGAACTGTGTGTTGTTTGGACATTCTTTGCTGAATTTGATTGCGTGTTTTCTTGTAAGACATGAGATGTGGAGAAATGTTAGCAATACTCAATCATGTGTTTCTTGAGTAATGAAGATTATGTTGGAATTTTAATATTATAATTAATATTCCATTAATTTTATTAAGTGGCCCACATTAATTCTTGTTTTGTAACCGTCCATTAATTTAGTAACGGCCCAATCAATACACAATAATTGCTAATTGATACACATGAATGCCTTTATCTCTGTGATGGCCAGAGGGTAATTCGTACGTGTAAACTTTTGGTCCCCTGAACCTGCTCTGACATTGAGACAAGCACACCATTTGCAGATTCAGAGAGAAGGATCAGAAGGATTGAAACTCGGAATTCGTCCCTGCTTGCTTCTGGAAACAAATCAATGGCGGGAGGTATTTGTGATCTCTATTTCATTTTTCTAGCATTGACCTAAATGTTAATCTGTGTTTAACATGTTTAGATCGCTTAGTTTTCTAACATTTGGTATCAGAGCCGTATATTCCTCTGCCTTGATTTTGCCTTAATTTATTCAATTAGGGTTTTCATGAAAAGATATGGTTTATATCTGGGGTTAATCTTTTAGATAGTCTTGAGCTTTTCATATCATATGATTTTATTTACAATCTGGGTTTTTAAAAAAATTTCTCTCGTCTTTATTTTGGAATCAATATATATGTTAATTGATTCATTGATCTGAGAGTTTTTCATATGAACCTAGTTGTTCTTAATCTTAATCTCAGTATTGGTTTTCTTGGATTCTTTTGATTTTCTTAATGTCACTTTTCATCCGAGAAAAGAGAAGAATCCGAAAACTTTTTGGTTACGATTTTTCCCTTTGATCTGGGATCTGAGCTTCCTAAGTATATGCTTATGATCTGGATTTCGCTTGATTATCCATGAACGATGTCGTCGTTTGAAATGTGATTTCTCTATGATCCGTTTGGTTTCGATTTGCTCCATATCTCGTTTTTTTTTATGATTAAATCGAGCATATCGTGTTCTGGATCTTCTTTTACGAGATCCGCCGCTCGAAAATGGCATTTTGAGCGCTCCGATCGCTGAAAAAACGTCGCCTGAAAAGACCATCTGGGATCGCGGGTCGCGGCAACTTTTTGCCGGGTTAAACCGGGTCACGAGTCGGGTAGGTTTTCTGAAAACAGGTAAGGAAGAAGCATGATACGACGCCGTTTTGATTTCAGATTTAAAAAAAAACGTAGATACAGACCGGACAGGCTTCGAACAGGGAACCCGAGAGTGCTGAGTGTCTGGTTTCTGGTGCTCTGCCAGTTGTGCCACACACTCAGTAACATCCCGTTTTTCAAAAGCAGTAGATAAAATTTTTTCATCAGAGTAGAGCATCGGAGCAAGAGTGTAACTGATATATATATTCAAAATGCCCATTGGCTAATTACAGAAGTGGTACAGTAACCGAGAGTTTTCAAAAGTAAAGAACAACAACAGAAAGTCTTCAGCCGCAAAAAGAAATCTTCTGCCGGTTCTCTAAGCGTGCTGCTTACTCTTCTCCTCGGTCCTCGGTTGTAATACCCTAAAATCTGACTTAGGGTAAAAATCATAAAATGAGTAAATAATACCTATTAAAAATAGGTGAATATGAGGTCTCGAGCACCTTGTATTGAGTTTACCTTGTTGTCAGGGTAATTTCTCTTGAAATTAGATAATTTGCAATTAGGTCCCTAAAATGTTGAAAATTGCATATAGGTCCCTAAATACATTATGGGTTATAAATACCCTGTGAAAGCTATAAAGGAGGCAAGTAAAAATCTATTTGAAATAGGGAATGATATTGTCCCTAATTTAGGTAATTTATTAAGTTACAAACTTGGAGAAATTGTAGAAGAATACTCAAAAAGTAAGGAAATGACCGAAATACCCCCAGATGCTAAGATAATACGAACACATTGAAACAAATGTGTCATTGTAAAAGTTATGAGGTAATGAGGTGTTATAATTAAGAAAATTATCAACTATTGATAAGAAAGTAATTAAGTAATATTGGGCTAATTACTTAAGCGTAAGCAAAGGAAAATTCATAGATAATTATGTAAAGCTCAAAAATTAGTGGAGAATGGTTGAAAATTAGTAAAAGTATATTTACTAATTAATTGGAAATTTTTGAGAAAAATAATTGAGTTTAGGTATTTTTAAGCCTAAATGCAAGAATGGACCAATGGGAAAATTCTATAAAAATTATGTAAAAATAATTATTTAATTAATTAAATAATTAAATCAAAAATAAATATATAAAAAAACGAAAAAATGGGCAGAAAATAAAAAAAATGAAAAAGGAAATGAAAATTATTGTTGCAAGTTGCATATTATTTTAATATATAATTAATTAAAGTAAAATTTGATGAATAGTAAATTAAAAATTAGGAAACGGATCCTATCTAGAGATCTAGGAATAGGAATTCCAAAGTCAAGGTAAAATATTGATCGGTGAGTTTTTACCTTCAAGTGACCTCTTCCTAAGTAAATTCGAAGCCGTTTGTGCATTTTCCTAATAAAACAAAATAGGGAAAAATGCATATAGGCATATTTTGGAAATAAAGAAAATAAATTCTAACTCAATATCTAGGAATGAGTTTGAATTTATTTAGACATATTTGGAATCGTGAATTTTTCTCTAGAGATTGGTGATTCGAAACGCGTTTAGAACCTGACCGCATTTTCGACACGTTTTCGAGAAACTTCACCGAACACTAATGCCCTGTATGGAATCAAGGTTTAGATTAGAATAGACATTTCTAGTAAGTAAGAGGAGATCTTCAAAGTTAGTTAACCAGAATTTTGAGATTTCTCCGAAAGTACGCGATTCGACACCGATCGAAACTTATCCAGAAGATGCCTTCTTGAGGAAGTAAGTGACATCACCACCATGACATCATGGCTTTAAATGATGATGTCAGCTGCCAAGTGGCCCGGTGAGGATCGTGACATGTGGCAAAGTGCGATCCGGCGGCCGATATCCGATATGAAAAAGTAGTGAATAGTGTCACATTTTCTTCTATAAATAGCCAAGTTTCCTCTTCATTTCTCACACCATTTTGAAGAGCAAAACCGATTCTAGAGAGAGGATTTTAGAGAGAGAAGCTCTGGGAAAATTACAATGAAGCTCGGGTAAGTTTTTCGTGACCGAGCTTTAAGCTTTCGTAGTTCTTTCAATAGTTAGAGTAGTAATGCTAGAGTAGCCTTTAAATTTTTCAAGTATGATTGGATATCATATGGGAGGGCTATTTTAGTCATTATTTTCGAAAATCATAATTGCGTCAAGTTCGCGAAATTTCTCGGAAGAAAATTTGCTAGAGTAACGAAGTCGTCACGAAATTCCGCCGATTAGGGTGAAGGGCAAAATGGTAATTTTTACCTAAAATGCCGCTTATAATGTCAAATCACTAATGAAAGTGATATTACCCTTATAGGATATCGAAATCCCGATTTGCCGCCGTTACGCCCCCGACGAGCCGCAATGTTGGAGATTTCACGATTTTCCGTAAAAGTACGCTTTCCGTAAACGTGCTAGAAATACCGTAACTCACAATGAAGGTACGTCCGCGTACTGTAACATTAACTCTGATGTTTATGGTATGCATATATGTTGTGGTATGTTTATGTACTGTTGATATGTGATAACTGAGGTAAGTACGTTCGCGTACTGTAACACTAACGCTGATGTTTATGATATGCATATATGTGATATGTGTATTGTATGTTATAGCTGATAGCTGTGTTGTATGTCTATGTACTGTTAGGGTATGTACGTCCGCGTACTGTAACATTAACTCTTATGTTTATGGTATGCATATATGTGCTATGTGTATTGTTATGGTATGTTTATTGAATGAAAATATGTTAGAACAGTTTGGTGCCGAAGGAAAGGCTAGTCTATGTGGGTAAGCCATTAAGTCGCCGTGAACTCGGTGAGGCCCCCATGGTAGACACTTACCTGGCCATTCTGTGAAATGGCTGCTAAGTGTGACACGATAGCTAGGTGTGACGCATTTGCCAAAGGGATTATGTGTCGTTGGGATATGCTTGTTCTTCATATGATTATCAGTAATGCATATGTTGTATATATGAATATGAGGTTAACCGCTACTCGAGATCCGGCATGGATCTCAGCCTCTTAACATAGCGTCAAAGTTGGGAGGACCAATGACCGAGGATGGAGGCAAGCACCCGCGGTGAAAGACCTGATCAAGACTTCCTTCGTTGTTCCTATGGAGTCTTCCTTTTGATGTTGTCTTTTATTTCGAAAACTCTGCTATTGAGCCGCCTTTGTAATCAGCCAGATACACTACTGTTGGCTTTTTGAATCTATATATCAGTTACTCTTCCGCTCAAATGCTCTACTCTGATGATTTTAAAAAAAAAAATTTATACTGCTTTCGAAAAGTCGGGTTGTTACATTATGGTATCAGAGCAGTTGTCCTGGCGTAGATCTAACTATGTTATATACAAACCATTGGTGCCGAAGGCAAGGCTAGTCTATGTGGGTAAGCCAATCAGTCGCCGTGAACTCGGTGAGGCTCCCATGATAGACACTTACCCGCCAATTGGTTTGAGTAACGGAGTTAGGCTCTACGCCTTTTAAAGAGCATATTTTGAAAATGAGTACCGATATAGCCCCCGAGTCACGTGTACCACCTGTTTCGGTATACCGGTTTGAACCGGTATACCATCCCGAATCGATGTACCACTTTCGGTGGATACATCACTCTAACCCGTAACTTATATCCAAGGCTGGTCACGCCTGATGAAACTCCAAGAATAGTAGAGGTACGTACATGCAGATTTGACTCATGTAGAACTTCCGATACGTATTTCCGTGCCCATTTCTACGAGAGCGAACCAACGAGAATCGACGACGGAAATGTTGCGTGTGTCCTGCTTGCGATGTAAATACTACGTACGGTGGAGTTTATATGTGTGAGTACGATAAAGGCCGGGAGCAATGTGAATACTTGAGTGATAAAAGTCGGGAGCAATGTAAATACTAAGTGTGATAGAGTCTAGAGACCGTTGTGATAAAGTCTACGTTATGGAATATCTTCCTCGTATCTAACGTTTCCCTTAATAAAGGAAAAGAATGCGACATGGAGAATGTAAGAGGAGCCGGAGCTCCCAGAGGCTGAGGTAGAGGCCGAGGTAGAGGCGAGGTAGGGGACGAGGTAGACAACCTCAAGTAAGAGCGATACTTGAACTCGAGAACAACCAAGTTCGAACCAACCGGAACGTAACGAGATGCAGGAGATGCGGAGAACTCGATTTCTGAATGCGTTAACCCACGTGTCCCGTGGATCGTAACACGCTCGCCGGATTTTAGATAGCTTTACCAAACCTCCTTAACGTTTTCTACGTTTCTTAGTAATTCGACCGTGATCGTGTCATTGAGTAGGAGGTATTTTGTGTTATCATGGTGTGTGGGAACCATGGAAACATTTAAAGTATCTTGTGTTGCCATGGTGTAGTCCAAGGAGACATTTTGGTATTTGTGGTGTTGACCGCGGTGTATGAGCCACGGGAGACACTATATATCAAGGTACGATATGACAGATCTTTATGGTCAAACCAAAGCGAATTCTCGATTATCAAGAGGAGCGGCTGGCGAGACAAAGTAAGGACCCGACGCGTGGAGTCCAAAGTCCGAGTAGGACGAAGTTTAGATAGTACAAAGTTTAGATGGTAGAGTACAAATTTCGAGGACGAAATTTTGTTTAACGGGGGGAGAAATGTAATACCCTAAAATCTGACTTAGGGTAAAAATCATAAAATGAGTAAATAATACCTATTAAAAATAGGTGAATATGAGGTCTCGAGCACCTTGTATTGAGTTTACCTTGTTGTCGTGGTAATTTCTCTTGAAATTAGATAAATTGCAATTAGGTCCCTAAAATGTTGAAAATTGCATATAGGTCCCTAAATACATTATGGGTTATAAATACCTGTGAAAGCTATAAAGGAGGCAAGTAAAAATCTATTTGAAATAGGGAATGATATTGTCCCTAATTTAGGTAATTTATTAAGTTACAAACTTGGAGAAATTGTAGAAGAATACTCAAAAAGTAAGGAAATGACCGAAATACCCCCGTAGATACTAAGATAATACATAACACATTGAAACAAATGTGTCGGTGTAAAAGTTATGAGGTAATGAGGTGTTATAATTAAGAAAATTATCAACTATTGATAAGAAAGTAATTAAGTAATATTGGGCTAATTACTTAAGCGTAAGCAAAGGAAAATTCATAGATAATTATGTAAAGCTCAAAAATTAGTGGAGAATGGTTGAAAATTAGTAAAAGTATATTTACTAATTAATTGGAAATTTTGAGAAAAATAATTGAGTTTAGGTATTTTTAAGCCTAAATGCAAGAATGGACCAATGGGAAAATTCTATAAAAATTATGTAAAATAATTATTTAATTAATTAAATAATTAAATCAAAAATAAATATATAAAAAAACGAAAAAATGGGCAGAAAATAAAAAAAATGAAAAGGAAATGAAAATTATTGTTGCAAGTTGCATATTATTTTAATATATAATTAATTAAAGTAAAATTTGATGAATAGTAATTAAAAATTAGGAAACGGATCCTATCTAGAGATCTAGGAATAGAATTCCAAAGTCAAGGTAAAATATTGATCGGTGAGTTTTTACCTTCAAGTGACCTCTTACAGAAATAAATTCTGAAGTCGTTTGTGCATTTTCCTAATAAAACAAAATAGGGAAAAATGCATATAGGCATATTTTTGGAAATAAAGAAAATAAATTCTAACT
Organism: Acacia pycnantha; assembly: GCA_025563575.1. Classification (NCBI taxonomy): domain Eukaryota; kingdom Viridiplantae; phylum Streptophyta; class Magnoliopsida; order Fabales; family Fabaceae; genus Acacia; species Acacia pycnantha. The sequence goes on along the minus strand of JAMWYP010000366.1, from coordinate 313,895 downwards.
CAATATCTAGGAATGAGTTTGAATTTATTTAGACATATTTGGAATCGGTGAATTTTTCTCTAGAAATTGGTGATTAGAAACGCGTTTCAATAACCGGACCGTGCGGACACGTTTTCGAGAAACTTCACTGAACACGGAATGCCCTGTATGGAATCAAGGTTTAGATTAGAATAGACATTTCTAGTAAGTAAGAGGAGATCTTCAAAGTTAGTTAACCGAATTTTGAGATTTCTCCGAAAGTACGCGATTCGGACACCGATCGAAACTTATCGGTAAGACGACTTCTTGAGGAAGTAAGTGACATCACCACCATGACATCATGGCTTTAAATGATGATGTCAGCTGCCAAGTGGCCCGGTGAGGATCGTGACATGTGGCAAAGTGCGATCCGGCTACCGATATCCGATATGAAAAAGTAGTGAATAGTGTCACATTTTCTTCTATAAATAGCCAAGTTTCCTCTTCATTTCTCACACCATTTTGAAGAGCAAAACCGATTCTAGAGAGAGGATTTTAGAGAGAGAAGCTCGGGAAAAATTACAATGAAGCTCTGGGTAAGTTTTTCTGCACCGAGCTTTAAGCTTTCGTAGTTCTTTCAATAGTTAGAGTAGTAATGCTAGAGTAGCCTTTAAATTTTTCAAGTATGATTGGATATCATATGGGAGGCTATTTTAGTCATTATTTTCGAAAATCATAATTGCGTCGAAGTTCGCGAAATTTCGGAAGAAAATTTGCTAGAGTAACGAAGTCTTGCGAAATTCGCCGAATTAGGGGTAGAAGGGCAAAATGGTAATTTTTACCTAAAATGCCGGTTATAATGCCAAATCACTAATGAAAGTGATATTACCCTTATAGGATATCAGAAATCCCGATTTGCTTGCCGTTACGCCGCCCGACGAGCCGTTTGGAGATTTCACGATTTTCCGTAAAAATACGCTTTCCGTAAACGTGCTAGAAATACCGTAATCTGTCAACGAAGGTACGTCCGCGTACTGTAACATTAACTCTGATGTTTATGGTATGCATATATGTTGTGGTATGTTTATGTACTGTTGATATGTGATAACTGAGGTAAGTACGTTCGCTCTTTGTAGAACACTAACGCCGATGTTTATGATATGCATATACGTGATATGTGTATTGTATGTTATAGCCGATAATAGTGTTGGGTATGTCTATGTAGAGTATGTACGTCCGCGTACTGTAACATTAACTCTTATGTTTATGGTATGCATATATGTGCTGTGTGTATTGTTATGGTATGTTTATTGAATGAAAATATGTTAGAACAAAGTTTGGTGCCGAAGGAAAGGCTAGTCATGTGGGTAAGCCATTAAGTCGCCGTGAACTCCTGAGGCCCCCATGGTAGACACTTACCTGGCCATTCTCGTTCGGTTTACGAAAAGTATGTACGTTCGCGTACTGTAACACTAATCTGATGTTTATTGTATGCGTATATGTACTATGTGTAACGTATGCCTATTGTGGTAATTGTTAGCTCTGGTGCGGATCTCAGCCCTTAACATAGCGTCAGGTTCGGGAGGACCAATGACCGAGGATGGAGGCAAGCAGCCTGCGTAGAAGACCTGGGCCCGAAGACTTCACCGTTGTTCCGGCGAGTCTTCCTTTTGATGTTGTCTTTTATTTCGAAAACTCTCGGTTATTGAGCGCCTTTGTAATCGCCCGATACACTACTTTGTTGGCTTTTGAATCTATATATCAGTTACTCTTCCGCTCAAATGCTCTACTCTGATGATTTTAAAAAAAAAATTTATACTGCTTTCGAAAAGTCGGGTTGTTACATCGGTCCTCCCAACCCTGAAGCTATGTTAAGAGCTGAGGTCCGCACCGGACCTCAGGTAACGATTAACCTCATGTTTACATACAATATATGGACCACGAGCATTCACAACGTAAACAGAATAGAAGCACAACAAATGAATCATACAACCAATAGTATCCCAGCAGCACATAGGCACAACGTATCCCAGCAGCACATAGGCCCCCCTGAAGTTTATCCTGGCAGCACCTAGGCCCCACGAAGCTTATCCCTTGCAAAGACTTGGCCGCTACGAGCGTATCCTGACACACCTAGCCACTTAACAAGCGTATCCCGATACCCAGCAAACATATAATAACATTACATAAACATATCAGAGAGCTATCAACTACCTCATACAAGCACATCATACACATAGCACATATATACATACAATAACCATCAGAGTTAGTGTTACAGTACGCGAACGTACCTTCGTTGACGGTAAATGGTACTTCTGTCGGAATACGGGATGACAGTTGATCAGAACGTAATCAGAGATATCCTATCAAGATAACAACATATTAATTAAGGATCTATCATTACGATGGACATTTTAGTCATAAATGACCATTTTACCCCTGAGCTCCTAATCGGCGGAATTTCGCCAGAGCTTCGCTACTTTAACTCTATTCTTCAAAAATTTCAACATATCTCTTACTCCAACATAATTTCCAAAATAAATATCATATTTATCCCTAAAACATGATATCTAAATTAACTTGGAAGATTAAAGACTAAACTAGCATTTCTACTATAACTACCGAAAGAACTACTAAAGCTTAAGACTAAGGACCGAAGAACTTACTCAGGGCTTCGCTACAATTTTCCCCGGACTTGTAACATCCCGTTTTCACAAGCAGTATAAATTTTTTTTTTCCATCAAACATCATTTATCACTCTATCACAACCCATGCATATGCATTGCCCTAGCATGCATACATATTGCCTCAACATGCATACATATTGCCCCCAAGATACCGCACGCATTGGGTGCGGCCAACGATACGCCAGATTGCACCCAAAGATACGAGACATATATCCTCCTAATCACTATATGCACTCAAACAATATAACACCTCACATACACATAGCACATATATGCATACCATAAACATCAGAGTTAATGTTACAGTACGCGAACGTACCTTCGTTGACGTTTTACAGTATTTCGGCACGACGGTTGGTCAAAACGTAATCAGGGATATCCTATCAACATAACAACGTACTTGTTAAGGATCTATCATTACGACGGACATTTTTAGTCAAATGACCATTTTACCTCGAATTTCTAATCGGGTGAATTTCGCCAAAGACTTCGTTATTTTGACTTTAATCTTCCAGACTTTGCCGAACTTCAACCCCACCATGATTTTCGGGAAGTTCATGACTAAAATACCTATCATATGATATCTAATCATACTTGGAAGATTAAAGACTAATATAGCATTCCTACTCTAACTACCGAAAGAACTACTTTAAGCTTAAGACTAAGTACCGAAGAACTTACTCTGAAGCTGGCTGAAAATTTCCTACTTCCTCCTTCTCTCTAGATTCGAAATTCTTGAGAGGATTTTGGTGTGAAATTTCAAGAGAATGGTTGGCCTATTTATAGAGTTTTTCCAGGGGCAAATTCGCACTTTTCCTCCTTTAATCTCAACCGTTGGATCTAGGGTTTTGAAGTGGCAAGATCTCCCTCCTCCACCTTGCATGCCGACCTGCCCCCTCCCCAAAGTCCACAAATGCACTCATTATGGTGCCGCCTTGCCTTTGTTCTAGAAGGTCCTACACCGATAAAGTCCCGATCGATGTTCAAATCGCGTAATCTTGTAAAATCTTAGAAATCTGTAATTACAACTTTGAAGACATTTTCACTCATTAGAAATGTCCAAGCTAAATAACTTTTGATTCCATGGCAGGGTTCCAACTGGCCCTGCTGAAGTTTCTCGAAAAACGTGCTCGGCTACGTAAACCAACTCCCTGAAATCATCAACCTCTCGAACAAAAATCCACTTGATTCCAAATATGTCCGAGGAAAATTCTCAACTCATTCCCGCATGTTGAGTTATGATTTATTTTCTTCAAATTCTAAATGCATGACTATCTCGCCTTTTCACAGATTACCTATTTCGTCTTATTATCAAAATGCTCACCGATCTCGGAATTAACTTCAAATGAGGCTAATTTCAAGATAAAAATCCACTCTTTCATATTCTTTACTGACTTTAGAAACCTTGTTCATGGTTTTCGGTCAGATCCAATTCCTATCGGTGTTTATTTACCTTTACTTTAATTAATTTTTAAATAAGAGTTTATTATTTACACTCTACATTTATTAATTCTATTTTCTTTTTTTTTTTCCTTAAGGATGTCGGCACATACACACAATATATATATATATATATATATATTATTTTCTAATTAATTATTATATAATTTAATAATTTTTTTACATAATTTTTTACAAAATTTTCCTATTGGCCCATACTTGTATTTAGGCTTAAAATTACATAATCTCACCAATTTTCCTTCATATTTCCCAATCAATTATCAAATATATTTATGCTAATTTTTAGCCATTAACCACTAATTATAGGGTTTTACATAATTTTTTATGGATTTTCCTTTGTTCATGCTTTAGTAATTAGCCAATAATTACTTAATCAACTATTTACTACTTGTTGCTAATTTTCTTATTTAGCATAACTCATTACCTCACAATCTTTACACTGACATTAGTGTTTTATGCCTCATGCCCTATATTAAAATTTACGGGGCATTTTGGTCATTATAATACTTTTTAACTTTCCCCCCTTTATTTCTTTAAGGTAATAATTTAATAAATTACCTAAATTAGGGACAGTATTATTCCCTATTTCAAATAAATATTTACTTGCCTTTTTTATAACTTTCACAGGGTATTTCATAACCCGTAAATGCGTTTAGGGACCTATTTGTAAACTTCCAAACGTTTTAGGGACCTAATTGCAAATTATTCTTTTTCAAGAGAAACTACCCCAAAAATAGGATAAAGTCTCCACAAGGTCTTTGAGATCATATATTCACCTATTTCCAATAGGTATTATTTACTCAATATGATACTTATCATAAGTGAGATTTTCAGGGTATTACAAGACTCTTCCTTCTCCTTTCCTTCTCCAAAATTTCGAACTAAGCAAGATGGTTTTGGTGTGAAAAATTCAAAAGATGTTGAAGGCTATTTATAGGCAAATTTTCGGTTACTATTCATGCTTTATCATATGGATTCTTGACCGTTGGATCTTGTTCTTGTGAGTTGGCTCAATCTTGGCCATACAATCCACCTCCTTACATCATCTTTTAAGGCCATGATGTCATGCAAGTGACATCATCTCTTTGCTTTATGGGTTTCTACCGATAAAGTTCACCGTTCGGTGTCCTAATCGCGTAATCTTGGAAAATCTCAAAAATCCGGCAACATAGCCCTGAAGGTCTATTCTTCCTCTTTGGAATTCTCTGGGTCAACTAAATTTTTTATCCCAATCAGGGTATTTCATAAACTGCCGAAGATTCTAAGCCAAACGTCGTCGGTTACGGAAATCGCTTCGGGTAACAACATCTTCGGGACAAAAATCCACTGATTCATAATATACCCAGATGTTTACCAACTCATCCCTGGATTTCAAGTTATGGCTTGGTTTCTATAGATTTTCGTTTATCTGATTTGCTTTTTGAATATCAGATAGCTTCTTAGCCAGTCTAGTATAACCCTTTTCGGTTACGGAAATAACTTCGGAGGTAACCTACTCCGAGCTAAAAATTCACTTGTTTATAATAAGTCCTGACCTTAGGAACCTAGTTCATGGTTTTCTAGATAGGATTTAATTTCTATCGGTGGTCATTTATCCTATTTGCTTTTTCATAAAATATCACAATTTATATTAATATTATAATATAAGTATCTAGATATTATATTTGCCAAATCTTATCCATTTTGCCTCAAAAATTTCGGCCAACACACCTGGTCCTTTTTTATTTATTTTCTGTTTTAATTATTTAATTAATATTATACATATTTCAATTATCTTATAAAATTCACAAAATTATCCCATTGGTCCTTACTTAATTACATGGATTTAGGCTTTAAAAATTGTTAGAATAATTGTAAACCTGTGATTTTACTTTTCAAGATTACATCTTAACCCTTAGTAATTATTTAATTTATCTCATTGGATTAACAAGTTTATTTAGTGCTCTTAATCATAAGATTAGTAATCTTTTAGGATTAGTGATTTTCATACCCTTAATCTCATTTATTTTTCTTAATCTTTTCCCAATAATTAGATAATATATTTTATGCTAATTTTATCAATTAATATTTAATTAAAGGGTTTCTCATAATTTACCTTGAATATTCCCTGGTTTGAGCTCAAATAATTAGCCAATAATTATTTAATTAATCCCTCACTAATTGTTGATAATTTTCTTATTTAGGATCAACCACTTTCTCACAACTATTTGACTTACATTGGTATTTTATGTCCCATGTAAAATATTAAAAATCATCGGGTCAATTATGGTTCCCAGAATACTTTTTAATTTTTCTTTCTTTTATTTCCAAAGGAAATAATTTAATAAATTGTCTAAATTAAGGACAATATTCTTTCTAATTTTTAATAATTATTTTACTGCCCTTTAGAATTTATCACAGTATTTTATGGCTCTTAGCTCATTTAGGGCATTTTAGCACCTTAATTCACTCTAATTTCATTAGAATTTACCTTAGAAAGATAATTATAACTTAATATTTGAAACCTCATACTCACCTATTCCCAATAGGTATAATTTCCTAAATTTATGATATTACCCTAAGTCAGATTTTAGGGTATTACACACTCATATTTGGTAAAATTTGAACTGTTAATAAATATAGAGGATTTATTATTCAGTTAGAGAATTTTACAAAGTGCCAAAAGTGAGTTTTGAATTTTGAGACGTGTGGGACGGGGGAAATACGTGAATGCTGATGTTTTGACATCTGAATTGCAGAAAATGAATCATTATTAAGTTTAAATGATTTATTAATGTCAAATGGGATTTGAATATTTTCTGGGTGGGGCCAGACACATTGGATTCCATTAAGTGTATAGTTTTGTGGCTGGCATTTGCGTTACAGGCCAAAAAATATTTTGATTGCAAAATCATCATTTTGAAATCACTTGGCCCAAAACCTTGTCATTTAATTTTGGATTGATTTTATCACGTTTTGGGCTCTGGAATGGTTGAAAGAAAATTTGTGCTTTGGGCTTTGAAAATTTAATCTACAGAAATGAATTATGGGTTAAATAATTTGCCAATTGTTTGCTAAATTAAGATTATAATCTACATAAACTTCTGTTTTATGTATAATTCTGATTATATCACATTTAATTGTTTAAATTGAGAAAATTTAATTTTGGCAACTTTTACATTTTGGAAAATTTTGAAAAATTATTACTATTATTTAATTGTCTAAATATTTGGAAAAATTAAATTTAGACAATTATATAACTTTTCAAATTGTTGAAGCCAAATTCTGGATGAATTATGCCAAAATTAATTCTTTAAACAATATTTGGATACATAAAACAGTGGGAGGATTTTTCTTTTAATTTGATTATTTAATTAATCAATTAATCCCTCCATTAAGATGTGCATATATTGGATTTATTTTGAATGCACATAATAGTAGGAGAATTTTTCTAAGATGATCGTTTAATCACATTTTGTTGATTAAATTAATCAATTAAATTCTCATTAAAGATTTGTGCACATTTGGAATCCAAATGCACAATTTTGGTGATTAATATTGGTAACATTAATTTAATCAAAGTGGGAGGATTGTATTTAGTCACTTATGTTGATTAAATCAATTAGTTAAGTCCTCCATGAAGTCGTGCATATACATAATTTAAGTGCACATTATTGATATTTATGATTAACTTGCATGTTAGAGTGGTAGCTTCAGCTCCCTCTTATAACATGCACAAATAATCACATATGGATTTTAGAATATCAATCTTTGAAGGTGAATATTTTTTATTCACATTAATGATTTAGTTGATTAAATTGTTTAAATTAAGATTTCTATTGACATTGTGTGTATGATATTTGTTCTGGTGTAGAACACAGATTGTCTAGCCCAGAGGGGCTAGGATGTTGATGTTGATTGGGACTTGACCTAGGAGTGATTCCTAGGGCCTACGTACCCTGAAGATGGATCAAAGTCCACGTAGTTCGAGGATTACAGGAGGCGTTTAGCCTAAGGGGGTGTTCGTATGCTCTGTGACGGCTGCATGTGATTAGCCGGAGCGTAGACCGTGTAGAAGATAGAAGATCCGTACCTTTAAGGTTTAACTCGTATTTATAGAGTGTACGTTAGGGTTAGATCTCCCGCATCAGGTGTGTCCATGAATCTCGGCAACCTCCCCTTTGAATAGGTCTTGCGGTTTAGATCTACGGGTCGGTTGAGATAATGGGCCTTGACTAGGTCCATAACAGATGCCCCCAAGCTCGGTAGTTCAGGTCTCTGAGCTGCCGAGGTTAATTGTTTGATTGACTGTGAAATACAGATGTGTGCAAATCGCTTAGTTTGCTCATTCCGAATGCTTTTTCAAGTTTGCATTCATCCCGGTTATTGACAACTGTATAGTAATTGCCCCTCAGCCTGATAGTCCAGGTCTCTGGGCTGTCGGGGTGGATCTGTTGTTGAATCTGAATATCGTATCCGAGTTGCTACCACTCGTTGGATCTTGATAAAGTGTCTATCCGAGTTTCAAAGAACCTCGGAGTTACTTGTATTCTGATTGAATTGCCCCCAGACATGTAGTCCGGGTTAATTTTGCTTTGAAACTTCGTCTGTTTCTTTTTACGATCGTCAAGATCTCTTCTTCTTCAATCATCCGGGTCTCTGGGTTTGTTTGCAAGGGCTGATAACAACGGCCTCGCGTAATTTAGAAACCGGGCTAAGTCTTGGAAGCGACCGAGTTACGAAAGCTTACGGAGACGGCTTCGCTTGACTGAAAAGCCAGGTTAAGTTTTGGAAGCGACCGAGTTGCAAAAGCTTACGGTGACAGCTTCGCTTGGCTGGAAAGCCAGGTTCGATGACCTTTGCACGGAGCTCGGATTGTAACTGTATTAAGTGTAACCGGGGTCCGCCTTATTTTTCTTTTTATGATCATTAGGATCTCTCCACATCAATCATTCGGGTCTCTGGGTTTGTTTGCTGCAACACCGAATTGCCCCCAGATCTGTACTCCGGGTTGATTGATTGGAGCTGTATCGACTTGATCATTAATGAAAGTTTGTTCACTTCCCGATCAATTCGAATATTTATGTAGTGTTTCATCCGTGTCCACGATGAACTGATATAGTGAACTCACATTTGTTTTTGGAGTACTATTAAGTGACTGGGCCAGGGTCATAGACGTGATATGCAGAATCTACGAAAGTGCGAAAGTGCATCCGGTATTGAAACCGTAAAGTGGTGAGGGGCCGTATTCTAAGCGCCTCGTATAATTCCAAGTTCATTGACCGGTCATCCTCGGGATAAAGGGAAGGTGTCACTCGCCGGGTTTGGTTTTTCACCAAAGCGTCCGAACATTTTGACCTGATCAGGGTCGGCATGACAGTTCCGCTTGATATCTCGGAGTAAGTTAGGAAGCGTCCGGGCTGCGATAGCTCTACGGAGACAACTCCCTCCGACTGAAAAGCCGGGTTTTATTCTTCAGTTCGTATTTGAATTACGACCGGGTTCAGTGATCCTATATTCACTCTTTCGTTCATGTCTCTGTCATTAGAGCAATTTGAGGAGATTGAATCAATGCTCTCGATTGAGAGTTTCTTTATTTATTTGCAGTTTGTAATCCGGAGTTTACACGGACTAAACTGTACTTTAGACGGAGCCCGGGTTTTCATTGTATTAAGTGTAACCAAAGCAACTGTACTTTGGACGGAGCCCGGGTTGTAACCGTATTAAGTGTAACCGGGGTCCGCATTTTCACTTCACGCAAAACTTTACGTGGAGCCCGGGTTTTAACTGGGATCAACGTAACCGGGGTCCGCCTTTTTACTTCCCGCAAAACTTTACGCGGAGCCCGGGTTTTAACTGGGATCAGTGTAACCGGGGTTCGCCTTTTTACTTCCCGCAAAACTTTACGCGGAGCCCGGGTTTTAACTGGGATCAGTGTAACCGGGGTCCGCCTTTTTACTTCCCACAAAACTTTACGCAGAGCCCGGGTCGTAACTGGGATCAGTGTAACCGGGGTCCGCATTTTTCTATTTTTGGAGATGGATTCCATCTAGTTTAATATGGCACCCTTGCGCCCAGTGATGGGAGGGCACCAATAGCTCGAAGGAAACACATGTGATATGTGGATTTGAAGAAATATGCAATGAAAAATCACATATAAAGAAAACAAGATTTAAAAGAGAAAGGTACCTGACCTCCACGAATAAATCTCAAAACATTCCAAGTTGATGCAGTTATTAAGAGTAACCGGGTTTAATCCGTTCTGGGTGTCATAACCCGAGATTCATTAGTCCAATATGGGTGTCGTAACCCTTGATTTAGTCTAATATGGGTGTCGTAACCCTAGACTCGTTTATCCATTCTGTTGCCCCCCAGACCGGCAGTTCAAGTCTTTGAGCTGCTGGGATGTGTTGATTTACCAACACAAATCCGACAAGTGAAATGTTTAAAAAAGGTACCAACGCATTTCTTTTTTCCTATAGATCACGTGCAGTAGCCTTCCTCTTAAATAACCAAAATGAAGACTGTAACAACTCTGCAACGAAGCCACATGTGTTTGTGACTCGAGCATTGGTTCAAGTCACAAATCAAACCTGAAAAAGGTTCTATCGACACATCAAAGGTATATGTAGCAGGCCTGGATTTGGAACTGGTCATCCTAGAGATCAAAGTGGATATAAACAGTCGTTGAAGTCAGGAGCATGTGCTCAAACACCTCGTGCTCCAAGAACGTCAAGAGGATCTGAAAAGATTGTTATGCATGACAGGTCAACTTGCGCATCTCCTCTGCTTGCACTAGTCTCTCCTCCAATTTTGATGATGTCTCCACGCACTGTTTATACTGGTCAAGGGCCGCTTCCTTTTAAAATTCTATTCTTGCAAGGTCGTGCTTGAGTGAGTCAGCTTCTATTTTGGCTTTGGTAGCTCGTTCCCTGAGTTCTCCTGTATCTTTTACAGCCGAAGAAATTTTGCTCTCCGAATTAGGAATTTTCTCCAAGTACTACTGGTACTGGACAAGACTAACTTCCCTTTTAGCCTGTAATTTGATAAGCACATCCTTCAAGGTCTGAACTTTTGCTTTTGGATTCCAAATAATCAGCGACATCTCAAGCAGGATACTTTAGAATCTCATTGTTTTTCCAGATCTGCAGGTCAGAAGTGCTAAGTCTGTTAACAGCTTCTGACTTTCATGAAAATGAAAATATAGGAGGCTTTATAGATCAATGCAGCTGGCTATTTGACAAATCCTTTTGAAGTTGGGTCATTATTCCCTCACAACAAGGAAAAATCTTTTCCTCCAAGGTCCTGATGCATAAGCCAGAGCTCCAATGCCTTCCGTGAGAGCGAATCTGAACCTGAACTTAGGAACTCTACAGAGCCTTGTGATACCCCAGACTTTGCTGACGATGCACTCAAGTTGGATTACATAAAGTCGTGTGTGGATCTAGCTCGAAGAAGAAGAACTTCCTTATGCTGTCAAATAATCGAACTTGAGTGTTGCATGTTTGAGTGCTGTCAAATAATCGAGCTCGGGTGACAAATTAGCAAACTTGCATCTCGGCTATCAAGCTCGTTTAAGTGCTGCATGAACCCGCAAGTACCTCCACATCCACCTCATATATAGCATCTCGGCATTCTAACTCTTGGCATCAGGCGTATCTCGCCCAACAGTTTCGGAAATAGAGCAGGCCGCACATCTCGTCATGCATGCTGTGAAAATGCTGCCATGTTGCGTGACCACTCGGCTTGGATAACTGACAATAAAGATATGAGACCGTGAAGCTGCCCAGTATGATAAGTTGTATAGATCATATTCCGGTTGTGACTGACATAACAAGGCCCAGTATGATAAGTTATATAAGGAATAGAAGGCCGGCCAATGGATCCTGAACTGACGAGAAGCTGAGGTTAAGAAATAGAAGGTCGGCCACCTCTCGGCACCTCATCTGGGCATTGAATGTTTTAATCCATGTAAGAATCTGGGCAATTCAATCTGAATCTCGGCAATTCCAGAGTAATCTCAGCATGCTCCCTTTCCTGACACCACTGTTTCGGATTTCGAAGGCACCTTAGTGTCTCGGCGACTCATTATCCCAGGACCATGTCGAGCGTACGTCCCGGCCTACTCCCTCCTGCGACATCTTTAACTCGGCCACTGGGCATCCCGGAAGCGACCATGATGAGATAGACTTGTGCATTGATCAGAGTCTGCATGAATCATGGATGTATACTAAGAGTTGATTCTTGATGCACTTCAGATACTGTAAGGCATCTCAGCATCTCGGGATAATAAAAGGTCCAGTAGAACACATTGTTTACGGGCGGCCCATTAATCTGAAGAAGCAACTCAATAACTACCAGATCGGCATCTAATTAGAAGCGAGATTAACGATGAAAATTGCCCAGTAATAATAATAAATAAGCATCTTGTTATCTCGGCGTTGTTCGGCGTAATATATCTCGACATCATACATCAGTAGCTGGATATATCTCGGCATACACCTCAGAATCAGGGAGCCCATGTACCTCTCAGCTTGCACCTTATACCTCGGCTTGAGGATTTCTCGGCATCGATAATAATGAAGCATTTCATTGTCGCAGCACTGTATCTCGGATTTCAAATCATAATCTCGGATGTTAACCAAGGCTCTTTCCAACTAACCAGTAATGGTAACTTCACGGGCCCCCGAAATAGCCGCTCAAGCATAAGCGACTTCCATCGAAGCAAACTCTAATAACATGCCCAAACTGTACAATAAATTCCTGCGTATCTGCATATCTTCGAAATCCATGAATGAGACTCCACGTGGTATTATGATTGAATCCATAATTCCCTCCTAGGGCTTTTTGAACGATTTAGATCGATTGCCCAAGAAGCAGGGTAGGACTCCGGTATCTACCATGCCCAAGAATTGAAAAGCATAACTGTTTAGCCGAGTGGGCTCTAATAAGGCACACAAGTGAAAATCACCGTACAATTGAGAAATGAGAGAGCCAGGGTAAAACCCATCATGGCGGTGTAGCGAGGCAAAAAATATTCGAGATCGGGAATTTCCTTCTCGACCCAGTTAATGCCAAGAGCAGGGAAGGAAACAATATTTACGACGCCAGATAGAAATTTCCAGTTGGCCCTGAGAGAGCCCGGATTGTTGGTTTGGCATTTGGAGATTGGAATTGTTGACCATCTTTGGTCATAGGAATCGAAATTTATCGTCCCCTACGAGGCGGCGCTGATGCGGTGTAGAACACGATTGTCTAGCCTGGGAGGGGCTAGGATGTTGATGTTGATTGGGACTTGACCTAGGAGCGATTCCTAAGGCCTACGTACCCTGAAGAGGATCAAAGTCCACGTAGTTCGAGGATTAGAGGATGCGTTTAGCCTAAGGGGGTGGTCGTATGCTCTGTGACGGTTGTATGTGATTAGCTGGAGCGTAGACCGTGTAGAAGATAGAAGATCCGTACCTTTAAGGTTTAAATCGTATTTATAGAGTGTACGTTAGGGTTAGATCTCCCGCATCAGGTGTGTCCATGAATCTCGGCAACCTCCCCTTTGAATAGGTCTTGCGGTTTAGATCTGTGGGTCGGTTGAGATAATGGGCCTTGACTAGGTCCATAACAGTATTTAAATTGTACAGATTTGATATTAGTGATTAGCATAGATATTTGTTTAAGGATAGCTACAACGGCCTTATGCACATGTTGTATGCATATTTAATCACATAAGATTATATCATATCAAAATTATGATCATGTGTACAATTAGTATATACAATGTTGTGATGTCTTTGTGATGAGTATGTAGAATCGAAGAGTAACCAAAACATCCTCACTAGACACATACACTCTATTTTGTTCTAATGAACAAAATTCTTCACACAAAGATTTAAAGACATCCATTGTAATTGAATATGTGGTTATAATTAATCTTTACCCACAGGTAGATAATTATGATCATAGTTTTTAATTAGGGTGGAATGGAACAACATTATATTTTCTAAGTAGCCCACAGGCATTAGAGGATATAACTGCATTCTACTTTCATCAATTTGAGATAAATTCATGCTATGCTAATGTCTTTACCCACAGGTAGACTTTAGAGATATGAATTTTTTAATTATATGATTAATTAATATCAAATTATATTCTTAATGTATCCGCAAGAATTAAGAATAAGGAAATAATTTGATATTTTCATCATAAAGTTATATGTATGGATCTAATTGAATTGTAACTTTAGCCCACTGAGACTCATTATAGTAAAAGATGTGTGTAAGCACATCATAAATATGAGGGACATTGCAGGTCAACTGAAATCACTAGAGGTTGATATGTCTGATTCTTTTTTTTTGTACACTATATTTTGAACACTCTTCCACAGCCATATAGACCATTTAGGATATCCTGCAACACACATAAGAACAAATGGTCAATTAATGAACTTTTGACTATCTGTGCTCAGGAGCAAGGAAGGCTGAAAATGCAAATGGGAGAATTTATTGAATATGACTTGATTAGTAGGAGCGATCAATTCAGAAACCTTGTTGCTGAAAAACATTATTCAAATAATTGACCTTCCACTTCGAGTTTAAGATTGGTTGTTAACAATATTCCTTCAGTTTAACTGAATATTGTACAACCAGTCATTCAAGATACACAACCTGCTGAGATTGATCCAGAAGATCGAGTTGTTGATGAGGAACAATAAGAAATTGTTGAGCAACTAGTTGAACAACAAGTTCACCGAGTGTAGCTCCCATTGTGAAAGGTGACAGGTTCAATTTGGACCAGTGCCTAAAGAATGACTTTGAGCGGGAACAAATGAAAAACATTCCATATGCTTCAACAGTTGGTAGCCTTATGTATGCTCATGTCTGACGAGACCTGACATTGCATTTGCTGTTGGAATGCTGGGAGATATTAGAGTAATCCAGGTATGGACCACTGGAAAGCTGTGAAGAAGGTGTTGAGATACCTTCAAGGGATTAAAGAATACATGCTTAAGTACAAACTAATTGACAATTTGGAAGTGACTAGTTACTACTATTCAGATTATGCTGGTTGCATGGACTTAAGAAAATCCACTTCAGGATATATTTTCATGCTAAGCCGATGGAGCTTTATCATGGAGTAGTAAACAACAGTTTTTAATTGCTACTTCCACTATATAAGCTAAGTTTGTATCTTGTTTTGAGACTACCTCACATGGTGTGTGAATGAAGAGTTTCATTTCTGAGCTTAGAATTATGGATCCAATTTCTAAGCCATTAAGATTACATTGTGACAATTCAGTTGATGTTTTTATGGCTAAGAACAATAAAGGTGGTAGTCGAATCAAGCATATCGACATTAAGTGTCTAGCCATAAAAGACCGTGTTAAAAATAAAACAGTGGTTATTGAACACATGAGCACTGAATTGATGATTGATGATCCTTTAACTAAAGGCAAGCCACCGATGAGGTTTATGGATCATGTGGAAAGAATGGGAATTAGTGCCCTTCTTTGAATTTCATTTTGAATGATTTTCTTTCGTTGTAAGAACGTTGTTATTTTATGGAACCCCATTTGTGATGTTTTTCTCATTTCAGTTTGTGTACACATTTATTTGTTTAATTTTTAGGAACATCATTAAGTTTGGACCTAGAATAAACATAGGGTTTATTCATTAAGTTACTTGGGCTTGGGAAACATGATGCACTGTGATACATGGAAGATATTACTCGCTTTGAGAGGACCTATCGCTATTATCCATGCATTTTGTTTCTCAGAGGTATATACTGAAGTATGTGGACCAAGTGGGAGAATGTTGGAATTTTAATATTATAATTAATATTCCATTAATTCTATTAAGTGGCCCACATTAATTTCTGTTTTGTAACCGTCCATTAATTTAGTAACGGCCCAATCAATACGCAATAATTGCTAATTGATACACATGAATGCCTTTATCTCTGTGATGGCCAGAGGGTAATTCGTAGGTGTAAACTTTTGGTCCCCTGAACCTTCTCTGACATTGAGACAAGCACACCATCTGCAGATTCAGAGAGAAGGATCAAAAGGACTGAAACTCGGAGTTCGTCCCTGGTTGCTTCTGGAAACAAATCAATGGCGGGAGGTATTTGTGATCTCTATTTCATTTTTCCGCATTGATCTAAATGTTAATCTGTGTTTAACATGTTTAGATCGCTTAGTTTTCTAACAGATTATCCTCAAACCTCTATCATGGAAAACGGATTAGCATAATATTAACATGTATCGTACAAAACTGTGGCACTCAAAGGTTGTAAAGTGGAAGCTACGAGAAAATTGCAATCCACGATTTTGAAAAATTATGCCTATATCACATATTCTATTGGTGTGTAAAAATTATAGCCGAATTATTGCATAAAAAACATATGTCCAAATCCAGCCTTCTGTTTGTAATTCAAGCAGATGACTGTAACTTGCGCGATATATTGCTTGTGTAAGTCAAATGATAAAAGGAAACCATTCTTACATTCTGCTACTGACTTTTTTCAAGCTTGGGAGATATTACAAATCATGGCTACATTTCCACGTAGCTATGTTAATCATGTTTCAACTAAGCCATAATTTGTTCTTTTGAGTGCGCTTGCGATCATGCATTTGAGTGTGTGAGTGAGAAAGAGAGAGAGACAGAGAGGTTGGATTCTTTGAGGAACCAGTTTTAGTACCTATCTTTTGGATAGACATCATTGGCCTATCTCATCTAGACTATGTTGATAGGATTTGAACGGTCCAAATTTAATTTTCTTAAAATGGTGATTTTTAAATTAAAAAAAAATCATTTTTTGAAAAAATATTAGTTAAGAGATTATTTTTATTTTAAATTTTCTACCCATTAAAACAAACTTTTTTTTAGAAATAGAAAGTTAAAAAAATCAAATCTGGACGGTTTAGATGAGATAGGCAAATGGTGTCTATCCAAAAGATGGCACCAAAACTGAATCCATTCTTTTACTCTGCATGTATTGTAATATCTGAAAAGTACCATCTTTCTTAACTTTAAAAAAAACATAAGATCTAAGTTACAGTATAGAACTTCTAATATTTAGAGAGTGAAGAGTTACATGTTTTGATATAGTTTGATGTTTCTTTACATTCTATTCTTTTTCCATTCAATTTTTGTCCGTTTTCCTGCTCATAGTGATGAATGCCTTATGTTGCTGTGGAAACTATCGTATCAGGATTTCAAAAATACATATTGGTTCTAGGGACAAGCTAGTGTGATGATACCTTCATTGCTCATTCCAGCCATGGGAGGAAATGACGTAAGCTTAACTTTTGCTGCCTTTTCTTCTTCCATCTTTTCAACTTCCTTCACTATTGGTTTTAAAGCCTTCCATACTTGACTCACTAAAGAGCATTTAGGAATGGTATATCAGTTTGTTTGTGCTTTGTATCCTTATGTGTCTACATTAAGTTATATTACGCATTCTGCATGTGCCAATTCACATTCTAATTTGTTACTTCACAAAACTTCATAAAATTCTTTTTAGCTATATATTGGGTTAAATTTTGGGCAAGATGATATTGTCAGGTTCTGTTAATATGGTGTCAAAGCATTTAGTGATTTGCTCGCTCATACAAAGCAAGAGTACTAGTAATACAGACTTGATCACTCTTTTGGAACCAGATTTCCGGCAGTTGTTGGAGGATCTTATGCCTATTCAATTCCAATTGGTTATATCATCAGTGACTCCTCATTGCACGGTATTAGTGATCATCATCATTCATAAGTTAGTTTCCTTCATCCGTCTCTTCATTGTGGTCAATTAATTTAGTAATGCATCAGCTTTAACATTGATTTTCCCTTCTTTCTTTCCATCTGATGATTGATCGAGGTTCTTCCCTTGCCATAGTCCTGGGACGCAACCAAGTGTGGGAGCTACTTTTCTAGGTGCACAAGTTGCATTTGATTTTTTTTTTTTTTTGGTGAAATGCATTTGAAACATCGTTTAAGGATCTTCTCCCCAGATTTTTCTGTCCTACATTTTAAGCAGTGTTCTTGTCTCATTGATTAGTTAATTATTAAAGATTCTAGTTTTATGATGTTATGTTTGGACATGAAAGAACAGGTTCTCAATCAGTACTCATCACAATGATGAGCACCGAGTGGTCATTGCTGTGACGAAACTCAAATGTACGTAATCTCAACGATCTAAAATTGAAATTTTTAATATGTAATTCTTAAATGATAAATTCATTTTTATGAGAAATGATGGTTATAAGATGATCTTTGTTTTAAATTTTACATATATTAAATAAAAAATTATTTAAAATATTAAAACTAAATTCAATCTGAACTGTCTAAAATTAATCTAGACAATCTATATTGATGATGAGCACAGTATCTTTTTTTTTTCTTATTATGGCATAAAAAGCAATGAGAAAGGGAAACAATATTATTCAAGGAACTAAATGTAGACGTATTTTCTAGTTGGGAATCGAATATTTGTTCATCATGTTGTGATGAACTAACATGTTCTAACCCGATTGGTCTGATCTTTTCTTTATTCTTTTCATTGATAAGCACACCAATTTTTGATGGTTTTTTAAGTGATCTTTTATAAGGCCCACATTGATCCCATTTGAGGAACATTGACCAAATCAACTAAAAGATCAAAATCACAATTCACAACTTAACCAACACTTAATTCTTTTTTTTTTTTGCTCATCCGGCATCCAAAACTTCATCCTGACTAATCCGAATCTGACCCATGTTGTACACCTGGCTATGATGGGAGAGTCTTCTAGCGAGGTTTTTTTGCATTCACAAGACTTGAACTCGGGACCTCGCTTAAACGACACAAGCCGCTTACCACTTATACTAACCCTTGTTGGTCTTAACCAACACTTGATTTTTTTTTTTTTTTTTGTTGATATAAAAAAGTTTTGGAGGGGTTCGACATCAGTCCCCCACCAAGGCCAGGACACGGCCCCGGGCTCTATGAGCACTTACTGGGGACTTACGAAATCGCCTACCAAAGGAGTCTCAGCGACGGCAGAGGGGATCGAACCCACGACCCAAGGGCCTAGTCCTGAATCCCTTACCATCTATGCCAACTCACATTTGTGTATCCGCTTTGATTTCTTTAGTATTCCGGTAATATTCAACAGCAAGACCCATAAAAATTTAATTAAGCCTAAGCTCAGTGTGCTATGTGAGGCCCAATTATAATAGAAAACCAAAAGTACTCAGTAATCACATGTTGGGCCAATCAGCATCATTTTATTGTGCACTCCAACTAGACCTGCATTTTCTTGGGCCAAACCAGACCTGCATTTCATATATTATTTTGGGCCTAATTCTTTTAATATATCAAAATAACTTTTTTTTTAGAATTTTAATTTATATGTAAACAACTATTTCAACATATATCAATCCATTAGTAAAATAAAATTTAATTAAAAGCAGTGATTTTATTTGTAATTTTTTTAAAAAATGAATATTAAGCTTTAAAAATTTTAAGACATTACTTGTTAAGTATAACGGCAATTGGGACAAGTGACAAGAGAATTAATACCATTTCAAACTCAGGGGAGAAAGAAAAAAAAAACTCCCTCCGATCCTTTTATAAGAGAAAAAAAATTAATTGACTTGGTATTTTTTATAAGAACACAATAAGAATTTTCTGAACATTTAATGATTTTTTTTTTCTTGGCTATCACCCAAGACGGGGGGTGAATTGGGTGTCTGATTAAAAACTTAGAACTTTAAAAACTTTCTTTTAGCAACTTATTGAAATTAGTTTGAATGACAATAATAATTTATAAAGTGATAAGCAATCATTCAAACATATATCTTTGGAATGTAAGAGATAAGGGAAGAGAATATGAAAATGTGATTTATCTTGGTTCGGCCCAATCCTTGACCTACGTCCGGTCCTCAAGCTCCACTTGAGATTTTCAATCCACTATCTTCTTTCAACTTGATTACACGTTACGTACTCTCACTAGTAATCCTCTCACTAGGATTCACTCCACTTAATCACTAGGATTCACTCCCTTACAAGTAATCAACACAATGTGTTTCCCACTCAAGATCACCCAATCTTGAGTAACTCTAAGGTAGAATGATAGGATGTTTACAATGATTCTTCTCTCTCAGAAGTGTATGGATAAACACTGAAGTACAATACAAAACATTTCACTCTCTATGATATATAGACATTGAAAATCGATCATTAGAGTAATAGCATGTTGAAGAGGTAGGCTTGTTTCTCTGCTTGTTGTTCTATGTTTGAAGACTTGTATGCAGCTCTATATATAGTGGCAAATCTTCATATGACTGTTGCTTCTCCATTCTGCATTGTCTCCATTCGAAATTCTAGCTGTTGTGGTCATGGATGGGGAATATAGCCGTTGGGTCATAATGTTTCTTGAATTTCTGATGATTGCTCTGCATTGATGATCATTTAATGTTCTTTATTTGATTTGAGTAACAAATCATTCTGAGTAAAAGTTGTAGCAATTGTTTCCAAATGAGGGAATTCATCATTTTGACTGATCCTCTGTTTGACGCGTGAGATTTAATGCTTTTGATTCTTTACAGGCTGTCATCGACTTGCTTTAATTGACTTTAAAGCAAATTAAAATCTGTCATAATAGAAACTTTGAATGATGAATCCGTTGAGGCTTCTATTTCATCGTCTGAACGTTTGAATGTATTGGAGAATATCACAGATGAGCATTTGTTCAAGTTCCTCGTTGAAATCTGTCATCTTTCCCATTTCTGAAAGTGTGCAACAAAGTTCATCTTCATGCATTTGATAGATCTTGATTTCTATCAAGTTTGATGTTATCTCAAGCTTTAATCATCTGAAACTCACTAATAAATTGATTAAACATTGTTAGGAATGATAATGAGTGATGATATGAAGTATCTAGATCATCTATGAAGATTTCGCAAAATCCAGAAAAAACTGATTTTCAAACTGAGTGTCCAAAACTGGAGTTTTCAAATGTAAACTGGAGTTTGGAACTGTTCACTTAAGTGCAAACTCGAGTTTTGAAACACAAACTCGAGTTTAAGTCTTTCTCAGGAATATGTCGCGATTGAGATTCGAAGAACATCTTGAATTTGAAGCCAAACTCGAGTCATTAAGTGACTAACTCGAGTTTTGGAGTCCCTCTACCATTGGTTGCTCTCTGTCTGATGAAAACTCGAGTTTGGGTAGAAGATGCTCTGATGATCTTTGCTCTCTGTGTGATGGAAACTCGAGTTTCCAACTTAATGACTCGAGTTTAGGTCTTTCCCAAAATCAGATTTTAGCCTCTGTCCCCGACAAACTCGAGTTTGCTCGAGTTTGCTTCTTTGATAGCAAACTGTGCAATATCCTGAACAGATAGTCGATTTTCGAGGGAAATATCTCTCTGGTATAAACTCCGTTTTAGTTGGTTTAACTCTCTATGGAAAGCCCTTTGAGTCTTCTTTCCAATGCCACCTATTTCAGCTCAATCGGATTTGTACTTTGAGAGATATACTTAAAACATTGAAGCTTGGTTTTCTGTGTGGCGTGAATTTTACTGTCAACTTATACAATTCATATCTCCATCATATGAACTATTTTTGGCTTGAATTTTATATCAAAATGACTCATTTTGAGTCTAGTTTCATATTCCACTGGTTTCACCTCAATCCGATATCTGGTTTGAGAGATATCATTGAATTACCAGACCTTGCCCGAGTGAAACGTGAAACGAGTTTTGAAGTCTTGAAGACCATTGTAAACTCGAGTTTGTACTTATAAACTCGAGTTTGGCTTGTCCCAGAGATGCCAGAGTTGCTGAAGACAATACGAACTCGAGTTTGGAGATCTGAACTCGAGTTTGCTCATCCTGGAACTGATTTTTTGCATGTTTTAACTCTGAATTGATCCATTCCAGCTTCCATATGATCTTGGAGACTTCTAGCATCAATATAAGAACTTGAATAAAGATATTCTATTGCATTGCAAGTTCTTCCTTCTTCAATTTCTTTTCTTCTTCTAGATTATCCCCCAAAATCATTTGATAACTTCTTGCTTTATGATATTCCCATTATATTGTGCAAGAGCTTCCTTCTTCAATCTTGATTATTCTCCATCAATAAAGTATACTCCATTGTAGCTTAAATATGATGAAGCTTCATTCCAACTTCTGTTTGATCATAGAGACTTCAAGTTCTTCTTTCTTTAGTCTCCTTTCTTGATCATTCTCCATTATTAAACTTTGCATCTACATTAAATAAAAGAATTAGTCAAAGTAGAAGATAAATGTAGTATGCAACCTTTTTGCTCTTTAGAATGACATCTATATAAGACATCATCAAAACTAATCAAAGCCAACATTCTCCCCCTTTTTGATGATGGCAAATACTTTAAGAAAAATATGTATGAATATGAAAATGTATTAAACCCAGCATATTTTTCTTGCCATTCTCTCCCCCTTATTTGTCATTAGCAAAAAGTTTAACTAAAGAAGAGATACTTGTAGAAAGACAAGTAGGAAAGCAAATTAGAAAGAGTCAAAGAATTGATTTTCTCTCCTCAATTTGAAATTGTTTTCATTCTTAATATGATGCAATAATGTTTTTATGAAAACAAGTTTGAAAGAGTTTGGAGAGGTTTCGAAAACATCTTTCACAATTAAATCATATAAACACCAAACATGTGCAAAGTTTCTAATGAATATAAAAGATAGAGATTAGAAATCCTCATGTTGATTTTGCAAATTGATGAATGATCAATGAAGTCCATTTGCTTGCTTTGTTCTTGTATGAGATCATTTCCATCATTCTCTTTTCCTTCATACAGCTCTTCTGCAGAACATGGCTCAGCTGGCTTCAATAAGTTTTCTTATACTTCATATCACAGCTTCAACATCAAAATATCTTTCCTCAATGTAATGGTTTCTCCTTTTAGTATGTTGAGGAATGTCCTAGTACATAACAGAATCTCCTGCTACAAATTGAACACTTTCTTTGCCAAAGAGATTTGTTAGTGAAGCATGATATCAAAATATCACTTTCCATATGATATTTTCGAATTAAGATAATGAAGGGAAAATATAATTCATCATCAAAACTAATACAGCATAGTAGATGTAGATGAGAATGCTTAGAAGGGTTTTCTTCAAATAAAGGAGATGAGCTTTTAAGATATAAAACACATGTGAATTTGAAGCTCCCCCTTAATGAATGCATGACTGAGGGTAAGAATTCTTATGCTCTTATGCAATTAAATCATATGAAACTTGAGCAAAGAGCATACAACACCTGTAAAAATTTAGCCATTTTTAGAAAGCAAGATTTGATCATTTGGAGTTTAATGAAAATTAGTTTGATCAAAACCATTTTGCAAAACACTGAAATTCTTGAATCTCCTGAGTTAACTCTGTTTAGGCATAGAAACGAGTGATTGCTTCATATCAGTTCACTTGATGACTTTCTTTTAAAGATTAGAAACAGGAATCAAATCCAATTGCATATGATTAAAACTTGAAATTGCAATTACAACCAGAATGGGAGTAGAAGTTAGATTCAGAGTACGAGTTTGAAAAAAAAGATAGAATCTGAACTTGCATCAGAGTTAGCAGCATAAATCAAATGAAACATTAAGCACACTGCATAACTTAGATATGAAGCATAAATCACACTGCCATAATGCATAACTTAGAGTATTCAAAATATTATAGAATTGCAATAGATATCAATAAAGTTATGTCTCAATGACAATATGGAAATATACTTTATGTAGAAAAGATGTCATTGAGAGAATGCATGTAAGTTTGATCAATGAGCTTAGAAAATCTTATCCATAATGATAAGCATTTATCAAATCGTAGTACATGAATGAAATCAGATTTTTCAAGAATGATAATGAAATATGAAGATTGTTTCAAATTTTGAATGTTCTTTTAAATCATGATAATGAATTATGAAATCAAAATTTTGATGAATGAAAGAGTCATTTTTGAAACATGCTTGAAAATAATGCTCACTTTAAACATGGTGGAAGTCAACATGTTGAATAAATTAGAATGCTTCAAGATTAAGAGAACATGTTGAACATTTTCCTCAACAAAGAAAAGTCATGAAGGTAAAGCATTAACGAAACATGCTTGACACAATAGAGATATATAAGCACAATGACTTTGCTATGACAAGAGATAAACTTGCTTTTTAGAAAAGAGTCTTGAAAGTATATGAACATTCAAAGCAAGAATTTGAATATAGTTACTCAAAATGAATGAAGACAAAGTTTATGAATTTGAGTAACAACATGATTACTAGGGTTCATGAATGATGAAGCACAAACTCATTAATCCAAATGACTAGAGTTCCAGAATATTATCCTAGTAAGTTATTCCTTTAATGGTTAATGCATTATCATTCAATGCACTAATGAACATTTATAAATCTTGGAATAACTTGGCCAATAACAGTTTCACAAATTGAGTTCTTTTCTTGAAAATAAGCTTGAAACTCATAGATGAACAACTTGTTAGACATGAGGTCCAACTAGTTAGGGAATTTAAACAAAGGAGTTCAAGCAACACATTGAATATCAAAGATCAATATGTGAATGATAGGGAAATCTCAACTAGACAGGTTTGAAGCATATCCAACATTCAAAATACAATATTAACTTCCAATTTTGAAACATCATTTGAATGCAATCAAAGTATGGATATGTTTTCAAAACATTTGTTTTCATTTTCACAAAACAGTGTGAATTGAAATCCAAGCAAATTTTAGATTTGTGCATTTTCAAAATCATAAACTCAAAAAGTTATGCACAAATTCACTTGTTTGATCAAAATAAACTCACTAACAATTTGATTAAATAGAGTTAGGAATATTAGTGATATGGAGTATATAGATCAAACAGTAAGATTTCACAAATTCGAGCAAGATCATTTCAAAACATGGTTGACCCAAACTGGAGTTTAGAAAGACAAACTGGAGTTTGGAAAGACAAACTGGAGTTTGGAAATGACAGAAAAATTCTGATTGAAATTGAATAAGTTTCAAATCCTTTTAACTTAACCAAAGACAAACCAAAAACGAATTTCATATAATCATAGTAAGAGGCAAGAATTAGATATCATCGTAATTCCTCTTGTCCTCATAGAAGCTTGCTTGGTTGAGATGGATTGATGTAGATAACTCCATTTTCCAATGTTCACCATCACCATCAACATCAAGCATAGTTTGTTTAGCTTTCTCAAGGCTTGATCATTTCTCTATGTTGTTGCATTCTTGAGAAGCTTTCCTTGATCCTACAAAAATGTATAAATCTTTTTCTTTCTTGGTATCCAACCTTACTTGGATCCAATCATCATTAGCTTGTAGGAACCAAAATTCATATGCTCTTAAGAATACAATCAATTCTGAATAATTGAGCACAATGAATTAAACATGACTTTATGCATAAAAAGATGTTCTCTTTTCAAATTATCATGTATGCATAAAGAACTAGATTGTTAACACTGCAATTCCTTAGAAAAGTGAATTAGGATGTGAAAGCCCAATTTCAAAGATAGTTTACAATGCTCATTCCTAAGGATACAAAGTTTAAAACCTCAATGAATGTTTAAAATGATAGGAAAGGAGGTTCTACCATTGTATACCTTTACCATAGGTACTTGGAGTATTTCCTTTGCTTACCCATTGGTTCTTCATATGTTTTCTTATGGGTGTGGTCAAAGTTTTCTCAAAAGACATAGACAGCAAAAATCTTTTCCTTTGTGCACGAGAGATCCTTCCTTTCTTATTTTCCTCAAGATAGTTGAATGGTACTTCATTGTAGTTTCTTCTTGAGGCAGAATGTATTCTTCTTATAGGTGTCCATTGCTTCTTACGATTTGATTACGTAATTCCAGCAATGGATGCTCTGAGAGTTCTCTTGCTTGATATGAGTCTCCTTTTAGGCTCATGAGTTGGATTCTTCTTCATCCTCTTAATACCTTTATGTCCACTGAATTTCAAATTATCCTGCACACATAGAGCACTAGATGGACACTTTGGTACCCACTTATACTTGGGTCCTTGACTGTTAGTAGTGGACCTTACTTGTCCTTTAGGAACCCAAACAAATTTATTTCTCACATTATAATTTCTCCTAATACAGCATGTATGAGAAATATGTCAGATTTACCACAATAATTGCAAACAATAGAATGATGCTTATTATAAACAGTTTTGCAAGAATTGTGCTGGTCTAGAGGATGCAATGTCAAATGGCCCATATCTGTATATTCTTTCTTCCCACATGATCTTCCAGCATGATTTTTGAAAACATGTTTGTTTTTCAAAATAGAATTAGTAAATGATTGCAGAACAGTTTTATGCAGATGTTCAGAATCATTTTTAACTATACAAGAAGAATTGGAATGGTTTACCATATATGCATCTCGAGCTCCAAGTAATTGTTGATCACTGTCGTGCACAATGAGCTCTTCTTGGGAGTCCTCACTCTCTTGTTCTTCTGTATTGACTAGATCATGGAAGTGTTCTAAGATTTCTCCTTCTTTATTCTTCACTTCCAATTGTTCATCAAATGTGGATACACAGCTGATAGTTTCCGATGAACTGTCAACACTTTCAACTTCAACACAATTGTTAGAAGCATAAATAGAATCAAGAGAATCCCAAATATCTTTAGCACTAGAGCAACATTTGATTTTCTCAAAATCTTTTTCGGTTAAAGACCTGTATAATATGTTCATTGCTCTAATGTTTAATGAAAACATTTTCATATTTGTTTCTGTCCAATCCTTTCTTGGAGTGAAGTCAAAAACGTTTGTAAAGACTTTCCACATATCAAAATCAGTTGCTTTGAAAAAACTAGTCATTCTAGCTTTCCAAAACCAAAAATTAATATCTTTGAAAAGTGGTGGAATGGTAAAGTCAAAACCTTTAAAAAACGAGCAGCACCCAAAATTAGCCATTTGATAACTCTTGAGACTGTTAAATCCTTTAAACAAGAGCCTAGCTCTGATACCAAATGAAAGACTTGGCTATCACCCAAGAGGGGGGGTGAATTGGGTGTTTGATTAAAAACTTAGAACTTTAAAAACTTTCTGCAACTTATTGAAATTAGTTTGAATGACAATAATAATTTATAAAGTGATAAGCAATCATTCAAACATATATCTTTGGAATGTAAGAGATAAGGGAAGAGAATATGAAAACGTGATTTATACTGGTTCGGCCCAATCCTTGACCTACGTCCAGGTCCTCAAGCTCCACTTGAGATTTTCAATCCACTATCTTCTTTCAACTTGATTACACGTTACGTACTCAAGTAATCCTCTCACTAGGATTCACTCCCCTTACAAACCGTAATCAATACACTGTTTGATTACACACTCTGCACTCAAGTAATCCTCTCACTAGGATTCACTCCCTTACAAGCCGTAATCAACACAATGTGTTTCCTACTCAAGATCACCCAATCTTGAGTAACTCTAAGGTAGAATGATAGGATGTTTACAATGATTCTTCTCTCTCAGAAGTGTATGGATAAACACTGAAGTACAATACAAAACATTTCACTCTCTATGATATATAGACATTGAAAATCGAGAGTAAATGATAAGCGATTAGAGTAATAGCATGTTGAAGAGGTAGGCTTGTTTCTCTCGCTTGTTGTTCTATGTTTGAAGACTTGTATGCAGCTCTATATATAGTGGCAAATCTTCATATGACTGTTGCTTCTCCATTCTGCATTGTCTCCATTCGAAATTCTAGCCGTTGTGGTCATGGATGGGGAATATAGCCGTTGGGTCATAATGTTTCTTGAATTTCTGATGATTGCTCTGCATTGATGATCATTTAATGTTCTTTATTTGATTTGAGTAACAAATCATTCTGAGTAAAAGTTGTAGCAATTGTTTCCAAATGAGAGAATTCATCATTTTGACTGATCCTATGTTTGACGCGTGAGATTTAATGCTTTTGATTCTTTACAGGCTGTCATCGACTTGCTTTAATTGACTTTAAAGCAAATTCAAATCTGTCATAATAGAAACTTTGAATGATGTATCCGTTGAGGCTTCTATTTCATCGTCTGAACGTTTGAATGTATTGGAGAATATCACAGATGAGCATTTGTTCAAGTTCCTCGTTGAAATCTGTCATCTTTCCCATTTCTGAAAGTGTGCAACAAAGTTCATCTTCATGCATTTGATAGATCTTGATTTCTATCAAGTTTGATGTTATCTCAAGCTTTAATCATCTGAAACTCACTAATAAATTGATTAAACATTGTTAGGAATGATAATGAGTGATGATATGAAGTATCTAGATCATCTATGAAGATTTCGCAAAATCCAGAAAAACTGATTTTCAAACTGAGTGTCCAAAACTGGAGTTTTCAAATGTAAACTGGAGTTTGGAACTGTTCACTTAAGTGCAAACTCGAGTTTTGAAACACAAACTCGAGTTTAAGTCTTTCTCAGGAATATGTCGCGATTGAGATTCGAAGAACATCTTGAATTTGAAGCCAAACTCGAGTCATTAAGTGACTAACTCGAGTTTTGGAGTCCCTCTACCCTTGGTTGCTCTCTGTCTGATGAAAACTCGAGTTTGGGTAGAAGATTCTCTGATGATCTTTGCTCTCTGTGTGATGGAAACTCGAGTTTCCAACTTAATGACTCGAGTTTAGGTCTTTCCCAAAATCATATTTTAGCCTCTGTCCCCGACAAACTCGAGTTTTGATTCCCAAACTCGAGTTTGCTTCTTTGATAGCAAACTGTGCAATATCCTGAACAGATAGTCGATTTTCGAGGGCAATATCTCTCTGGTATAAACTCCGTTTTAGTTTTTTTAACTCTCTATGGAAAGCCCTTTGAGTCTTCTTTCCAATGCCACCGATTTCAGCTCAATCGGATTTGTACTTTGTGAGATATACTTAAAACATTGAAGCTTGGTTTTCTGTGTGGCGTGAATTTTACTGTCAACTTATACAATTCATATCTCCTTCATATGAACTATTTTTGGCTTGAATTTTATATCAAAATGACTCATTTTGAGTCTAGTTTCATATGCCACTGGTTTCACCTCAATCCGATATCTGGTTTGAGAGATATCATTGAATTACCAGACCTTGCCCGAGTGAAACGTGAAACAGAGTTGCTGAAGTGCTGAAGACCGCTGTAAACTCGAGTTTGTACTTATAAACTCGAGTTTGGCTTGTCCAGAGATGTCAGAGTTGCTGAAGACATTACGAACTCGAGTTTGGAGATCTGAACTCGAGTTTGCTCATCCTGGAACTGATTTTTTGCATGTTTTAACTGAATTGATCCATTCCAGCTTCCACATGATCTTGGAGACTTCTAGCATCAATATAAGAACTTGAATAAAGATATTCTATTGCATTGCAAGTTCTTCCTTCTTCAATTTCTTTTCTTCTTCTAGATTATCCCCCAAAATCATTTGATAACTTCTTGCTTTATGATATTCCCATTATATTGTGCAAGAGCTTCCTTCTTCAATCTTGATTATTCTCCATCAATAAAGTATACTCCATTGTAGCTTAAATATGATGAAGCTTCATTCCAACTTCGTTTGATCATAGAGACTTCAAGTTCTTCTTTCTTTAGTCTCCTTTCTTGATCATTCTCCATTATTAAACTTTGCATCTACATTAAATAAAAGAATTAGTCAAAGTAGAAGATAAATGTAGTATGCAACCTTTTTGCTCTTTAGAATGACATCTATATAAGACATCATCAAAACTAATGAAAGCCAACAGTAACAAAAACTTTTTCCCTCACCTCTTGCTTAAAACACGCATTTTCCAGAAAGTCAACACAAATGTTACTTTCTCTATACACATGCTTAATCAAAAGATTAGAAAAGTTGCTCATAACCCGTCTGATATACCACAGCAACCGAGATTCCCTAGCATCTGCTTCCTGCAGATTTAGCAACAAGGATACCACAGCAGCAAAGTCGCACTCCAATATTAATCTGTCAAAATTGTAAGAGTGAGCAAGCTCCAAAGCAGTCAATATACCGCCCACAACTCTGCCTTTATGGCAGTACATGAGCCCAGCTTTTTTGCAAAGCCACATATCCATTCACCCTCATTTCCTCTAATCAGGCCACCACAGCCTGCTACTCTCTTCAAGCCTTTAGAAGCTCCATCCACATGAAGTTTTACCCACCCCTCCTCTAGAGCAACCCAACCAATAAAAACTTCCCTTTTACTGCCTTTAATCCTCCCAAACTCCACATATGCCTGCTTAATCTCCATTGCATACCTCTTCACCAACCAATAATTATCACTTTTTATTAAGAGTTGCGCATCATGAAGTATTTTTTAAAATGCATTTAGCACCTTAAAGTATTTTGTAGTACATCCAACTCTCTAAAATACTTTGTATAGAAAAATACTTCAATGTGCTGGATGAACTACAAAATCTCTTAGGATATACTGTATGCACACTGAAAAATACTTCAATGTGCTGGATGCATTACAAAGTCTCTTAGGATATATTGTATGCACATTGAAAAATACTTCAATATGTTAGATGCACCTTAACCCTTTTTATTTTAACAAAACAGTCAATAATACTCTGGCTGTTAATATTAAAAATAATCTATTTTAATTTATTATTTTCATAAAAAAGAAAATACCCGAACCACAACTTGATTCAAGTTTGAATTGAATAGCTGATGTACATATAAAGCAAGCTAAGATTTGCTGATGAGCCTTTTCTAATGAGATCTGACTCTCGTATCTCACAGACATTCTAAAATCAAAAGTGTTTGTACATGATCTTCTTGTTGGGTTTCCCACCTTAAGCCGATGTTTAAATTACTCCCTTTCATCCCTTTTATAAGAGAAAAATAATTAATTCTCAGGGATTATAAAATGAAGTTAAATTAGTTTGGATTAATAAATATGTTGAAAATACAATTATTTTCAGATATTTATTCTAATTTAATACTTGGATGATGACTTTTAATAATTGATCCCTTTCATCCCTTATTTTCAATCCATTAGTAAAATAAAATTTAATTAAAAGCAGTTATTTTATTTGTTAAATTTTTTAAAAAATGACTACTAAGATTTAAAAATTTGTTACTTGTTAAGTATAACGGCAATTGGGACAAGTGACAAAAGAATTAATACCATTTTAAACTCAGCAAAAAAAAAAAAAAAAAGTACCTCCGGTCTTTTTTATAAAAAAAAAAAAAAATTAATTGACTTGGTCTTTTTTATAAGAACTTAATAAGAATTGTCTAAACATTTAATGAATTTTTTTCATTTTTACTCCTCATTAATTATATATATTGCATTAATTAAAATGTTAATGATACTTATATTTATTTTATTTTTCTCTCTTACTTGCCTCTCGTGAATAAGGGAATACTATAAAAATAAATTTTATTTTAGACATACTTATTTTTTAACTAATTTTAATTATTTTCTTAAACCATGTAATTCAGTTATTGAGCTCTTACAAATAAAACTGGAGGAGGATTAGCAATTTGAATTGAAGAGAATCATAATACCCACCTAAACTTCCCAATACTCACGCAAAATTAAAATTATCTCAATTTATCACGCAACTAGAGTCAAGCAATAGTCTAATAAATTTAGGAAAATTAATCAAGAAAAATACTTCATTGTGTTAGATACACTACAAAATCTTTTAGGATATATTGTATGCACATTGAAAAATACTTGAGTGTGCTAGATACACCCTAACCCTTTTTATTTTAACAAAACATCAATAATACTCTGGCTGTTAATATTAAAAATAATCTATTTTAATTCATTATTTTTATAAAAAAGAAAATGCCCGAATCATAACTTGATTCGAGTTTGAATTGATTAGCTGATGTACATATAAAGCAAGCTAAGATTTGCTGATGAGCCTTTTCTAATGAGATCTGACTCTCGTATCTCATATGGTTATGAAATTTAAATGTGCGTCCAAGGGGGAAGTATATCATCTCAAGTTTGTCAAACTCACGAGTCTAAGCAAACTCGTGACAGTGACATAAACTCGTATCGTAAACTCGAATCGGTAAACTCGTAAGAGTTTACTTTTATCATTAAATATGTATTAGCAGTGTATAATTAAATAATTTAAATATAAAAATGACAATAATTTGATTTAAATATATTTTAAATCCAAATAATTGAAAGTAAATATATCAACATTCATAATTTACTATATTAAATAAAGAAATTTCTATAAAATTTATATATAAAGTCGTTGAAGATGACAAAATTGAAAAAATTAACACAATTTTGTAAGCTACAAACGTAAAAACGGTAAATTCGGTGTGTAAACTCGTGAGTTTATATGAGTTTACAGCTAACATGATTTTACTAGAGACTTAACTCGATTTAGTAAGGTAGGAACGTAAAAACGGTAAACTCGGAGAGTCAACTCGCGAGTTTGACAACAATAATCATCATGGTTTAAGAAATATTCTATTTTCAGCAATATAATCGTTTTCGAAGACTACAAATTCCCGTGAATTAATAACCTTTAACTCAATAATTAAAAGAAGGATCCTTTGAGAGCAAAAGACACAGACATTCTAAAATGAGTAAATACCCTTTTTAGTCCCTGGAAAAACACATTTGACCCTTTTTCGTCTGAGTAAAAGAAATGTCATTTTGGTCCTTTTTAGGGACTAAAATGACCTTTGGGAATTTACGGGGATTAAAATGTGCAAAAAAATGATCAAAAGGACTAAAAGGGACCTTATTTTTCCATTTTAGGGACTAAAAGTGACTTATTTTTTTTCAGGGACCAAAATGGGCATCCGTGTTTTTTCCAGGGACCAAAAAGGGTATTTACTCTTCTAAAATCAAAAGTGTTTGTACTCCCACCTTAAGCCGATGTTTAAATTAATCCCTTTCATCACTTTAATAAGAGAAAAATAATTAATTCTCAGGGATTAAAAAATGAAGTTAAATTAGTTTGGATTAATAAATATGTTAAAAATACGTATTTTTTCAGAGATTTATTCTG
Organism: Acacia pycnantha; assembly: GCA_025563575.1. Classification (NCBI taxonomy): domain Eukaryota; kingdom Viridiplantae; phylum Streptophyta; class Magnoliopsida; order Fabales; family Fabaceae; genus Acacia; species Acacia pycnantha. The sequence goes on along the minus strand of JAMWYP010000366.1, from coordinate 280,802 downwards.
ATTTAATGCTTGGATGATGAACTTTAATAATTGATCTCATTAATAAAAAATGTTCCTTTTTAATGAGGGTATAAAAGAGAATTTTGAAAAAATGCCGGAGCCAAGATGTTGTTATTTCTTATAAATAGAGAAATAAGAAAACAACTCTTAAGAAATTTTTGTAAAAAAGACGGGAGGCATTTTTAATTAAAAAAAAAATTGTTTTAAGTTGTAACTTATCTTTCATTTTTCAAATGTAACATCCAATGTTTGAAATGCGGAATTTTTTTTTTTTTTCAAACAAACAATCAGAGTAGAGCAATAGAGCGAAAGAGTAATTGGATTCTTAGCCAAAACATCAACCATTGTGTAACATTGTAGTGATTACGAGTAATCCTAAGGTTTAGAAAGGAAATAGTGTAATAACGAGAATACGATAAGATGAAGATAGTCTTCCAGTCACACGCCTACTCAGGAGTACTTGCCTCGATCCACGAGCGGTGGTCCTCCCGACCACGAAGCTACGGTGAGATTCAATTCAACGCATTGAATCTCGGGTATGATTAACCTCATACCCGAAACAACACGGTATATGGCCAACGGATATTCAAGAGCTAATACAACGGTATATCATAAGCATACTAGAGATGCATGATCATTATCTGAGACAAAACATAAGCACAGAGCAATATGTAAAGCCCCATAAGGTAAATAACAACAACAGCTTGCACTATTCACCAATGCCACGATAAACACTCGTGTCCTCAGCGCTAGGAAAACATAATGGCGTTATCAAAACTATAACCCGAATAACTGTCTGTATAACGGTCTACGAACATATCATTGACATATAAGTATTTAAGATGTGCAAGATTAGTGTTACGGTGCGCGTCAGTACCTTCTTGTAAGCGTTAGGTACTACCGCGGAAAACGTACTTTCTACGGAGAAACGTGCAAAAGTCCTACGGCGGCACGTCGGGCGTACATGCTTGACGGCAGAATCGGCGTTTCAGATATCCTATGAGAATAATGTCACTTCTATTAGTAATTTGACATTATAACGGCATTTTAGGTAAAAATTACCATTTTGCTATACCTTACTTAGGAATTTGCCGATGATGCCCAGCTACATAGGCTATTTTCTTCCCAAAATTTTGCCGAACCTGTAGCAACTATGATTTTGAAAATAAAGACTAAATAGCCCTCCCATATGATATCCAATCATAAAAATAAAGACTACTCTAGCATTACTAACTATTGAAGGAACTATGAAAGCTTAAAGCTCGAGTGCTTAGGAAAACTTACCCGAGCTTTACTCTGATTTCCCAGGCTCCTCTCTCTTCTTTCCCCTCTCTATTTTCGGTTTTGCTCAAAGGAAGTGGTGTGAAATTTCCAAAGGAGCAAGGTCCTATTTATAGAGGATTTTTGTGCTACTATTCCTGCACCGAGATGAATTCACGTGATCGGATCCCTTGCCACAGTTAGGTGGCCACAATCTTGGCCATCCAACCCTTTCTCTTTCCTCCATATGACATCATCCCCATGACGTCATCCATGTACTTTGATGATGTCACTTACTTCTTCAAGAAGTTTTATCAGGATAAAGTCTCAGATCGGTGTCAGAAGCCAACGTAATCTCGGAAATCTCAAAATTCTGTTAACTAGCTTTGAAGACCTTCTCTTCCATACTAGAAATGTCTATTCCAACTATTTTTCTGACTCTGCCTAGGCCATTTCCGGATTGACCGGAAGTTTTCTCGAAAAACGTGTCCAGAACATGTCGGTTTCGAAACAATCAGGAAGTTCGACTTATAGTCACCTAGATCTGCCTGATTTCAAATATGTCCATAAAATTTCCCAATTCTTTCTCAGTTGTCACAACTCTAATTTTGAAGTCTTTACTTCCAACACGGCTATCTGCCCCTTTATCAGAATTTCCCTATTTCGTCTTATTAGGAAAAAGCCCTATTGGCTTGAGTTAACTAGGGAGAGTTTAACGGAAGATAAAATTCCTTGATCAATAATCTACCTTGACTTTGGAATTCCTATTCCTAGATCTCTAGATAGGATCCGTTTCCTAATTTATATATTACTATTCATGCACTTTAATTATATTATTAAATAATAAAACACATGTGCTTAAATTGAATAAATATCATGATATTATAATTTTGATCTTATCTTCATTTTTTTGTCCAAGATTTTGGCTGGGCATTTTTGGATTTGTAAATCTTTTTCATGAATTATTTAATTAATTACTTAATTCAATTTTATTAAAAAATTCCCAAAATTCTCTAATTGGTCCATTCTTGTATTTAGGCTTAAAAATACCTAAACCCAACTATTTTTCATAAAAATTCCAATTAATTAGTAAATACATTTTTACTAATATTCAACTAATTTCCACTAATTTTTGAGCCTCACATAATTATTCTTGAATTTCCTTAGCTTATGCTTAAGTAATTAGCCCAATATTACTTAATTACTTCATTATCACTTGTTGATAATTTTCTTAATTACAAAGCCTCATTACCTTCATACTCTTGTATTAACATTAGTATTTTCATACCTCTTGCATTATTCCATAATTACAAGGGTATTTTGGTCTTTTACTTCTTTTGAGTATTTTCCAACAATTTCTCCAATTTCATAATTTATAAAATTACAATAATTAGAGATTATATACTCTCCCAACTCACTTGGTCATTTTTCTTGTCTTTTAGGATTTTTCATAAATTTTCTAAGTTATTTATGTCCCTTAGGGGCATTTTGGTCATTTTGGCACTTTGGCCCTTAAATTCCTTAATTTCCCTACGAAATTCTACTTAGAAAATAGACTGTATTTATACAAGACCGGAGATTGAAATTTCACTTATCGAAATATCCAACTTTTATTTATAATATTCCCAGGATAAATATCAAGATTATTACATTTCTCCCCTTACACAAAATTTCGCCCTCGAAATTTAATCTATACTAACTAAACTTCGGGCCATGAACTCTGGGTACTTCTCTTTCATGTCACTCTCGGTTTCCCAAGTCGCTTCTTCGGGTGACAAACCACTTCGGACCACCTTCACGATCAAAATAGTCTTGTTTACAGTAGTTTCTCTTTGTGATCGATGATGCGCTAAAGCTCGACTATGAAGGTATTATCATGCCGTACTTGACATCCTCGTACTCGATGACATGATCAGCATGTGGTTGGTACTTCTTCAATTGCGACACGTGGAAACGTCGTGGAGATTACTCGGAGTTCGGGGTAAAGCTATACGATAAGCTACTTCTCAGCTTAGCCAAAATCTCGAAGGGTCCCCGTCGCAGTGGACTCGGTTTCTTCCTCTTAAGCGTTACTGCCAGGCACCGATTCTGGGGATAACTTTAGAAACACATGGTCGCCGAGCATAGAAGCGTCGAGAGGTCTTCTCCTTTTGTCGGCGTAGCTCTTGTCACACACTATGTGCTTAAGGAGTCTCTTCTTGATCAATGCGATACATTGGAGGATGCTGCTTCAAGCATATCCGGCCCAAGTAAGCGCTTTTCGGGCGAGATACATCGGCATAATGGTGATTGACACCTCCGCCCATGCGATGCCTCGAGCGGGGCCATTTGTATACTAGCATGATAAGCTTGTTGTTATATCACGAACTCGGCTAGCGAAAGATGTTGATCCCAACTTCCTTTGAAATCCAGGGCACATGCTCGCGACATATCCTCCGGCGTACGTGTGGTTCTCTCGGATTGGCCGAGTCGGTTTGAGGGTGATAAAGGCCCGAACCTTAACTTAGTCCCATACCTTCATATAACGCTTGCCGAAGCGAGATTTGAATCGTGTATCACGATCGGAGACAATGCTCTTAGGAACACCATGTAATCTCATTATCTCTTTGATATAAATCTCATGCCAATCGTTAGGAGAATAGTGAATCTTGATGTAGAATAAAGTGTCTTGACTTGGTTAATCATGTCAACAACTACCCAAATTGTATCATGATTTCGATTTTGGGCGGACCTACCACAAAATCCATGGTTATGTTCTCCCATTTCCATTAAAGACTCTAGTCCTTGCAAAAGACCGGGGGTCGACGGTGTTCAATCTTTACTTTGACGAGGTCAAGCATTTGGCCACGTGATACCACTACGTCTTTCTTCATTAGGGCCACCACGGTTCGGATTTCATACTACAGTACATCTTGACCATGCACGGATGTAGAGTGTACTTACTCTTATGAGCCTCATCCATTATCGTCCGCCTTAATTCATCAGCGGCGGTATGTAAACTCATTGTTTATACTGACCAAACCACTACGTGATAGGTCATAGTCTTGGGTCTCGCCTCGAGTGATCTTCTCGTGTATCTCTTTTGCCCAATCATCTTGCTTGAGCTTTCTCGGCTTCATCTCTCGAGATCATACTCCCCTTGACTCGCAAGAAGTGTAGCAAGATAGGCATCGGCGGGTGCGTGCGAACCCATGCGAGATTTGGTTGGATAGATTCGGGATCTACGAAATCTTCCGGCGGTTTACGCTCTTGTATCATCATGTATGATACACTTGCAGTCTTCCTTTACTAAGAGCATCGGCAGCGACGTTTGCTTTACCGGATGATACTTGATCTCCGAGGTGTAATCTTTAATCGGCTCCGTCCAACGACGTTGTCTCATGTTGAGTTCTCGTTGATCGAACAAGTATTTGAGACTCTTGTGGTCACAATACACTTCTACGGTTACATCACGGTGTAATGCCTCCATATCTTCCAGCGAACCACGATGGCCGCGACTCACAAATCGTGTGTAGGATAGTTTAACTCGTGAGGTTTCGGTGGCGAGAGGCATAGGCCGCCACCACCCGCGCTGTTGCATTAGGACACATCCCAATCCTTGCCAGCTGGCATCGTTTGCTAGACAACATGGGTCTCATCTGGATCGGGGATAATCAATACGGTCTTGTAGTCAACCTCTCCCTCGGATTACAGCTCTCCTCGCAATAAATGCTCCCCGTATAAAGGGTTGATTCTTCCTCGTAAGCTTTGTCAATGGTAGGGCAAGGCGAAAATCCGTATATCTGCGGTAGTATCACTTGAGACCAAGAAAACTACGGATCTCGAGTCGCGAGTCTCTGGCCGTTTCCGAGTCGAGCTGCTTCTACTTTGCTTGGATCAAGCTATGACTCCGCCCGCTAGATATAACATGGCGAAATTTAACCCAGAGCCAAAATTCGCATTTGCTCGGCTTAGCATATAGTTGCTTCTACAAATTGGTCTAGGTGTTGTCGGAAGATACGGTTCATGTAATCCATGAATACCGCAGGTGCATTTGTCAATCCGAAGGGCATCACAAGGAATTCATAATGCCCATATCACAGGATTCACGAAAGGCTGTCTTGGGAACATCGCCATCCTTAACTACTTAGCGATGGTATCCGACGCAAGTCAATTTTCGAAAAAGCGTGGAACCGAGATAATTGATCCAAAGATCATCAATCAGGGAAGTGGGTACTTATTTTTGACGATTACTTTGTTGAGTTCGCGGTAGTCGATGCGAGTCGGAAGCTTCCATCTTTCTTCTTTACAAAAAGCTTTGGGGCTCCCCATTGGTGATTGGAGGTCGAATGAACCCCTTCTTCAAAAGCTCTTCCAGGCTGCTTCTTGAACTCCTGCATCTCGTTAGGAGCCATTCGATCACGGCGCCTTTGATATTGATCCGTGCCGGGCATCGAATCAATGTTGAACTCCACTTCTCGGATAGGAGGTAACTCGGTGAGATCCTCAGGAAATACATCAGAAAATTCATTCACCACGGGGATATCCACGGAGTGAAAGGTCGGCTCTGCTTTGACGAGAAAGAATACCATGAAAGCATGACATCCTTGCTTCACGCTGCCGTCGGCTACGTAGCGGAGAGAAAGTTCGAGGCTACTTCAACCTTGTCTCGGCAAATGATATCTCCTTTTTGCCCGCGATCGATCAGCCATGCCAGTTGGTAGTTAACGGTTGAGGCCGAATATGACGTCGTCTGCGTGTTGAAGAGGTAGACGGATAAGATCCACTTTAGAAACTCGTCCATCCACGTCGCGTTACAATTCATACATGCATCGAAGCTAAAGACTTTACACCCAACGGTGTAGATACTACAAGATCAAATGGTAATCTACGGGCATGCAATCCTAAGCGACTTGCACATTCATAGGAAATAAACAGTGACTAGCACCCGAGTCATACAATGCTTCAAGTAGATTTCCACTGAGATAGATGGTACCTTGAACCATCTCTGGGGACTTCTTGGCCTCTGTGTTTGTCAATGCAAAGATTCGGCCGGTGCTTTGAGGTCTCGCCTCTGACCTTCTCGGGGCAATCCGGCTAATGTGTCCGGGCTTCGACATCGAAACCAGACTTGTTTCCCGTCGCGGTTTGGCTCTGGATGGTACTTCTTGCATTTGGGACACGTGCGGGATCCCGGTCTGCAGGGTAATCTGTTGCCCCGGTTGGTAGGGTCTCTTGTTTCCACCACGGTTGTTGTTCCAGGTGCCTTCCTCTTACGAGAGGAACCTCAGCGGTTAGATCCACCGCGATTTGCATTAGCCTTCCGTCCTGGGGAGTTGCGGTTCCTTCGGGTTGCGCTCAGTCGATCTGCAAGATCCTACGGCTTGGGCCATCTTAGAAAATTGGTGAGATACCAACCTTGCCCTTATATCGTACCTCGGCCGGTTCACCAATCGGTTCGCTTTCGGCTTTCGTTCACATTGCTCTTGGAGATGAAGAGTATCGAGACGAGTTGGTGAAACGTGCAGTAGTCGTCAAATGACTCTTCATTCCCTTGTTGTATCTGCAGAAATTCCTCCTCTTTAATCACATGAATCGAGGGAGGAAAGTATTGTTCGTTGAATTGCTCCAAGAACATCTCCCACGTAACGGGGCTTGGCGGGGGTGTGGAAACGCTCTCCCGTCACGTGGGCATCGCCACTCTAACTTGTAGATAGCCGGCGGTGCCTTGGGTTTCCAGGGCACTCGATAACTTCAAAAATCTTTTTAGGCTTAGCGGCCAATCCTCGGCTAGTTCATTCTTTCCTAGAAGCCGGGTGGCTTCGGCTTGCGAGGCTGGTTGACCCGGCTCTCGGTGGTTCTCTCTTTTTGATTGCGCCTAGGTGGTGATTGGGATCTCTCGGACCCTCGAGCTCTTCATCATTGTCGTTGTCATCATACTCTTCTTCATTATCATTGTGGTCATCTTCATCATATTCCTCATTGTTGCGCTCTTCATCTTGTCTTTGTCTTTCCTGCCTTTCTGCCATTAATGCATCGATAAGAGCTCTGCTCTTGCAAAGTTATTTCTGCAATCTCACGTATGTCGTTTTGTTGGTTCGGGAGTTGATTACGTGCATGTTGGTCCTCTTGGTTTCGTCCAACCCGGTATTGCTTTATCTTGAGGTACATGCGCCTCTACCTCGACCTCGGCCTCGTCCACGGCCTCGGCCTCTTGGTGCACCGGCACCTCTTAGTATAGCCATTTGTTTTTAATTCCTTTCATCATCCAGCTGGTTTATGACCAGTGGTTAAAATCCTTCGCGTTTGAAATTCATAACTTCATATATAATGCGCTATTCTAATAGTCTTCTTTGCGTTATTGCGTCCAATGCTTTGATCGTATAGTGCTTATCAGTGGTTAAAATTCGTAGCTAGAACTTGTCTAGGATGTTAAGTTCAAAGAAAGATTCACTCTCGAATCGTCTTGACTTGTTGGAAATACTTCGAGATTGTCATCATCGGATGAATGATCACGATCAGACGAGTTTCTCACGCTCTAAAAGGCGTACTAGCCATTATCTCACATTCATCTTTACACATTTACACCAATGGCCTTATCAATACTCGTTTTCAAAAATGTGCTCAAAGTTAAAAGGCTTAAGAACCTAACTCCAGTTATCCGACGCAGAATGGCCGGGTAAGTGTGCTACCATGGGGCCTCAGGGTTAGCGGTGACTTATGGCACACCTGCGTAGACTAGCCTTGCCTTCGGCCGCAAGTAAGTGGTAACATAGTTAAATACTTGCCAGAAAGTTTTGCTCTGATACCATAAAATGTAACATCCCAAGTTTGAAATGCGGAATTTTTTTTTTTTTTCAAACAAACAATCAGAGTAGAGCAATAGAGCGAAAGAGTAATTGGATTCTTAGCCAAAACATCAACCATTGTGTAACATTGTAATGATTACAGTAATCCTAAGGTTTAGAAAGGAAATAGTGTAATAACAGAATACGATAAGATGAAGATAGTCTTGGTGCCACGCCTACTCGGGTACTTGCCTCGATCCACGAAGCGGTGGTCCTCGACCACGAAGCTACGGTGAGATTCAATTCAACGCATTGAATCTCGGGTAGCAGATTAACCTCATACCCAAACAACACGGTATATATGGCCATGAGATATTCAAGAGCTAATACAACGGTATATCATAAGCATACTAGAGATGCATGATCATTATGCCGACAAAACATAAGCACGAGCAATATGTAAAGCCCATAAGGTAAATAACAACAACGGCTTGCACTATTCACGGTGCCACGATAATTAGTCGTGTCCTCGGCTTAGGAAAACAAAACGGCGTTATCAAAACTATAACCCGTATAATTGTACGTATAACGGTCTACGAACATATCATTGACATATAAGTATTTAAGATGTGCAAGATTAGTGTTACGGTGCTGTGTCAGTACCTTCGTTGTAGCGTTAGGTACTGGCCGTGAAAACGTGCTTTCTACGGAGAAACGTGCAAAAGTCCTGCTGGCACGTCGGGCGGGCGTAACGGCGGAAATCAGCGTTTCAGATATCCTATGAGAATAATGTCACTTCTATTAGTAATTTGACATTATAAGCGGCATTTTAGGTAAAAATTACCATTTTGCCCTATACCCTACTTGGCGGAATTTCGCCGTAACCACTTCATAGGCTATTTTCTTCCCAAAATTTTGCCAGAACTTCGACGCAACTATGATTTTCGAAAATAAAGACTAAAATAGCCCTCCCATATGATATCCAATCATAAAAATAAAGACTACTCTAGCATTACTAACTATTGAAGGAACTATGAAAGCTTAAAGCTCGATGCTGGAAAACTTGCCCCGAGCTTAGCTCAGATTTCCCCAGAGCTCCTCTCTCTTCTTTCTCTCTCTATTTTCGGTTTTTGCTCAAAGGAAGTGGTGTGAAATTTCCAAAGGAGCAAGGTCCCTGTTATAGAGGATTTTGTGCTACTATTCACACTTTACGGATGAATTCATCGTGAGTCGGATCGCACTGCGATTAGGTGGCACAATCTTGGCCATCAACCCTTTCTCTTTCCTCCATATGACATCATCCCCATGATGTCATCCATGTACTGATGATGTCACTTACTTCTTCAAGAAGTTTTATCTGAGATAAAGTCTCAGATCGGTGTCAAAAATAGCGTAATCTCGGGAAATCTCAAAATTCAGGTTAACTAGCTTTGAAGACCTTCTCTTCCATACTAGAAATGTCTATTCCAACTATTTTTCTGACTCTGCCTAGGCCATTTCCGGATTGACGGAAGTTTTCTCAAGCGTGTCGGAACATGTCGGTTTGGAAAGCGTCCAGGAAGTTCCGACTTATAGTCATAGATGCAGCGATTTCAAATATGTCCATAAAATTTCCCAATTCTTTCTCAGTTGTCACAACTCTAATTTTGAAGTCTTTACTTCCAACGGCTATCCTCGCCCTTTTCTCGAATTTCCTATTTCGTCTTATTAGGAAAAAGCCCTATTGGCTTTGTAATTAACTTAGGGAGAGTTTAACGGAAGATAAAATTCCACTGATCAATAATCTACCTTGACTTTGGAATTCCTATTCCTAGATCTCTAGATAGGATCCGTTTCCTAATTTATATATTACTATTCATGCACTTTAATTATATTATTAAATAATAAAACACATGTGCTTAAATTGAATAAATATCATGATATTATAATTTTGATCTTATCTTCATTTTTTTGTCCAAGATTTCGGCTGGGCATTTTTTTGGATTTGTAAATCTTTTTCATGAATTATTTAATTATTTAATTAATTACTTAATTCAATTTTTATTAAAAATTCCCCAAAATTCTCTAATTGGTCCATTCTTGTATTTAGGCTTAAAAATACCTAAACCCAACTATTTTTCATAAAAATTTCCAATTAATTAGTAAATACATTTTTACTAATATTCAACTAATTTCCACTAATTTTTGAGCCTCACATAATTATTACTGAATTTCCTTAGCTTATGCTTAAGTAATTAGCCCAATATTACTTAATTACTTCATTATCACTTGTTGATAATTTTCTTAATTACAAAGCCTCATTACCTTCATACTCTTGTATTAACATTAGTATTTTCATACCTCTTGCATTATTCCATAATTACAAGGGTATTTTGGTCTTTACTTCTTTTGAGTATTTTCCAACAATTTCTCCAATTTCATAATTTATAAAATTACAATAATTAGAGATTATATACTCTCCCAACTCACTTGGTCATTTTACTGTCTTTTAGGATTTTTCATAAATTTTCTAAGTTATTTATGTCCCTTAGGGGCATTTTCGTCATTTTGGCACTTTGGCCCTTAAATTTCTTAACTTCCTACAGAATTTCTACTTAGAAAATAGACTGTATTTATACAAGACCGGAGATTGAAATTTCACTTATCAGAAATATCCAACTTTTATTTATAATATTCCAGATAAATATCCGGGTATTACATTTTTCCCCCAATAGAAAAGTTATTTATAAGTTATACCCATTTTTTCCCCAAAATATTTTTCTCTTCCCTCCCATCCCTTCCCCTCAAATCAAACTACCCTTAAAGTTTGCCTTGATTAGTTCGACACATTTGCTTTTCAATAGTTTGGTTTAAATATATACATGGCAAAAGATTGATTCTTGAGAAAAAAAAATTGCTTAGAAAATAGTATTATTCTTAGATAGAATATTGAACACTTGAACTTAAAATAATTAATCAAATATTTGTGGCTTTGAGACATCTAGAATACGAATTTGTTATCTGAAAAATATTTTTTTGTTGAATAAAATTAAATTATATGGGCATGTATTTTGGGTGGTGATTTTTTCTTTAGAGTAGAATACTTTATACAGATTTTAAAATGAGTTATACCATGTATAGTTTATAACTAAGTAATTAAATGGGTAGTTAAACGGGTTGGGACCTTATAGCTCAAATAACAACCAGCATTTTGGTCCAAAAAGATGACATCAACCATCTCTCTCAGGGCTTATTTCGTATGAGGGGAGGTTGTGAGTTTGAACAGGACGCATGAGTTATTAAAAAGAACTAAGTAGTGGAATATATGTATGTCAGTATGTGTTTGTTGACATATCGGTTTAATAAAAAATTTATAGGAGGTTGTTATATGTGAATCCAGTTTTCCTACTCATCCCCAATGAGGAGTGTTATAGTTGATTAAGACGTTCGCCTTCACTCTAAAAGGGAGGAGGTTCAATACCCATTAGTCGATGTGAGAGCCTTATTGGTGGGTGATCTGTAAGTACCTCTATAAGCGCTCTTTTAGTCTAGAGGCATGCTCTGACTCTGATAGGGATACCGATGTTTACCTCCACCTTAACTTTTTTTAGTATCAAAAAAAGAAAAAAAAAAGTTTTGCTACTCATCCAAAAGGATGAGTAGGGGAAGCTTTCCCCATTTGGACAGTCCATATGGGATTTGAATGGTTTACATTTTTTTTTTATACTTTTCATTTTTTTTAACAAAAATATTTTAATGGGTAGAGAATCTAAAATAAAAATAATCTTTTAACTAACATATTTTGTAAAAATACTTTTTCATTTAAACATATGCAATTAAGAAAAAAAAATTAAATCTAAACCATCTATATTCCATCTAGACCGTTCAGATCAAATCCCCTGAACAGTCTAGATGAGAAAAATTTCTCCTACTCAACTGGATCCCACTGACTGTCCTTGCGGGACAGTGAATATTACTGTATCATTTAAGCTGCCCATGTGCTGCATTAGAAATACACACACGCCACACACTATTGAAGAAGAAAATGGGGGCAAAAGGGAAATAAAAAGGAAGAGTAAGATTATAATATTTGAACATCGTAAAATCTAAAAATATATTAAAATTAAAAAATACAGGCCTTTATTTGTAAAAATACTGATAGAACATAATAAAATATGTGAAAATATTTACATAAAAAATGATGAGGAACATATACGGCTTATGAGTAATGCAGTCCATACATTTTACTTGATTATTTTAAACTTATTCAATACTTTTTTTGGAAAACAACTTGAAGAAATTAGCTCAATATATTATTTGCAAAAGTACTAGTTAAAAACTTATATCTCTACCCCAGATGGTTAGATCAATTGGTAAAGTGATTGTTCTAGCTTAACCAATGGTCTCGTGTTCGAGCCCTAGGTATGCAGTTGTGATAATTACTTGAAGGTAGTAAGGTTCCTCCTATAATGAGCCTACATTCCTGCGAATCAGATTAGTCAGCATCAGATACAGGTTCTATGTAAATCCCCTAGAGTTTAAAGTATAAAAAATTGAGAGATAGAGAGTTGGGTCACAGAAATAAAATATGTTTTAATATATTATTTAATGAGTGATAGAATGGTAAGAACAAAAGAATATTCATAAATGATCCCAACAAATGAACAAAATATCGTAGAGAATTTGTTATGTTTGAGTGATAGAATGGTAAGAATAAAAGAATATTCATAAATGTATTTTTTCTGATTTTTAAACCTAATTAAATTTATCAAAATAATTATATAATATTGGCGTTTATTTATAATTAGCCATACATGCTCTATTTTGTATCTCCCTATGACATACTATATTTGGTACTCCCTCCGTCCCTAATTATAGGAGCAAATTTTGGAGTTGGTTTTGGTCCTAATTATAAGAGCAAGTTTTAAATTTTGTCAATTTTTTCCTATAATACCCCTATTTATACTTATTATTAGGAGCATTATATATATGTGTGTTTACATATATATGTAGATTTGTGTTTATGTGTGTCAATATATATATATGTAGATATATATGTGTGAACACACACACACATATATAAACATATATATATCTGTGTGTGTGTGTGTATGTATGTATGTATGTATGTATGTATGTATGTATGTATGTATGTATGTATGTATGTATGTATGTGTGTGTGTGTGTAGATATATGAGTGTGTGTCTCTATGTATGTAGATAGATCTATATGTATACACATATATATACACACATATATGTATACATGGCTATATAAAAAGCAACTAATATACATATATAAACTAATATGTCGTCATGGATATCTAACGTAAGGCAAATTAGAAACACTTATAATTAGGTGATAAATGGTGTCATTTTAAATTTATATAAGGACATTTTAGGAAAATGAGTAAAATTAACTAATTTAACTCCTCTCCTTAATTCTCCCAAAATTGGTTAAATTGCTCCTATAATTAGGGACGGAGGGAGTATTTATTTAAATTTATATGTTGTTATCTGAATTTTTATTTGAATATTTTTCAATAATATAGCTTAACTAAATAAAAAAAATATATATTTTTATGCCTCAGGGCAGTAAAAAAGTGATGTAAAGTATCATATGATTTTTCTCGAGGAATTTCCCTTAATTAGGAAGTAATGCAACAACAATAATAAAAACTACTACTAAATTATTTTTTATTAAAATTAAAATTTACAATAAATCGGTTATAATTAACTAATGTCTGATGGCTTTGTCTTTTGACGTCTAATAGTGGTCGAACACCAGATACACGTAATTTTTAATTTGTTGAAAGTTGAAAGTCAGAAAACGAACAAAAAATAGCAAAGTTTATATTTCTAAAATTAGTTAGATATGTAATAGTCACTTTCAGTCCTTGCTCATAATTAATTGACATTATGAATATTATTATTTGAGCTGCCCATGTGCTGCTTTAAATTTTATATAAATATATTGTGTACGAAAAATTCTATATATGTGTGTGTGTGTTGATCAGATGTCAACTTTTAATAATAGGTTGTCGTTCAATGAAAGATTGTAGCAGTGATTCATTCGATGCATGACACTTTTGTTTATGATTTTTGTTCAAATCGTGTACGTGTGTCTATCCTGATAAATTTTTTAAGAACAACTATACATTTAATTTTTAATTTGATCACTATTATACATGGTATCAATCTAGTTCATAATAAATAAAAAAATACTGTAATTTTCTTTATAATATGAAGGGTTTTACCCTTACTAGGCTTAAAGTGCAAAGGAAATATTGTAATTTTTATTGTGGAAATAACTTGATTTTCCTGAAGTAAATTAAAATTAAGAACTTGAATTTTGTGGATGTATAAAAATTATGTTTAAAGAGTTTTTTTTTTTTTATTTAATCAAGGATTTTTCCTTTCGAAGCATGGAAGGCAAATAATTTTTGCCTTTCTCAACAAGTGCTCTTCTCGAGTTTCAAATTTGCTTTCTCCACTTTATGGGGGTGAGGTTTCTTATCACATCAACTACCAACTTGTTGATTAAAACAATTTCTTTTAAAAGAGTTTGAAAATATATAAATTGTCACTACGGATACTGTACAATTGTATAAAAACACTATTTTTCTTTTTATGTTATAGGCTATATTTTTTTGAAAAAATGTTAATGTGTAAATTTATTTCAAAAGTTTTCACTTAAAAGCAGTGTGGTTCCAAAAATTTTTTTAGGTTCAATGCTATTTCATCTCATTAAAACAAAAGAAAAAGAAAAACCTAAAGTAGACTATTAAAAAAATTGATGTTAACCATTAACATTTTTTTAAGGTATAAGGCATCAACATTTTTTATGATAAAAAACAACATTACTTTATTTTAATACTTTTGGGTTAACTTTGGACGTTAAAAAATTTTGGGGTAACATTACCCTTGGAGTGAAAACTTGAGTAGTGTGTATTTACATTTTACATCGTAACCATTTAAAAAAGTAAATACTTTTATCTTTTTGAAATTTTCAAACCTCTTTTAATTTATTATCATTCTATAATTTCAAGGTTCTTGTTTGTTTTTAATTGTTTCTATATACATGTCCTCAAGTGTCGTTCACCCTCTAAGAGAATATTTTAGAATGTGCAAGTAGTGTTCCTCTATTAATGAAAAGACAATGACACTACGTTGTTGCGTCGCAAGATCCAATTAAATCTGTCCATTGGATTGATCCAAACCATATGTACAATATATATATATAGAGAGAGAGAGAGAGAGTAAATACCCTTTTTAGTTATTGACAAAAAACGCGATCCCCATTTTGGTCTCTGACAAAAAAAAAAAAGTCTTGTAGTCCCTCACAAATTCAAAATACACTCAATTTGTTGACATTTTGATACCTCACAAATTTCCAAAATGCCCTTTTTACTCCATAAAAAAGGACGAATAAGGGTCGGTTTTTTTGTAAGGGGCCAAAATGGGGATCGCGTTTTTTGTCAAGGACTAAAAGGAATCGAATATATATATATATATATACATATATCTATATATATATACATATATGTATATATATGTATATATACATATATGTATATACATATATGTATATATATATATATATATATATAGATATATATATATACATATACATATATATATATATATATATATATATATATATATATATATATATATATATATATATATATTGACAGTGTAGGGAGCGTCCTGTCACGATTAAAAAGGAAGCTCGTCGGAGTAATTGACAAATTAAAAAGGAAAAATAAGAAAATAGAGAAGCTCGTCGGAGTAATTGACAGTGTAGGTAGCGTCCTGTCACACGATGTCTCTACGTTTTCTACAGCTCGTCTCACTTTGGGAAAGGATTGGATCTCTTATGCAGCTCTCTTTCTCAATGATTCTCTTTTTCTCTCAGTGTGAGTCAAGTTGAATTGGAATTGTACTGACTCTCTAACTTTCACAACTTCATGACTCCTTTAGGTTTAGCCGCGCTTTCCTCTTATAGTCAGGTCCTTTGCACTGTACATCTAGTGAGTTGGGCTTTCCAAATATGTTAGGCTCGACTTTCTAGATTCAGTTGATTAATCCTATTTTAATTCTACGGGATTCTTCAAATCTTCTCTTCAATTCTCCACATCTTCTATTTCAGTCTTCATCAAATCAACCATCATCTAAACGTCTGTCTTGATGACCTGTGTTTAATTCCTGAAAAACCCTTGAGGAAAGATCAACGTAAAGTAACACATAACTCTGCATCACTTACGATACTACAACATAGTGGTCGCATCGTATTGCTAGCGCAAAATAAGGATACCATATGTTGTAACATTATATCAGCTTTGTTATGTACTTTTATAATAAATCATAATCTAGCCCTTTTCTTCTTCTACACATGTATCAGATAATATGGAGAATGTAACAATTTACTGAATATATCCTCTATTTCCTTATGTGAGTGAATTCTAGCATAATTTATCATATAAAACACAATTAAGCTCAGAATCACCATTCAAAACGATCAAAACATATAGGAAATACATGGCATAAATATGACTCATCAAAGATATATATGCCTGCTAATTATTTTCTATTTACTTGCAAAAAATGTTAACTTGAATTGTGTGCTTTACGGTCAACATATGATATAGAAAGCACTCAAGATAAATTTGTCCTCAATAAAGGTGGGTAAGCACTATGCACATTCCATCATGTATTGACAAAGGCGTATTCACAAAAATTCGGAAGATGCCAATGAGACAACATTCCAAAGGTACTTCGGTTAGCGATCAAATAATAGGATTTGAGAGAATTTGTCTTTTCACGTCATCAGGAGGAATTCAAGGTAATAGTTATTTGCAATTCATAATGCTTGCATGTATTTGTTTAATATTGACTAGAGTGTTGTATGTGTTCGTAGATAGTAAGCCAAGAAAATAAGGATAGGGTGAAGAATAATAGGTATCCCTACATGGTTGCGCGAAACGTTATACTTACATTGTTCAAGACTTGTCGCTAAGAGTGGGGACGATATTAGACCTCCTTGTTATATACTTTGTTTGGTGGCTAGACAAAATAAAGACGACTCTTATTATGATCCTCAGGTTTAAGAGGTCATCTATAAAATAGTAAGTATTACTGTTAGTCCCCAATTTATGGAAGTAATGTCTTCAATTAATTATCACTAGTAACATTATTGTTAAATACTCAACAAGCCATGTCCCAGGAAGTTACTCCATCCGTTCATTTTTATAAGAAACAACCGCCACAAATACCTCGTTCTTTTTTATAAGAAACATTTAGTGAATGTTTTATTTCTTACTTTATACTTTTCCATTTTCCCCTTATTTAATTACCCTTATTTAATGTCAATATATAAAAAATTTCACAATCCCCAAAGACCTATTTTTTTCTACCATATTTATTTTCTGATTCTCTCTCTTCTTATCCTCCTTGTTATAATAATTTTCTTATTCTTTCTCTTATTCCCTATGTCATCATAAATAAGGGTATTTTAGTAAAAATGATTACATTTTTGACACATTTATTGTTCTTAACTGAAACTTCGAACCATGAGAATCAGTTAAATGTTTCTAATAAAAAGGAACAGAGGAAGTACTACACAGGATTGCCTTTTGTGGATGATGGCATATTGGCAAAGACATTGGGGCTTGATCATCTCGATCTTCTTAGGCGTGTCGGCTTTGGATTGACCAAGAGAAATCATTATGGTCGCTAGCAACTTTGTAGAAATAAAAAAGACAAAAAAAATTGAGAAGCTCGAGAAACAATACGATGAAATGCAAAAACAAATACAATTTCTAGCACAAGAGCTTTTGGAAGAGGGTAATGCGAAGTTGCAAGGGGGAAATGTCACCAAAGTACTAAAGGCAACTGGATATTTCCCCTAGTCATGATCTACCTCAAGGAGTGGCGGATGTTGAATTTTCGCCAATAGCCTTGGATATCATACGGTTGCAATGGGCTGCATATACAACTACCTAAAAGATAACATGATTAAAAACAAGCCTTTGACTCTTGATCATGTGAAGGTAGAGCTCAAGACCAACATCGACTCTAACTATTAGTTCCCTATGGACACCAGAGAGGTAGAAACAATAGAAGAGGCTATGGGCAACTTCGTTGCATGGCCTGACCATCTAATTCAAGTAGCCAAGTTGTACAAGAAGTCCACCACTTAAAATAAGTTGCCTACCAAGTCCAAACCCGATCATCAGTTTAAGCCCCACATTTAGTCCAAGCCCACCACTTAGTCCAAGAATAGGAAGCATTCAATACCTCAATGATCAATCTGGGCAAAAGTCATATTCATAGAATAAGCCCGTTTGTCAATATGCTCGGAAGTCCCTTAAGGAATTCATTGAAAAGTTCTTTGCTTAAAACCCAAAGCTACCATTTCTAATGATCCAATTTGAGCCAGAGGTCCTTGATGAATTGGGGAAGATAGAATCTGTAAGGCAAGAGCTTGTTGTTGAAGTCATGCATAAGAATATGACAAGTACAAACTCTGTCAACTTCATTATCAAGTATTTCTTCAACTATGATTAAATAGTTAGCTACTCAGAACTTTGATTATGTTTTGATAGGTTGGTTTTGGCATTTCAGACACATGTACCATACTTACATCCTTCCTCGTGGCCTCTATGGATCTAGTTCATCCACCCTAATAATGTAAATAACCAGGGTAAGAACATGAAGAAAGATGTGAAGCAATCTCAAGCAAATGGCTTGGCAGATAACTTCATTAGAAGGTCACCATATTAAAGGGACTTCTCGGTACCTTACATTCATGGGTGGGAACATCATTAAATTTTCTTTAATTATTTTTTATTTATTTTACAATTGTCCTGATGGTGTGATATATTATTGTACTTAGTGGATATTGGATTCTCATAATACTAAATTCATCCCACGAAAAGATTTGGTACTATGACTCTCTTGGGGGGGATCTGGCAGGGACTCATGTAATATACTAAATTTTCTCTGGAAAATTCCTTATAGCATGTATGTGTATTTGGTGAAAATAAATCGTGAAATTTTGACTAAAGTTCAAATTTTCCCAAATACCCGATTTTTAAAATAGAAAATTTTGAGACATATGTTGGTATAAATGAGACATATGTAATTGGCACTTATTTGTTCCATTTTAGCTTATTATATTCGACCAAAGGAATGAGGAAGGATATTACATGAATTCTAGTTGAAGATCATGAGGAAACCAAAACAAAAAACAAAAAACAAAACAAAAATCAAAGAACAAGTTAATATTGCTTCTTGTATGAATTGTGTCACATTTTTCATATTTATTTAATAATTTATAAATCACATGTGCATGAATTATAAGTTATTATGAGTGATCAAGAGGATCCTCAAGGACCCTTAAAATCGGTCAAAGGCCATGAGAAATGAGAAAAGAAATCAAGAAAAATAGTTAGATTATGACCGAATGTCAAACGGGTAAATAAGTTACAGTTGAAGGGAATTTTGGTAATCCCTCCTCCTCCATCGACTTAAGACCCTTAAAAACACATTTTACTTCTTCTCTCAGCATAACCAAATCAGACATAAACACAAGAGAGAAGAGGAGACATTGATCAAGGTTGGAGAAGAAGTAGAGGAAAAACTTGTAGAACAAGGTAAGATCTTGTGTTATGGTCTTGTTTTGCCTAGTTCTTTCCTCCTCCTACTTCCTAATCTCATGAAACATCTTTGGTATGGTGGAGTAAGGTGCTGGTCAAAATCTCAAAGAGCCAAGAAGGAGGGAGTTCTTGCAAGAATCACCGAACAAAGTCAAGGTAAGTGAGTTTTGTGCTTCCTTGTTGTATATTGAAGTGTGTTGATGGTTTCTTTGGTTTTCTTGGATATTTGACAATTGAAACCCTAAGGGGAGGTGCTATCCAATTGACCACAAGGAGCTAAAGTGTGTATATGGTCTGAATCACAAGATAAAATGTGGTTAGGAACCAAGATTAGAGTGTGTTTGAAGTGAAATTTGTAAAAACATGTTGGCCCCATTTGAACCCAGTTTCGGCCAGCAGCAGGGCAAACCAAAGAAATGATAATTTGGTCATTTGTTGGTTCCAATGTACTTAAAACGAAAAAAATTGTGTAGGATAGAAGTTAGATAGTGGTTTTGGAAGCTTTGGGATTGAAATACCTTAAAACTGCCTTTGAAAATTCCTGTGCAGGTAGCGACATTGTAACAAGTGTTTGGGATACTAAATGGTGTCCAATGGCTATGAAAGTTTTTAGAAGTAAAGTAGGCATAATAAGCTTTAATTTGAAGAGTTATTTGTAATTTTTGGATTTGTGTACATTAAGTTATGAATTTTCGAAAATGACCTAAGATTCTGGAATGAAAACTGGGCAGTAGTCACTATTTGATTGACTGGGAGCTTAATGAATTTTTTCTTGAAATTAGACTTAATCATGAGTCCATAGGCATTAAAATCACCCCATTTGGACACTTGTGCAAAGAGATATGATTTTTTGAAGTTGTGGTAAAAATTGTTGAAATTTAGTCAAAAAGGGACGAAAATGATGTAAGGAGTGTTACATGATAATTAATTTGGTGTTCAAGTATAAATTGGGTTCTTGGACATAAATTAGGCCTATTAGCTTCATGATTGAGTATGATATACTAAAAGACATTTAAAATGTCAAGAGTTGGAATAAATAATGACTAATGCCCATAATGTATTATCATAAAACCTTTACTTGTCAAAGACAATCAAAGTACTTGGAGTGACTCGAAGAGTTATAAAGTTATCGAGTGTAGTAACTCTAACTCTCACATATTTTATATGACTATATATGGATGTCTGAACACTGTTTGTGAAAGGTCCAATTTGTGTGGGCCAGTATTACTGAAGAGCCAGTTGGCTGGAAGAACCCCTTGGTATCTTCCCAATAGTATCACTTGAGAGTTGTGTGGCTGTAAGAACCCCTTGGTCTCTTCCCAGCGGCTCTACTTACAAGCCAGTTGGTTGGAAGAACCTCTTGGTCTCGTCTCGGAGATAAGGTGTAAGGCCTATTGGATCTTACTCAACTGAATACCCAGCGTTGTGGTAGTAGATCATGTGGTTGCTGGTTACATTCATTACTGTATTTGATCTATGATATGTGACGTCTGTTCCATGTATGCTTTATATGCTGTTGAGAAATTCTTTTTCATTGGTGGTTAACTTTCTTGAACTGTCTATACTTTATATGTGTGATTAACTATTACTCTGGGATTCGACATTCTCCAAAGTTCAAGATGTAACCAGGGAAGTGGACGAGTCTCCAAGGGCAAGGAAGCAAACACGGGCAATTGATGGCAGCAGAACGGTTGTTAGAATGTGAATGCTTAACTGTAACTTAGGTTAATATTACTACCCCAGATTGTAATTACTATGGAACAATGTATGGATTTGTAAGAACTCTGTGGGATTCTCCTGTTTGTAACCAAGAATAGTTTTGTTTATCAGTATACTATGCTATACCTTTTTTGCCCGTTGTATTACATTGTTTTACTCTGATAAATGTCATGAATATCAAAGGGTATGACAACTCTCTTATATGAGATATTCAACTAGTAAGTTGTCCATTCATCATCTTTTATAATTCAGTTCAACTTGGATGTTTCTATAAATATAATTTTTTTATTGTATTTTCTCAGAGCAATGTACAAGTACAAGGCACAAAATAATCTTGAATGTGGTAGTTGCAACCTCATCGATGGCTGCTTTAGAAACGCCTTCCAATGGCTGAGACCAAAGGTATAAATATTATTCACCAATGACTATAATATTAAATTGAATACATATAGTTTACATATGACAGCTTTTAATAGTGTATATATATACACAAATGATTGTAAATATATTCTGATTTGTTGTATTGTTGTGTATATGAATGATTGTAAATATGTATTATGAATCATTAAGTATAAATATATATGCAGGGGATATCAAAAGCAGAACACCCCCCCCATTTAAAAAAACAATTTAGCTTCGATATATTATGATTGTTACCTAACAACCATTATTTATGTCAACTATAAATAACAGATGTTTAAATAAAGGTGTTAGCATTAATATAAATATGTAAGGGTTTTTTAAAGAACCGTTATTTATGTTACTACATATATAACGATTGTTAATGTGAGATTTATATATTATACAAGCATTACCAAATATTATAATAGTAATTTATGTGCGTCTTTATCTATTATTATAGAGTTGTGCATATATATCATAGCCTCACCAAGCCTCAAGGATTAATGAGTGTTATATTAGAGCCGTTATAATAAATACTGAATAAATCACGATTTTAAACCGTTATGTATCTGTGCCAAGCATATATAGTATATGCATATATGACGGTTTAAAACCATGATTTATGGTCAATATAATAATTTTCATATAACGGTGATTCTTTAGTAGTGTTAGAACATAAAAGCTGTCCTAAGAGAAAATTTAAAAGAACCACGACTACTATCATGAGGTGAGAAGCACCAACACTAGCAACAACAACACATTAGCTATCTGCAACACCAAACAAAATCACCAAATTTGCCCGGCCAAGACTCATGAGATCTATACAAAGCCATCAATTAAAAATCATCGTTAGCCCAAAATGAATTTGAAATATTGAAAGTTTAAAACTCAAGATTCACCACCTCACTTGCAATCTTCAGTCCACTGCAATGAAGCCTTCAAACTTGTCTTCTTAAAACCATCATTTCCCTCTCATCTTGTTGTCACACATATCGTAGAAGATGATGAAAGACTCCCACATCAGAGAAGAAGGATGCTCTTACCAATGAAGAGAGGGATTGAAGAATTGAAACTTTATTTTGAAACAAAAACCTGTACAAATATGGCTGATATAATTTTAATATATTAAAAAATCAATTAAATTTAGAGTAAAAGTGCAAAAATGTACATGTGCTTTACCCTCAAGAGCGCCCAACACCAAGTATTTTTTTTAGATGCAAAAGTGACTATGTGGTTACAAAATATGTGCAAAAGTCACATTTTCTATTAATGGAAAACGTTGACTGTTAAAAGAAGGATTTTACTAACGGATGGTGACTTGGCATATCCCACTTGTGCTCAACGCTAATTGTTCCTCCATTCAACACCAACTTTCCTCTCTTTCGATTGACCCTAATTTTTGACTGGGTTACAAATATCAAGGTCACATTTTCGACTAATGCCATCACGGGTTCGAAAGGTCCTTGGCCCTTGTTCAAAAGTATTCCTTCATTCCACTTCCTCTCTGACCCTAAAGGCACATTCTCACGGCGTCCCTACAAGGTTCCCTTGATAGCCCAGGCTTCTGTCGACTTCAAGGTAAACGCCACTCTTCGAAGACGATAAAGCGGTGGTTTAGGCTCCAGGCGGTGGAGTCACCGAAGGTGAAGCCGATCAGCGGTCCTCCACTATCTCCATTGGTTCTTCCACTGCGTAGACAACAAAGTCGAGCACCGAGATAGAGGTGGGGCTGAAGACGGTCTGTATCGAAGATGGTGGAGAAGCCAAAGTAAAAGGTGAACAGCAAGAAAGCCAGCATTGTGCATCGTAATCATGAAAAACACAATGGCCACAGAGAGATGATGAAGAAAGCGAGAGAAATCGGAACAAGGGTGATAACAATTATTTCGGAGAAAATAGAGGAGCTTTAATGGAAGTGATTCAATCCCCAAACAAACTGAACAAGAAATTGATTCTTATATATATATACATCGTATATAAGCACACATGTGCAAAGAATGGATTCTTGTGCTTTACGGAGAAGATGAAGATTCTACAATGCTTCAATTAATTGAGATGAATACTCGTGACTTTAACAAAACATAAAGATAAATTTCCACAATAACATACCTCAGAGTCAAAGGGAATAACATCAACAGATTTAAAACTCAACAACAGGTTGTCCTACAGAGTTAGGATAAACTCTGCAAAAAAAAGAACTTTTCATTCATATCCTAACTTTGCAATGCTTCAACTAAAAAAAGTAGTGTCGATGCTGGAAGTCCCAATTCTCTTGGGTTTGATGTCGTTCCAATTGAAGAAGGTAAAAAGGGCACAGAACTCACTGTTCTTGCTATTCTTAAGAAGTGAAATCGCGTTGACGGAATTTTCCCAAACCTCCTAGAGGCGAAGATAGTCACCGGAAGTGGGGAGGAGGTCGGAGGAGGACTTTCAAAGAGAAGGGTGGACATTAGGTTGAAACATAACTCTAGTGGGCGGGTAGGGGTTTGTCGAAAGAGAGGAAGGTTGGTGTTGAATGGAGGAACAATAAACATTGAGCACACTTGTAATATACCAAGTCACCATCCGTTAGTCAAAATCTTTCTTTTTAACCGTCAATGTTTTCCTTTAACAGAAACTGAGACTTTTGCACCTATTTTATAACCACATAATCATTTTTGCACCTAAAAAAAAATACTTGGTGTTGGACACTTCTGAAGGTAAAACACATGTGCATTTTTACACATTTACCCATGAAATTTATTTTATACCCAAGAAAAAGAAATGTAATAAAGGCAAGAATACAAGAACAACTGGTGCTAGTTAAATAATATTTTGTACACTTTTAATTATCAAATTATATTTGTGATATTTTACTCATAAAAAATGGGAACAATAATTAATTCTCCGACCTCCCGTAACCACGAGGGAGATGGCAGGTGGGCCAGCCTCTTCGGCCTAACATGCTGGAAACTATGGGAGGCTAGAAATAAAGCTATATTTCAAGACGTTCACACCCATCCAACACTCTTGCGAGGGAGGTCCGGGTATTCTCGGAGTTCGGGAGCAAGCCAAGAATCGACAAGTTAAACAGTCTTGGGTCGAGCGGCGTGTTAAGGAGATCTCGTGGTGCAAACCTCAACCAGGTATGGTGGCCCTTAATTGTGATGGAGCGTTGAAACGTGACCCCCTAGCAGCAGGAGCTGGAAGTGTACTACGCGATCATGAGGGTAAATGGTTGGGGGGCTGTTGCAGGAATATTGGTATTTGTTCATTCCTCCAGGCGGAGCTATGGGCGCTAGCCGATGGTTTGGAACTCGCGTGGGCTCGGGGGTTTAGAGAAGTCGTAGTGCAAGTTGATTGCCTTGTTGCTCTTTCTCTGGTTAATGGCTCGGATGAGATGGTGAATGATAACATGGGTCTGGTTCGGCGTATTAATCAGCTTAGGGCACAAGATTGGAGGGTAAATCTGACCCATGTCTACAGAGAGGGCACCGCCGCGCGAGACGTCCCGGCAACACATGCGTTGAAGCTTAATATAGGATTGCACAATGGGAGGATCCCCCTGATGGCCTGATGACAATTCTCCATGAAGACGCTGTGGGTGTTACTCGCCCTAGATGGTGCTCTTGTACTGACTAATCGGTTCTGATTAGTCCTCCTTTTCAACAAAAAAAAAAAATCAATAATTAACTTTAAAAATATCGATTTTAAAAAGCAATTTGCAAATATGTGTGTGTCATAAATATAAATTATTAAAAGTAAGATCTTTTAATGCCAAAACTCCGTCGCAATAAATTCTAATCAAAGTTACTTTCTCGCTCGTTTTGTAAATTATTTAACTGAAAGAGAGAGATAATTAACAAAATATTTATATCTTGTATTGCTAAAGACTTGTTTTAATAATTCACATAGATGTCTCTCAACATTTTCAAAATATTTTATATAAAAATATATTTTAGATGTTATATGGCCTTTATCCAAACATAAAAATTCTCTGTTATTCCTTCAATTTTTTATTTTTTAATAAACATGTAAATCCAATAATATATTTGCAACTAAGATATCCTTTTAATAATTTTACAGAAAAATCCATATATGAATTTAATAATATTTAAGAAAAATCTCCCTAATTTACTCAATTTAGCTATTTTACTTCTAATTGTAAATTGTAATAGTCACTTTTCTCTGCATTAGTGTCATTGATAAGTTGGGCAGCAATAAATTTATTTTAGATTACATGTGAAAAGTCAGAATAAAATAATAATAGTGGTCAATTTATCTTTTAGTATAATAAAATTTTCAATAATTAGTTATACTGATGACTTTGTATTTTGACTTGTATAATATAGTCTAACACTCCAGGTAAGTCCCACGTACACGTACAGCGAGACGAAGAAAAAGAAATCTGACAAAGACAATAACAATATATGCTAATAAATTATTATTAATATATTTTTTTAAAAAAAATTTATAAAGAGAAAGGAGAAAACAACTTCCACTACCCCCACACTTCAACTATGAGTAAAACTCTAATATAATATATAATATCCAGTTTGAGATATCGTCTTCTCAAACTAGAATCTTCCTAATTAACGTACGGTAATACAGAATATGATCTTTCATGTAAAACAACAGTTTATTAAGTTTAGTTCCTTCTTCTTAAGCAGTTGCGATTGGACCCAGATTCACATTTGATGCTTTGAAAGCTTCAAATCTTGCGTACGGTCAATTATATTTGTTATTTGGTGAATTCTGTTCACACTTTCACATGGGAGATTCATAAATTCATAAAGGGCATGTGAGATGGATCGAATGAATGAAGTTTTGTTATATTATTATACCTGTACTCATCGGTCAGATCAGGGATCTCAGAAATTTTTGACTCGGGAAGATGACGCAAATGGAAGGTGCTCTCCCAATCCATGTCTTTGACCTCAGTTTGAACAGCGTCTAGCCCTTTGCTTGCCACTAATTCCTTAAACCTCTCTTCCATGCATTTCCTGTAGTGTTCTTTGGTCAACCTCTCCACAGTGTCCATGAAATCATGTGGTATTCCATGATTCACCAGCTACAGAGTTTTTGATATGAAAGCCAAATCAGACAAAAACCCAACAAAACTGAAACAGAGATCTAAATCTAATGATAACTTTAAAAACAAAAAACCCAGAATGTTCTTATATATTGTTACGGATATATATTTGGGCCCATATGCCATGTATGGCCCAACAAAGAGCATGGTGCATATCAGGATCTGCATGTTATGAAAGAGTATCCAATCATATCCATCATGGTAAAGAGGCCAATATGATTGATTAATGGGACCGATATGATATGATCTCGGATCAATCATATTAATAAGGTCGATACGATTTCGTCTCAGGTATGCCTATAAATACAAGGGATTAAACCCTAAAGGTACACACATTCTAACTCATTACTCATATCTTGTATCGCATGCACATCCCCTTTAGACGTATCCCCCCCCCCTTTTGAGGTGATAAGTCTACTAGTGCATTGCGACCCGGTGCTCTCTTGAATATCTCCATCATAGATATCCAGGCAGAGCCCTTTAATCCAATATCAACTCTCCAGCCCACACATACGGCTGGACATCTGTGTTCTACACCAGAACATATATATACCTCAAAGAATCCCCAGTTTTCACAAGCGTCTTTGATCTTGTCCATGGTGGCCTTACGCTCATCACCATTGAGCTTGTCCAAGCTAATAACTGGGAAGTTCAAGTTCTCCATCTCTCTAGGAACACTTACTTTCTCTCTGTGTTTCACTCTCTTTCTTTCTCTCTCTCTTTCTATCTCAATAGCTTACTATGCTCAATGCAGATTAATGCTTCGTGCGGTGGTATTTATAGGAGATGGTCTGCGGATTAGGACACAAATATTTGAGAATTATATAATATCTGATTAAACTATGTATATATATATATTTCATTTAATGTGGTTGAGTTTCATTTAAAGACAGCTAATATAGATAGCTAGCTTTGGTTACGTTATGGAATTGGCTTACCACTTTGGTTTGAACCTAGTTTAAGTGTTAAACAGTGTTTAGTTCATCCGGATCATCAAATCTAGGTTGTCCAGATCTGATTTTAAATGGTCCAGATTTGAGTTTTTTTTAAAAAAAGATGTGAATTCACATTGAGTGCTTTTCTTTTAGGTGTTTCTTAGGTACTTTTCCCTATAATTAGAGGGATTAGGCATTTTTTTTTATTCTATTTATTGAGATTAGATTATATGCTACATCCTGATTTTTTTTTTTTACATCTAGTTTCTCAGTTAATTAATTTACAGGATGTTGGGGTTATAGGAAAAATATTTCTTAATGCAGAACATAAAATTAATTAATTTTAGATATTGAGTGAAAAAAAAATTCAGGATCCACATATAATCTAATCTAAATAAATAGAATATATAAAAAAATTTAAAAAAAATTGCCTAATCCCTCTAATTAGAAGGAAAAGTATCTAAGATGAAAGAAAAGCACCACTTTGCTGAATTCCTTTCTTGAAACTTTGACCAGACGACTCAGAAGGGAGGGAGCCACCAATAAATCGCATTTATTACGCATTCTTCACAAGTTTTCTTCTTCTTCTTCTCAACTTTTTTGTGTGTTTTCTAAGCTGAAAGTGATGTGTAGGAAGGGTCTGAGCAACTTCACTTCCTTAACATGAACATAATTTCCCACCTTTGATATTTTATCGAGTTTGGTTTTTTGCATTTGAGAGTTTATATTAATGGTCATATCAATCTTTCTCTGGAAAATTCTTTTTTGGGCTCATTGTTCCGAAAATTTCAGAACGTTGCAGTTGCAATGTTGTTCTTCCTTGTTGAAAAAACTAATATTGACCATTATAAAATGAATATTGACCGTTAACAATTTTAATGGTAAGGGGCAAAGTTGCTTTATTTTAACATTTTTAGGGCAATATTACTCTTGAATGAAAATTTTCAGGGTAAATTTGCACCTTAACCCATGAAATATTATCTAATCTATAAATATATATATTTGTATATAATATAAAAACACTGATAACTTATGCACTAGTCATGAACTATGCGTAATACGAGTACTATTTACCTTTTAGATTCTGTACAAAGCTTAGTACCCATACTAGTTTTTATAGGAAACTGATAATAACATTACAAAAATTAAAATTGAAATAAGAGTTGGAAGTTCAGAATATATTTGGAATAACAATAATCATATTCTTCTTTATCAATTTCTCGGTATAGATGAATGTATAACTATCTGATACATAATGTTGTGTCTGTCTCTCTGTCTCTCTCTTAGGTGTAGTAGAGAGCTACTCTCTAGATTCTGGGTCGACTCATATTCATTTTGTTTTTGAATATTACTGCTTTTTTTTAAAAAAAAAATTTAAATGGATTTGAATTATTTTTTGATGATGTACCATGTGAATGATATGTATTTTTAAGGGAAAAGGCCAGAGATACAGGAAAAATAGGTTAAAAATGGAAAGCTTACTAAGAACAAATGCTTATGCACATTGAGTAATTGAACTTTATTAGGAAACTAGAAACAGCCATGAAGCTTCCCAAATAGTGATCATTTTAAAGACATCTTTTTGTTTTTTCAATTTTGGACTTCTTCATATATATTTATTCTTTTGCAGATGGTGAAAAGATCTCCTTTTTTATTGTACAAGTGACCCAAAACAACTAATTATTATTGCTTCCTAGCCATTCCTTCTGTCAGAATTATTGCCATTTGTTCAAAACCTTATCTTATTAGAGAGGAGTAATCTTAATGGAACATCTTATTGTTTTGTTTTACTAGAAAATTTAGAGACTAATTATGGGTCAGCGAAGAACATGTGACAATACGCGTTTGATACCTCCCTTTTTAAGGAGAATTTTCATTTGTAGTTTTGAAAATTATGGTGTTAAACCT
This sequence comes from Acacia pycnantha, assembly GCA_025563575.1. Classification (NCBI taxonomy): domain Eukaryota; kingdom Viridiplantae; phylum Streptophyta; class Magnoliopsida; order Fabales; family Fabaceae; genus Acacia; species Acacia pycnantha. The sequence goes on along the minus strand of JAMWYP010000366.1, from coordinate 251,102 downwards.
CAATTCGGATCGGCTAGTCGGACAGGTGAATCGGTAAACCATCCTTCGACCGGTCCAATAAAGAGTTTTGGACGGTTTGAAATATATATTTTTTCTCCCTTTCTTGAGCTTGAAATGACTTCATTTTGAGTTTAGTAAAAATAGTATCCTTTATATTTGTGCTTTAGTAACTCTTTTTCGTTGGATTATATTTCTTCAATCCTATTTATAAGTCATTTTTAACATGTTTTACACATATAAAGAAAAACATCAAACTTTATTAACTCCACCTTGAAATTTAACAACTTTTTAACTTTACTCGTATTTAATATATATTACATCACATGAGAACAAAATCAATACAATAATAAATTATGGGAAAAGCACCAAAATAAGATTTTTTTCCAAAAAATTTACCTAATTAAAGCACATTGGAAACTTTTACAGGACTAATGTTTACACCACTAGTGGCGTGAACCTTCTTCACGCCACCGACACAAATGTGTCGGTCTTCACGCCACTTTTGCGTGAACCTGTTTCACGCCACCTAGTGGCATGAACCTTCTTCACGCCACTAACACAAAATGTGTCAGCGGCGTGAACCCCATTTACGTCACTTGTGGCGTGAACCGTCCTTACGTCACCAACTGCATTACTTTGGTAAAATGTTTCCAATCTGCTTTAATTAGGTAATTTTTTTATAAAAAAACATCTTTTTGATGCTTTTCCCAATAAATAATAGTTAAAATTGTACATTCATATAAAAAATTTCTCTCTCTTCCATATAAATAAGATTAAAAAAAATTCCTCTCTACTTTCTGCATAAAAATTGAGGAATACGTGATTTATATGAACGTACCATTTGCATGTGTGTGTATATATATAAATATTACCTTTCTATATGAACTTTTTGTATATTTTAGTAAACTTATATCATTTAATCAAGATAGGTATCTCGATTGGTTCAATGACCGGTTTAATTTTTACCATATTCGAGTTAACTTATACAAAGTTTATAATATATTTATTCCTATAGGCGTAGCAATTATTTTTGTTTCTTTAAAAGGTAAAACTTCTATTACTTGAACACTCATCAGATTCAGAAGCATTACTATAATACGAAATAAATTTGAAATATTGAGAGTATACGTGTACGAATGCACAATAAACTTTTCATTTTGCCTTTGAGAGACATACAGTACAATTATGTGTTTTAAAAGGAATCTTTCTCATGTTGTAGCTATCCACTTATCTGAAGCTATATGCTCCAAATTAGTGACAACCATTTTTTCACAAAAATTTAGAATTGTTTATTTTTAAAAAATTTCATTTTGAATGGTGATGAGCCTTCTTCTTACACAAGTATATATATATATAAGGACAACGAAGTATCGACTATCATGTGTCATATTGGAGTCTATTTTTCCATTTATGACCTCTCAAACACTAACAAGGTACGATGCACTGCATTATGTGAGTATTTTTTCTTTTGACCAGAAAGTGAGTGTGTGAGTGTGTAACATAAATAAATATATAATGATATGCTTTTTAGCTTTTTATAAGTGCTTCTTTCCAAATTTTGAGTTAAATATGTGAGAAGAGTTTTATCTCGACTTGTGAAAAAATGCTTCCAAAACTATGGTTCCCAAACAGATACCTGGTCATATTCGATCATTGTAATCAATAATAGTTTAATATATATAGTACACTTGAACCATTCAAATTTCAATCTTACCACGAAAATGGGTAGTGAATAGAAAAGGTAAAGAGGAGAAGCTAAATACAAAAAGGTATACTGATAATTATAATTTTAATTAAATTAATCAAATCAATCATTTGTACCCACTAGGGGAGAAATTGCCTGGATGTTTAAGAGCAGCCAGGATTTGAGGGGAAACAGATTTGAACATTGAACAGCAAGTACATTTTTGGTTTAGGAGGGAGAAAAGAAAGAGTCAATCACAAGTTGTGGACAAGGACATATAACAAAATACCGAGTATTGCATCACGCAATACTCCTCCTCCTCCATCGCCCCTCCTCTCATCTTTTGCTAAGTGTCATATCCACATTGTACCTCCAAATATCTGAACTAGAATTAATCACCACCTTCACTGAATTGTATTTTACGTGTTCCTATATATATATATAATGCATGAAATAAGTCTCAATTTGTATATACTTACAAATCGCAGGTAACCACCGAATAAGGAAAACCTCCCACCTATGAGCTTTGTGCCATCATCAAATTGTCAAATAACGTTATTATTAATTACCTACATTCCGAAAAGAAAAGCTTTTCTTTTTAAAAATAATATTAAGGTTTTGGAATTTCACTTTCCTACCTTCGGCGACGCAATTTGACTAATACTAGCTCGCTTGTGATCCCTACTTTCGGTGGATTCTATCATAGTATAAAGTATGGAAGGCCACAAACGTAACGTTTATTTTAAGATCACCCGGAAACAAAGCACAAAACGACATTCTCTGGAGTCGCAATACTCAAAGAATTAAAGTGCGACGTCAACTTGTCTTTGATATATATAGTGAAAGTGCAGCTGGGACGGAACTGCAGCATAAATTTAGCCGGAAAAGAGGTGCACCAAGAATATTTTTTCCACCTCGCATTAATATTCAAGTGGCAGACTGGTTATTTGAGCCCCTGTTCGGTTCATCTATCAAATGCCCTTGTCCATTAGTTTTCCGTACACATTATCTGATGATTTTTCATTTCTGATAGACCACGCAACAACAAGATTCTGTTTCACTTGTACATGATAAAAAACACGGTAACATTTTAGTTCGGTTGAGAGAAAGATTGTTTTAACGACTGATCTAGCCGGTTCAACAAAAGTTTTAAAGAGAGAGAACATTCTGTATTTTCTGGATTGAGAGTGAAAATTCACACAATCTGCAGTTCCGTCCCAGCTGCACTTTCACTATATATATCAAAGACAAGTTGACGTCGCACTTTAATTCTTTGAGTATTGCGACTCCAGAGAATGTCGTTTTGTGCTTTGTTTCCGGGTGATCTTAAAATAAACGTTACGTTTGTGGCCTTCCATACTTTATACTATGATAGAATCCACCGAAAGTAGGGATCACAAGCGAGCTAGTATTAGTCAAATTGCGTCGCCGAAGGTAGGAAAGTGAAATTCCAAAACCTTAATATTATTTTTAAAAAGAAAAGCTTTTCTTTTCGGAATGTAGGTAATTAATAATAACGTTATTTGACAATTTGATGATGGCACAAAGCTCATAGGTGGGAGGTTTTCCTTATTCGGTGGTTACCTGCGATTTGTAAGTATATACAAATTGAGACTTATTTCATGCATTATATATATATATAGGAACACGTAAAATACAATTCAGTGAAGGTGGTGATTAATTCTAGTTCAGATATTTGGAGGTACAATGTGGATATGACACTTAGCAAAAGATGAGAGGAGGGGCGATGGAGGAGGAGGAGTATTGCGTGATGCAATACTCGGTATTTTGTTATATGTCCTTGTCCACAACTTGTGATTGACTCTTTCTTTTCTCCCTCCTAAACCAAAAATGTACTTGCTGTTCAATGTTCAAATCTGTTTCCCCTCAAATCCTGGCTGCTCTTAAACATCCAGGCAATTTCTCCCCTAGTGGGTACAAATGATTGATTTGATTAATTTAATTAAAATTAAAATTATCAGTATACCTTTTTGTATTTAGCTTCTCCTCTTTACCTTTTCTATTCACTACCCATTTTCGTGGTAAGATTGAAATTTGAATGGTTCAAGTGTACTATATATATTAAACTATTATTGATTACAATGATCGAATATGACCAAGTATCTGTTTGGAAACCATAGTTTTGGAAGTATTTTTTCACAAGTCGAGATAAAACTCTTCTCACATATTTAACTCAAAATTTGGAAAGAAGCACTTATAAAAGCTAAAAGCATATCATTATATATTTATTTATGTTACACACTCACACACTCACTTTCTGGTCAAAAGAAAAAACACTCACATAATGCAGTGCATCGTACCTTGTTAGTGTTTGAGAGGTCATAAATGGAAAAATAGACTCCAATATGACACATGATAGTCGATACTTCGTTGTCCTTATATATATATATATATATATATATATATACTTGTGTAAGAAGAAGGCTCATCACCATTCAAAATGAAATTTTTTAAAAATAAACAATTCTAAATTTTTGTGAAAAAATGGTTGTCACTAATTTGGAGCATATAGCTTCAGATAAGTGGATAGCTACAACATGAGAAGATTCCTTTTAAAACACATAATTGTACTGTATGTCTCTCAAAGGCAAAATGAAAAGTTTATTGTGCATTCGTACACGTATACTCTCAATATTTCAAATTTATTTCGTATTATAGTAATGCTTCTGAATCTGATGAGTGTTCAAGTAATAGAAGTTTTACCTTTTAAAGAAACAAAAATAATTGCTACGCCTATAGGAATAAATATATTATAAACTTTGTATAAGTTAACTTTGAATATGGTAAAAATTAAACCGGTCATTGAACCAATCGAGATACCTATCTTGATTAAATGATATAAGTTTACTAAAATATACAAAAAGTTCATCTAGAAAGGTAATATTTATATATATACACACACATGCAAATGGTACGTTCATATAAATCACGTATTCCTCAATTTTTATGCAGAAAGTAGAGAGGAATTTTTTTAATCTTATTTATATGGAAGAGAGAGAAATTTTTTATATGAATGTACAATTTTAACTATTATTTATTGGGAAAAGCACCAAAAGATGTTTTTTAAAAAAATTACATAATTAAAGCAGTTTGGAAACATTTTACCAAAGTAATGCAGTTGGTGACGTAAGGACGGTTCACGCCACAAGTGACGTAAATGGGGTTCACGCCGCTGACACATTTTGTGTTAGTGGCGTGAAGAATGTTCATGCCACTAGGTGGCGTGAAACAGGTTCACGTCAAAAGTGGCGTGAAGACTGACACATTTGTGTCAGTGGCGTGAAGAAGGTTCACGCCACTAGTGGTGTAAACATTAGTCTGGTAAAAGTTTCCAATGTGCTTTAATTAGGTAAATTTTTTGAAAAAAATCTTATTTTGGTGCTTTTCCCATAATTTATTATTGTATTGATTTTGTTCTCATGTGATGTAATATATATTAAATACGAGTAAAGTTAAAAAGTTGTTAAATTTCAAGGTGGAGTTAATAAAGTTTGATGTTTTTCTTTATATGTGTAAAACATGTTAAAAATGACTTATAAATAGGATTGAAGAAATATAATCCAACGAAAAAGAGTTACTAAAGCACAAATATAAAGGATACTATTTTTACTAAACTCAAAATGAAGTCATTTCAAGCTCAAGAAAGGGAGAAAAAAAAATATAATTCAAACCGTCCAAAACTCTTTATTGGACCGGTCAGGGGATGGTTTACCGATTCACTGGTCTGACTAGCTGATCCGAATTGAGTTTTAACACCATAATTTTCAAAACTACAAATGAAAATTCTCCTTCAAAAAGGGAGGTACCAAACGCGTATTGTCACATGTTCTTCGCTGACCCATAATTAGTCTCTAAATTTTCTAGTAAAACAAAACAATAAGATGTTCCATTAAGATTACTCCTCTCTAATAAGATAAGGTTTTGAACAAATGGCAATAATTCTGACAGAAGGAATGGCTAGGAAGCAATAATAATTAGTTGTTTTGGGTCACTTGTACAATAAAAAAGGAGATCTTTTCACCATCTGCAAAAGAATAAATATATATGAAGAAGTCCAAAATTGAAAAAACAAAAAGATGTCTTTAAAATGATCACTATTTGGGAAGCTTCATGGCTGTTTCTAGTTTCCTAATAAAGTTCAATTACTCAATGTGCATAAGCATTTGTTCTTAGTAAGCTTTCCATTTTTAACCTATTTTTCCTGTATCTCTGGCCTTTTCCCTTAAAAATACATATCATTCACATGGTACATCATCAAAAAATAATTCAAATCCATTTCAATTTTTTTTAAAAAAAGCAGTAATATTCAAAAACAAAATGAATATGAGTCGACCCAGAATCTAGAGAGTAGCTCTCTACTACACCTAAGAGAGAGACAGAGAGACAGACACAACATTATGTATCAGATAGTTATACATTCATCTATACCGAGAAATTGATAAAGAAGAATATGATTATTGTTATTCCAAATATATTCTGAACTTCCAACTCTTATTTCAATTTTAATTTTTGTAATGTTATTATCAGTTTCCTATAAAAACTAGAATGGGTACTAAGCATTGTACAGAATCTAAAAGGTAAATAGTACTCGTATTACGCATAGTTCATGACTAGTGCATAAGTTATAAGTGTTTTTATATTATATATAAATATATATATTTATAGATTAGATAATTATTTCATGGGTTAAGATGCAAAGTTACCCCGAAAATTTTCATTCGAGCAATATTGCCCTAAAAATGTTAAAATAAAGCAACTTTGCCCCTTACCATTAAAATTGTTAAAGGTCAATATTCATTTTATAATGGTCAATATTAGTTTTTTCAACAAGGAAGAACAACATTGCAACTGCAACGTTCTGAAATTTTCGGAACAATGAGTCCAAAAAAAAACACACAAAGCATCATTGCTCCTCCTGAAAGAAAACTTCCAAAAAAAGTTTATACCTTAACCCTATTTATATTTTCCAGTGAGCATGTTAGATGTTTAAAAAAATTATATAATACTCGTTTTTGTAAGTGTAAGAAGTTTGAACCCATAAAAAAGTTACTCATAAATACCCACCCATGAGAGGAAACAAGAATTTTTCAGAGAAAGAGTGATATGACCATTAATATAAACTCTCAAATGCAAAAAACCAAACTCGATAAAATATCAAAGGTGGGGAATTAATGAATTATGTTCACTATAGACTAGACGATAAGCAATGAGACATTGTGTATGAAGGTGTAGAAGCAGTGTGTGGTAAATGCAAGACCTATGGGCACCGATCAGCTGCATGCTTGAAGTTCCGATCAGATATGACACAAATTAATGGAGGGCAGAAAGAGAGCGCTGCTGGTGTTTGGAGAGTGGTGGGTAAAAACGTTGGGGTTGGGCATTCTGACATCCTTGCTGCCAGCAATGTAAACCAGTCTTCTGTTCCTGTGTCCACGACTGGCATGGAGAAATCTGTTGCAGGGAAACTTGTCATGGAGTGCGGACCTGATGCAGCGTCACCCTCGGGTCCTGGGTCTGTCACGACTCGGGGTTCTAATGCAGCGCTACACTCGGTCCTGGGGCCTTGCCTATGGTGTCTAATGGTTTGGGTGGCAAGGATTTAATGGAGGAGACACCCTCGGGTAGGGGGGTATGACCGGTTCAAATAATGAGGAGCAGCATGTGGGAGGTTCTGTTGGGCAGGAAGGAACACATGGTGGTTGTGAGGTGATTGTGTTGGGATCTCTACACGCAGCGGAAGGAATCTCATCCATTTAAAATTATACGAATCCCAAAGAGAGGATCTATCAACGGCGTTTAAATCAAGGTTCGTTAGAGAAACCGTACCTATGTGAACTCGTGAGCGACCTTTGCAAACACGTGGGCTAACACCTTCTTGTTCGACATTTGCAAACACGTGGGCTAACACCTTCTTGTTCGATCAATCTCTAGGAGCCGACTCTACGAATCCACTCCCTCTACCGGTATCCACACCGAACAGCTCTCGAACACGTACGGCAGCGTGCTAGCGCCTTCTCACTTTGTGTCTCTCGTTTTCTCTCTAGGACTTCTTTTGAGGCTTGTTAGTTTTCTTTTTTCTTATAATACGACTTAGATCAATATCTATTTATAGAGTTTCTAAAACCCTAATTGGGCCGTATTAAAATATTCAAAACTAATATCTATTAGTCCTTGAATTTCGAATTTGGATTAAATAAAGTAATTAAATCTGTCCAACAGATCTAATCTAATCTATATAATTAATCCATATTAAAAGCCTGCTGATTTAATTTATTTCTATAAATCAAATCTGAGATATGATATTATCTATTTAATTAAATCTGAGATACCATATCTCAACTCAATTAAATATGAGATACTACATCTTTATTCGAAAATCAAATCTGAGATACAATATCTCTATTTGTTTTAAATATTTAATTTATCAAATAAATTAAATATAAAACAAATATTATACAATAATATCATTATTAAATAATAATATTATTATTTAATTTTGAAATTATGTATATATATATATATACACATATATACATATATCCATCCTAGATTAAATGTTGTATTCATTAGATCTTAGACATATCTAAGATTCAATGAATCTGGACACTATTGCTCGTGTTGGGCTATTCTTGTGTGTGACCCTGTAGGCCCACATGAGATTGGTTGTGGACCAATATTGTACCAGCCCACAAGTCGCAAGCGGCCTCTAGCAAGACATTGCGACTACCCAATTCATATGGGGATCGATGATACGATACAACCTATCATACAACCATGTCACGTCCCTTTTGTCACGTGATAACTTGGTCAAGGATGAGGCATGGATAATGTCAACTTCCTGTTCTTGACCATTATTTTTTCGATTCTTGAGTAGTCTAACAATTGAAAATGGAAACTCATTTCCATCGTAGTATGACCATACATTTCTCAGACTCACTCATCGAGGGGCCCAGTATTATCTCTCTACAAATGTGAGGGACAAATTCCATCTTGACCATTCACATTCCTCTGCATGAAAACCATTGATCCCAATCCAAGCCTTTATCATCACCCTGGTCAAAGGTGACTTTTGACTAGGTCAAAGATCAACGACTCTCATGTAGGAATCCATGATGATCTCAGGTCATATGGCGTTGTGACGCGGTTATACATGAGATAAGTTTATGATTAAATCCATGCGGCTTTCTCAAAGTGGGTCAATCAAGCATCTTGTACTCTTACAAGTACCTATGACTTTGATTCGTATCTCCATACTCATCAAAGTCATACCAGTCTTATTTCATCTTTGCTCCCGCATAGATGACCCACCAGGGACATTTAGGACAATCTATATGATATGTCCAAGGATACAGTTATCATAACAAACATGCAAATAATATGATAACAAAAGGAGAAATACTTTAAATATTGATAACGTTTAAAGTACAATGATTTGCCCCTAGGGCATAATTTCCAACAGATTGGAGGTGGGCAGCTCATGGGGGCCCAGGGCGATGTACAGACTAAGCCTAATAATTTAAAGTGTGGTTTAGATAAGGAAATGGGCCCAAGTAGGATGTGTAAGGAGAAAGCAAATTGTGACCATCTGAGTTGTGGTACCTTAGGCCTAGAACGTGATGATCTCTTCATGGTGAATAGTGCTAACACTAGTGGTGTTGACAAGGAACGAGATCTTGGCACTACCAGTAGTGAGACTATGGGTTCAACCGAGGAGAATGGAAGCCCAAAAAAGGATGGTGGACATAAAAAGAGAGGTCGTCCGGTGGGAAGTGGTAAGGCTAAAGGCAAGGTGGGAGTTAGTGGTAAAGCATCTCAGGTGCGCGTTTCATCTAGCCCTGCAACATGTTTATCATGATGTCGTTCCTCATATGGAACTGTAGGGGGGAGGCCAATGCTGATCTTGGACGCCAGTTGAGGTTTTTGATCTCAAAATACCATATTAAACTTTTGGTGTTGGTTAAGACAAAAACTAGTGGGGAAAAATGTTTGAAGTTACGAAGGAAAATTGGTTTTGATAGCTCCTTTGTGGAGGAAGCACATGGGTTCTCTAGAGGAATCTGGGTCCTTTGGAAAGCTCAAGATGTTCAGGTTGATGTGGTAAATACCTCTTTCCAACACGTCCATATGAGTGTGGATACTATGGGACATGTTTTTCAGTTTACATCTCTTTATGGAAGCCCTAGGGAGGAGGAACGGAAAGCGCTTTGGGATTGTCTGGATGGTATTGTAGGTCCTGGATTGGACAAAGAGCTGGTTGCAGGTGATTTTAATAAGATTGCGGATGTAAAGGAGAAGAAAGGGGTAATGCTGCTGCTATTGAACCGTGTCAGGTTTTCCGTAATCGGTTGACAGGATGGCAACTTGATGACATTCAAGTGTCAGGCAGTTTTTTTACCTGGATGGGCCCTAAGTGGGCTCATTTGGAGCGCGTCTACAAGAAGCTTGATCGTGTTAGTGCTAATACTTCTTGGCGAATGGCGTTTGATAAGGCGGACGTGATTAACTTACCGAGATACAGCTCGGACCATTCTCCTATGTTATTGAGAATGTCTGGTCTCCCGGAAGGTAAGCAGGATAGGCCCTTTCGGTTTCTAGCAGATTGGATGAATAACTTTGAATTCCCTGAGTTTATGATATCTCAATGGAAGACGAGATTTGACCTTCCAGTTATGCTAGCTCATTTTGTTTCGCCGTTGAGTCGTTGGAATAGGGAGATTTATGGTAATATTTTTCATATGAAAAATAGCCTCAATTCGGAGCTGGAGGTGTTGCAACAGGAGTGGGTGAATAATGATTCTCCTCTCTTGGCTGCAAATGAGTTGGACTGTAGAAATCGTTTAAATGAGATCCTAAAGAGGGAAGAGATGCTTTGGTTCCAAAAGTCTCGCCACCAGTGGCTTATTGATGGGGATTGTAACACTAAATTCTATCATCTTCAGACGGTCACTAGGAGAAGTTTCAATAAAATTTCCAGGTTGAAAAATGAGCACCATATTTGGGTGGAACAAGAAGATCAACTCAAATGTATGGCTGTCTCTTATTTTCAGAACCTATTTTTTGATGGGGAACCCACTCATAGGTGGCTTACTTCCTCTTGGCCGAGTATCCATCACAACCTTTTGGAAGGATTGCATCGATTCCTTCCTGTGAGGAGGTCCGTAAATGCTTGTTTAGTATGGGAAGTTATAAAGCACCTGGGCCTGATGGTTTCCCTGCGGTGTTTTTCTAGAAACAGAGGACTGTGATATGTCACCAGATTATGAGACTTATTGTGGATGTATGGAAGAACCTCTCCCATATCCGATGTTTAAATGCTACTTTGATTGCTTTAATTCATAAAGTGCAGGTTCCAACGTCTATGTCTCAGTTTCGCCCCATATCCCTTTGCTCAGTGTTGTATAAGTTGATCACAAAGTTGATTGTGGGACCTCCTCACATGCAATATGCGAGCCTCCCATTAATTATATGCCATGAGATTGATAGAATCCAAAGAAATTTCATCTGGGGGGACTCTCAGCTAAGGAAAGCTCATCATGCGCTAGGCTGGAATGTATTGACTACTCCTAAACATATGGGAGGGCTTGGGTTGAAATTAGCAGCTCTTATGAATGATTCATTTCTCATGAAGTATGGCTGGAGATTCCAGAATGAGACAGATGCCCTCTGGGTTAGGTTCCTACGGGGGAAATATAAGGTGCACAATGGCCAATTGCCTTTGTTTAAGGCCGGGTGTTCACCTTTCTGGAGCGCCCTATGTAATATATTTCATAACATGAAGGACGGGGTACTATGGGAGATTGGGGATGGGGCTTCTATCTCATTTTGGAAAGATAAATGGGTATCTTCTACTATTTTCCTGTGAGATTATGCTTTAAGCCCCATCCCGAATGATATGCGGGATTGTATGGTGGCTAGATTTGTTGGTCAGGATGGCTGTTGGGACCTGTCACTACTACACAGTCTTTTACCTCTAGATGTGGTTAGACTAATTAGAGGGATGCTCCTCCCTCCGCTGATGATGGCCCGAATCAGTCTTTCTGGTTGGTTGGGGGTTCAACTGGTGTTAGTGTCAAAAGTTGTTACATGTTCTTAGCCGAATCCGGCTTTCACTCCTCCGATATAGGTTGTGACATATGGAGCAAGTTATGGAAGTGGGAGGGACCTCATAGAATACAAATTTTTGGTTGGACATTATTTCACCAGAGACTCCCGTTACGGTCCTGGACCCGCTGTTGGACTGGCAATGATGGCCTTTGCCCACTGTGTCAGCAAGCAGAAGAGACTAGTTTACATGCGTTTCGGGACTGCCCTGTGGTTTGTGATTTCTGGTATGAAGTGCTGCCCACTGATCGATTTCACTCGTTCTGACATTATGACTGGACAGACTGGGTTGAGGAAAACTGGGCATGTGATGACGTTGGAGCTGGCGGATATAATTGGCATGCTATATTTATTGTTTCCTGCTGGTTCATTTGGAAATGGAGGAATGGTTCTATCTACAATGCGCAAGATGAGAGTGTTAGGTATCGCTCCAGGATTGTCTTTCAGTTTCTGGAAGATATTAAAATGGCAACTATTAAAGTAGGGGTCAGTAGTATAGGACAATATCCTACCACTGTTCGATGGGGTTTTCCTAAAGCCCCGTTTGTGAAACTCAATTGTGATGGGGCCTCTAAAGGCCCAGCACAGGTGGTGGCATGTGGTGGTTTGGTGCGGGACTGTTCTGGAAAGTGGCTCGGAGGGTTTTCTGTACGACTTGGAAGGTGCTCAGCATTAACAACTGAGTTGTGGGGAGTTTTGAGAGGGCTAGAGATGGCATGGGAGGCAGGTTGGAGGCATGTAGTGGTTGAAAGTGACGGTCAAACTGTCATCGTATTACTTTCGAAATCAGGTAATGCAGCTCGTGAGTCCCATCTGGTGACTAAGATACGAGCAGTTACTCGGCGTTCAAGGGACATCAGGTTTTGTCATGTCCTTAGGGAAGGGAATCAATGTGCGGATTGGTTGGCGAGCATGGTCCTATCTCATGTGGAGATCCCTGATGAAGCTCATTTTTCTGACCCCCCTACTGGACTTTATCAGTTACTTTTAGCTGTGTGATGAGCGTAGCTCATATTAGGAGGGGTTTGGGACCTTAGTCCCTCTTGTGTTTTCCTTTGACTATTTGTTTTTATTTGTTTTGATTTCTTGGTATAAAAAAATCAATTTTTCTTTTATTTATAAAATTTAAATATAAAGCCACTAAACATGACTATTAACACAAGTTTAAGAGTAAGTTAACATGATTTTGCAAGCTAAAAACATAAAAATGATAAACTGGTGTATAACCTCATGAGTTTAATCGAGTTTACAATTGACACGAATTTATCAATGACTAAACTCGCTTGTTTTTGTAAACTAGAAATATAAAAACGACAAATTTGGAGAGTCAACTCGTGAGTTTGACAACAATGCTTGAAACCTTATTCTTTCGTGGTATAAACTTAATTAGATCATCATCAACTAAACCAACTTTTATTTTTATGATGAAATATTTTATATATATGATTTTACCAAACAAGATGTCAAATATATTAATGAACTATTTAACAATTCAATGAAATAGTCCAAGGTAATAAATATTTAAGTAAATTTTGAATGTTGTTCTGTTGTAGAACATAAGTGTCTAGCCCTAGGTGGGCTGATATATTGATGTAGGATCAAATAGCTCTCTCCCAAGGTATCCATGGATGAGATACCTGAGAGGATCGGTGATCTCTGCTCACACATGAAGGCTTTCACCAAAGGGGGTGGGGTGTGTGCTCTGTGTGGCTGAATCGTAAAGGAGAGAGCTTAGAAGATGTGTACCTTTTAGGTTAACCTACTATTTATAGAGGCTACCTTAGAGTTAGGGTTTGGACTTGTTGGGCCTCTTGTGCCTCCAAGCCCAAATGTATTGGATGTCTCCTGTTGGGCCACACTTATGACGAGCGTAATATTTGATTCCATAACAGTTGCCCCCAAGCTCGGTAGTTCGGGTCTCTGAGCTTCCGAGATTAATTGACTGCTTTCCGAGATCCCCTGAATCCGACTTTACTTTCGTAGCAATTTTCCCGGGCTAGTTGTCTGGTTTATATTCCTGCATTTAATATCATGTAAGCAAATAACAATAAATGAAAAATACTTACTGTTTGTGCAAATCGTTCAACGTGCTCATTTCGGATACTTGTCCGAGCTTGCATTAAACTTTCCACTTTGCATTAATGCCGGTTATTGATAACACGCTTTTCCACTTAACAAATCGTTATCCACTCTGTTGCCCCGCACTGGTAGTTCAGGTTTCTGAGCTGCCAGATGTGTTACTTTCCAAATCCGGACGAGGTGCTCGCGACTATTGGGATTCCGTGCGTGCTGACCCGAGATTCCGGGTTTATATACCTTAAACCGAGATTTCAGGTTTATAAACTTTAACTCCGAGATTCTGGGTTGATTTACTCTAACTCCGAGATTTCGGGTTGATATACTCTATCACCGAGATTCCGGGTTATTTACTGTAACACTGAGGTTCCGGTTTAGATACTTTAACATCGAGATTTCGGTTTATTTACTTTGACACCGAGATTCCAGTATTTCGAAACTTTGCCAAGTTTGCATTTTGCATTAACCTCGAATATTGTTACCATGCTTTTCCACTAACAACTCGTTATCCACTCTGTTGCCCCCAGCCTGGTAGTTCAAGTGTCTGAGCTACCAGGATGCGTTATCTTCCGACCCGGACCAGGTGTTCGTTATTGTTGGGATTCTTTGCATGCTTACCCGAGATTTCGGGGTTATTGATTTCTGAAAACGGGTTTTTTTACCCAAATTCAATCAAATAAAGCAGACGGCATTGCCGTCGCATAATGATTCCAATAAAGGAATCTAAAATAGACTTGCCGCCTCAACACGGGTCTTTGATTTTAACTAGATTAGTTAAAAGCGGGTCCGCCTTCTTAACTTTACACGGATCCCTGATTTAAAACTAGATTCAGTTTAAATCGGGTCCGCCTTCAAAACTTTACCGGGATCCCTGATTTTAAACTAGATTCAGTTAAAATCAGGTCCGCCTTCTGTGTTTGTTTCCTGCAAAACTTTAAACAGAACTTATCTTGGTTTTATCGTGTCCCAAAGGGTGCACATTTTAACCATTAAATCCGGTTTTACCATGTCCCGAAGGATCACGTTTTAACCGTTATTTCTGCGGAGCCCGGATTTTAACCAGATTCAGTTAAGCCGCGGTCCGCCTTCATTCCTTTCGTAGGGACAGACTCCACAATTTATCTGGGATCCAATTAAGGAGTGTGGATTTAATTGTATAAAATAGACTTGACATGATTCATGAAAGCGGGTTCGTGCACCTCGGATTCACGCATGTTTAAATTGGACATGATTTTCGAAGACGGGTTTGTTTACCTTGAATTCATACATGTTTTCACTGACCATGATTTTCGAAAACGAGTTTGTTTACTCAGAATTCATACATGTTTAAACTGGGCATGATTTTCGAAAATGAGTTTGTTTACTCAGAATTCATACATGTTTAAACTGGGACATTATTTTCGGAAACGGATTTATGTACATCGTATTCCTACATGTTTAACTTGAACATAATTTTCAGAAACGGGTTTATGTACATTGAATTCCTATATGTTTTCCTTCTACATGATTTTCGGAAACGGGTATATGTACCTCAGATTCCTACATGTTTCGCTTTGACATGATTTTCGAAGGCGGGTTTCTTTACCCTGAATTCATACATGTTTAACTTGGACATGATTTTTAAAGACTGGTTTCTTTACCATGACTTCATACATGTTTAGTTTTGACATGATTTTCGGAAACAGGTTTATGTACATCATATTCCTACATGTTTATAGATTTGGCGGTCGTAGCTGTCATTACACGGAGCCCGGATTTTAACCGGATTCGGTGAAATCGGGTCCACCTTCTTAACTTTACACGGATCCCTGATTTAAACTAGATTTAGTTTAAACCGTGTCCGCCTTTTCTCCGCCTTTTTTTTGAGGTGCAATCCTCCTTTTATCCTGTAAGGCATCTCCTTTTTGCAATTCCTTCAATGTCTTGCTTCGTGCCTTCCGTTAACCTTGTCGCATCAATCTCTCCAGGATTAAAAATCCACTTGGTTTTGAAGAATAGGGTACAAATTTCATCAGAACTTTCTTAAACCATGGGATGTCCCACTTTTGGTGCACATGTGTTCGTTTATCCAGTGCAGAATCAACGCCATCAATGCCTATCTTCTCTCCTAAATGAGAAAAATGAACCACATTCTATAAAAGATAATAGCTTGGTGGTTTATAATTGCAAGGAATTGTATCTTCAGTTGGCTCCTTTGAAGAATGGATTACACATGAAAATCAGTAACATATCTCCAATGGACTTGTCTGCAGCAAAATCCCATCTTCAATTTGGGATTGAAAATGCTACGTCTCCTAAAACACCTTCTAACGGATTGAGATTGTCTAGCTTGAGTGATTTATCTTCACCTATATTTGAAGATTCTTCTTCTAGCGTACCTAATTAAAAGAGCCACTCACTGATTTCATTTGATCTAAGGGAGGCATTGGGGGATGAAAGCTCCAAAAAACTATTGCAAACATGTGCAGCATCATGGTTGTATTCCCATTGGTTACTGCTAGGGAATATTGTTGCCATACAAATATTTTCAGAGTTGTGCGTTTTCCAAGTTGTAGGAGCTGTAGTGTGACCATAGTCCTCCACTATGACATGCCCAGCTAGAAGAGTATTATCCAGTTCAGGAGGTATTTTTCCAGCAAATGAAAGTAGCAGCACAACTTCCTTGTCCGCATTTTAATTATTCAAGCATTTGGAAACAAAAATCCGATGATAGGAGCCGAGAGAAAAATAACAACAATCATATGATGAACCATGGCAATTGAAGCATGAAGGTTCAAGAAATACCTTGCAGCCTTACTGTCTTTAACTTTGATTTAATGAGATGAAATGGCCTCGGATATTATTCCTTCATGATCATCCTTTAGCATCAAATAATGTGCCGCAGCTAGCTGCTTCTTCAATGAGAAACTTCCAAAGTTCTTGGCAAAAAAACTCTTCCAATAATTTCCAAAAGCTTCAGGAAATTATCTGGATCAACTTGCATCAGAATTAAACATCCACAATTGTGAATGAAGACTTTCCTGCATACTGGCTAACTGTTCGATGCAATACCTTGGCCCTCCCATGAACTGATAGGCCCATGATTATGGAGCGAGAAAAAGAGTTGGAACTTCTGCAGTGACTCCTCTAGAGGTGGGCCCTCATTTTTTACACAAACAATTGTGGAATCCCAGTTTTCAGTGTACAAGATTCAAGCCCACTTCATGCCATTTTAACCTGTTTATATATAATAGGTATGTAGCAGTCAGTACATGCCTGGTCGTAATAATGCTCAAGAGGCAGACTCTCTCGGGCATGAAACCAATCAAATTTCGTGCATCAGAAATTAATGCTGCTGGTTTAATTTTTCTTAGCATCGATGAGGAGGCCTTGCAATATGTAAGCCAGGAGATAGAGGCCAAAGCGGTTGCTCCGTTTGCATCATATAGGTCTCACTTGTCTCAGCCTCCTCTATTGAACTCGTCCCTGAACGTCTGATAAGCACACCAAATTAATGAAGCCAAATCCGCCAGCAATGCTTTCTGTAACTTGGGTCGAATGCGGTGAAATGACCGGGTCATGATCCCAAGACCTGCATCCAAATCAATCCACGTGTGACAACGTTTTAAAAAACATTCCAGGCCAATCAAACAATCTAAGCCCTGACAACGTCCACCATGACATCGTCAGCCTCTAACCTGGCTTCAGTTATACGGACTTTGCCGAGTTACACTCACTGCTGACATACTCATCTCGGCCATCTACGTTGCTTTTGATGAAACTGCAGCGAGTTGCACGTGGTGGATCTCAGCCGCGCATTGTCATTCGCAATGGTTTTATGCAATTGCCGAGTCCAACTATATGCTCCCCGGCCCATATATAATTCTTGGTAAAGGGATCTCGGTTCATTGCTTTGCCAGGTTGAGTGATCCCGGCTAATTTGCACGTCGGCTTCTGCGAGATCGTGGAGCATCACTAAAGCAGAAAAGGTCATCTTTGCTTTGACTGGACCACCTCTTCCTTATGACAAACAACCCTGTGAGAACACCTGCAAAGACACAACAGAGATTGGACCGGCTTCAGATTAATCTCGGCGTTGTATCTCGGCATAGACAATCGTGAATCATCCTAGTATCTCGGCATCCACCCTATAAACAATAGGTGATGAATTATATCTCAGCGTTGAACCCCACGTTGTGCTTTGACCGAGTTTGAATGGGCCTTTAAATCAAACCCCAGCGTCACAATGATATAGCCTGCAATGATGGACCTCGGCTTCTCTTTCCCACCTCTCGATCTTGGTTTGATGAAGACAGAAATCACTAACCGAATATGTCGGCTTGTGATCACCCCGGCCTACCGACATTGCAGATACAATAATCAAATCCCGACATTGGAGGTATCTCGTCGCTCGAATTTCAGCTCCAGGAACCTAACTCGCTCTGCCAAAGCCTGGTGGTCTCTGACTTTCTTCAAGCATTTAGGATCACATAAAATTAATTCCCTCGAAGAAATGCCTTCAATCCTAGAACCCAATCCTGAAATTCACACCTGGGCCCTAGGGAAGCCTGCTCTTCAAATTGAATCAGATATCTGCAATCCAACAAGATCAAGACTCAATCTGACGGTGGTGGTTGAATCTTTCGACTTTAATAATCTGTTTTTAAATTTGGGCAGATTCAAAATAATTAGGAACCCGAGATGTGGATTTTCCTTCTGGTGCGAATCTGTGAAAGTTTTTGTACGAGTCTGTGTAAATTTAAATCTGCACAACCCTTCCTCATAAAAATTTTCTCCAGCAGGTCGAAGATTGTTCGGCTAACTGCTGGGAATTTGAATCATTAACCTTCTTCGGTCATGGGAATCAGAAATTTACTGACTCCCCACAGTCGGCGCCAATGTTCTATTGTAGAGCATAAGTGTCTAGCCCTATGTGGGCTGATATATTGATGTAGGATCAAATAGCTCTCTCCCAAGGTATCCATGGATGAGATACCTGAGAGGATCGGTGATCTCTGCTCACATATGAAGGCTTTCACCAAAGGGGGTGGAGTGTGTGCTCTGTGTGGCTGAATCGTAAAGGAGAGAGCTTAGAAGATGTGTACCTTTTAGGTTAACCTACTATTTATAGAGGATACCTTAGGATTAGGGTTTGGACTTGTTGGGCCTCTTGTGCCTCCAAGCCCAAATGTATTGGATGTCTCTTATTGGGCCACACTTATGACGAGCGTAATATTTGATTCCATAACAAATGTCAAATATATTAATAAAATATGATTTTTTTTTTTAAAATCTATATTATTATTTATAAATATTTATGATATGTTTTTTTTTTCATTACCTCAAACAACATATGGAGGCCGACCAATTTTTTTTAAGATAAAAGTGAGGCAACTTGCCAACGATTTTGTATGCAATTCATACAGTATCGCTTTAAATTTGTAGGGGACAATTTTCTTTATCCCTCACTTCTAAATAATATGGTCCACGGGATAAATTTTTTTCCTTTGAAATGACTACACAAATTTTTTAAAGATAATCAAAGTGGATATAGGGAACACGCACAATTTTGGAGGTAGCCGCCTTTTCTTTTTTCTTTTTTATTTTTAAAAAAGTTTTAATGTTAGATTTGATCAATAATAGTGTTTTAAAAGTTGAAGCCAACGTCAAGTTGACAAAATTAAAGCTAAAAGCAGTATGGTTCAGCGGTTCTCATTAACAATGACAAATAAGAATTTTATTTCATTTGATTTTTACAAACTTCATAAAAATCAGGTAGTGTAATATGATTTTTGTAGAAATGTCAATTTAACAAATTAAAAATTGTTTGGATGATTAATGAAAAAGCAAGTTTATTTGTAAATAATGGAAAATAACATAAATTTTATTGAGTAATACATATTTATATTATATGTATATAATATGATAATTATAAGAGAAATATTAACATTTAAATTATAAAAAATTAAAACAGTTATTTTATTATTTGGAAAAAATTGAGAATACTTAAATAATAGTACTCTGTGTGTACAAAATCCATAGAGTATTAGTGCTTCATGTGTTTAAAAATTTATTAGGTCATTCTTAGCAATTAAATTTGTAAAAAGAACTTTTTCCCAATTTTAACTAAAATTTATTATATGCTCTTTTAGAATAATTTTATCTTTTTTTAATTAACTTCCTTTTCTTTTTTTTTTTCCCATGTTTTCTTCTCTCTCCCTACCCTCCATGGCAGCAACTAGCTTTTTGGTTGAGGCAGCATAAATTTGGCTGCTATAGTTTGACCGTGTAATAACACCTATAAATAAGTTTATAAAATGCTGTCCCAAGGGCGTGTTTAGGACAGTGGTAGAGCCGTAGAGGAAAAGTCAAGTAAGCTTTCATGTATCACCCAAAGAACATACAAGAAGGCGACAAGCACAAAAGAAATATCATATTTATGAAAACGCAATGCAACTCATGAGTTTGTGAAAGATAACAAAAGAAAAAAAAAATTGAACTTTCAATCAAGGTTTTGACAAAGAAGGAAAAGGAGTATCGAGGGTTTATGAAAGACAACGATTAAAACTAACAAAATGTAAGAGAACACTAACAGAACAGGAGAGCAAAGCATCTATAGATGGTTTATGAAAAACAACAATTTTTTTACTGAATGTGAGAGAAAAATAGCGACAATAAAGAGGGAGAGCCCAACGAACATGAATACCAAGCCATCCCAATGGTGAAGAGAGACATCATGGCGGCCGGAGGCAATGGAGAGAAAAAGAGCGCGCGTGGGGGAATAAGAGATGCTAGAGATAAAGATTGATTGCGAAAGTGAGTATATATATTAGGACAGCCTTTTCTAGACTAGTTCTCATTAAAGAGAGGTGTTAATATGTAAAAAGTATTTTTAATTCATAACAACACCATCTTTCAAATCAACTGGTCTAAAATGTAATTTTTTAGAACATAGCAATAAAATTTTAGAAACAATAACTTTCACCTTAAAGGTTGAAACTTTTTTTTATCAACAAGAGATTAATGAACAAGATAGATGATCATCAACAAGAACTATCAAAAGATATAAACTTTTTCATTAATCATCGCCTAAAGGTGACAATGTATATGCATGAAATCAAAATTACATCAAAATGTTATAAATGATGATGAGCGGCCACAAAATCACAACTTTATCAAAATATTATAACAATAGGGGTTCTTGAAATCCAGGCTTTTAGAAGATCATCATCATTCCTAGAGACTCTCCGCGCCTAGCCCAAATGGTCGATGATGTCATTCAACACTGCCGCCAACTTATCCAGTCATTTTGAGAAGCAATCTTGCCTTGCCATGACCTCTAGAAAGGTGTCATGGAGGTGAAACATTGCCTCTTTGATCTTGCCAGTGTAAGTGTTGTCGCTCAAAGAAGAAAGAGAAAGCTAGAAAGGAAATTTTGAATTCGAACTTCAAACTAAAGGTGCCTTAGTATTTATAATCGAGATTGATGGCCATAAACGTCAGATGATATTGAAGAGACGTGATGATATGCGTTGAAAGTTGAAACATTACATAGTTAGACCAGTTGTCTTTGAAAAAAACAATGTAAATAATAATTATGAGACCAAATGCACATCTTGTCCGTTGTATATAAAAAGTGAAGGTTAGAAAAATAAATGACATATAGATTGATAAAGACTTAAAGGACGATTCACATTAACATATTTAGTGTTGGGATCCGTATACGCAGCGGAGTAAAAACTTTTACGGTTCCCTTAGGCGGATCGCTCAACGACGTTTAAATCAAGGTTTAGGGTTTCCGAATCGTACCTTTGCAGAACAATTTGAACTGGTGGGCTACATTCTCAATCAGCAGAAGCCGACTCTTTAGAATCGCCTTCCTCTACCGGTATCCACACGAACAGCCTTCAGAAACACGAACGGACGCGTGCTAGCGCATCTGAACTGTGTGTCTCTCTATTTTCTATCTAGGGTTTCTCGCGGCTTTCTATCTAGGGTTTCTCGCGGCTTTCTAATACGCTCGACAAAATGTCCTGTAGGTTTTTCTAAACCTAGTATGCGTATTTTATTCAAAACCAATTTTGAATTTGGATTAAAAAAATATATTAATTAAATCTATCTGATAGATCTAATCTAATCTATTTATTTAATCCAAATTAAAAGCCTTCAGATTTAATTTATATTTATAAATTAAATCAAGATATGATATCCTTATATTTAATTTAAGATGATATACGATATCTCAATTCAAATTAAATCTGATATGCAATATCTTTATTCGAAAATTAAATCTGAGATACAATATCTCAATTTATTATAGTTATTTAATTTATCAAATAAATTAAATACTATATATAATAATATTATTGTCATTAAATAATATCATTATTATTTTCGAATTTAATATATTTATATATGCATATATATATACACACACACATCCTAGATTAACTAAATATTCATTAAATCTTAAACACATTTAAGATTCAATGAATCTGGACACTCTTGCTCGTGTTGGGCCATTCCTGTGTGCGACCACGTAGGCCCACATGAGATTGGCAGCGGGCCAATACTGTACCAGCCCACAAGTCGCAAGCGGCCTCTAGTAAGACATTGCGACTACCCAATTCATATGGGGATCGTTGATAATAAGTACAATGACTTGCCCCTAGGGCATAATTTCCAACATTTAGACATAGTGCCATTACAACTGGTTTAAATATAATCAAATTATATATTTAACTTGTAGAATATCCCAAATAATTTAATTTACTAATAAAGTATATGTATTCTATAGGATCTAAATAAGACCCAATTAACGTTCTTTTTCATAGAATCTTCCTCCTCACCGTCGAAGCACTATTACAAAAAAAACGAAAAAACGACCTAAATAAGACCCAATTAACGTTCTTTTTCAGAGGGACGTCTCGAACAGGGTAGTTGTTTTTTTAACGTTTGGCGTCCTGAATAAATTTCAGGACGCTTCATATGAGGCGTCCTTAATTAATACAGGATGCCTCATATGAGGCGTCCTGAATTATATTCAGGACGCCTCATAAGAGCAGTATTCAGGATCGTCATGCGGCGTCCTTAATTTATTTAAGGACTCCTTATGAAATTGTTTGGCGTCCTGAATTTGATTTCAGGACGCCTTATTTTATTTTATTTTTTTAAAATGTCATTTGAGGCGTGCTTAATTTATTTAAGGACTCCTTAAATGATTTTTTGACTACTACATATTTATATAATTCCCAAATTGTCTGCAAAACAGGAATACAATATTTACAAGCCACTAGCCACAGTGCTCAAAAACAACATTCCTTCATTAACTAATCAGACTGATTAAACAGTGAGACATATATAAACTAGTGCACTATACATTTGAAATACATGAAATACATGAGCATCAATAACAATGTCAAAATGAAACACATGAGCATGAACACAATGTCAAATTCGCATTATACATTTGAACTAGTGCACTACCCACAACAACAATGTCAAATTCATATATATACCTATAGGTATTGCAGAAGATGTCTAGCCAAAACGTCTCGAACCGTATCGACTTCTTCATCCGAGAACGGAGCAACACTATCAAAAAACTATAAATTGGAAAACAAGCCATAAGATAAACCAATGAAGTGAATGAAATAATTAAAAACTCAAGTGTGCAATCTACAAAAATATCATAATTTGAGAATCATGGAGCGATCACGTACATGTTGAAAACCTGTAAGACGTCCGGTGGAAACGATGGACTGCATGAAATGGATAACGTAGTATCTGCACTCAGTGTCCCCTGGTTGTTGAGGGAACTATAAATCAAAAGCAACTTGTTAAAACGAATAAAGGCATATCCAAAGTTACTGTATCAATGAAAGAACTTGAATTGAAACTACTTACCTTCGGATAAAACCACTTCGGTCCACCTTGCTCTTTTGCTTCAGAAAGCTGTCTATACGTCTTGAGACCACTATCATTAAAATGGAAATTAATAGACATGAAAAAATTTATTTAAAAGAAGAATCGATGATTTAGACAAAAATTTACTTACTCGGCAAACATGGTTTCGATGTCGTCGTTTGACTTGCCACCTAAGGAATCCAACCAATAACATACGTTCTTGGCGGGACAAACAACAACCAGGGTCCAATGACCACTACAACATATACATATTAATATTAAATTAAGACAAGAAATCAATTTATTCTAAAAAATGTAATATAGACAACTAAAATACGTACCCTTCAATTATTGGCGCTAGATAACAAGGCAATTCTCCGTCGCCCATTGTTAAACCGACATAAAGCGCCCTTCTGGCTAACTTATTCCTCTCACTCGTCGTGTTTGCAGGACATAAGAAGCCATTTGAACCCGTTCGGGCATTCTGGACGCATATGTCGTGGCAGATGCTATGATCAAAATAAAATGATAACTATTGTTAAATATATAAAACATAAAAAATCATTGTAATAATTAAAAAGAAATCAAAAATCATAACTTGAGTTTTCAAAAATCATATTTAAAAAAGAAGAAGTCACTTTTGCTACTGCTAATCCAAAACACACATCCTTAATCTCCTTCCATATATATATGAGAAATAAATTTATGATAAGTCTAATTGTCAACATATGATAGAAGAATAAACGATTTTTTTTTTTTTTATGAAATGACACCATATGTCTATAAATGGTTTTAAAAAATATTAAGCTTTTTGAGATAAATTTTTTTGATAGGTTTTAAAATTTTTCTAGCATTTTTCCTCTCAAGCCAAAAAACCATACGGTTTACTAAAACCCATTTCGGTTCCGATTTTATTCCAGGTTCTAGCTAGAACATGAAACGAATTTCTAGTCCAAATCAAACTGCAAGCGAGTTCAGTTAACAGTCCGCGGGACGATTGGAGCGTTGGAACTGCTCCAATTCTTTAATATAATCATTGGATAAAACAATTATTTTGGTAAAATGGATAATCAAATTTGCAAGTAATAGATTTTATCCTCTTGTTATTTATTTATTTTTTTAAAAATTGTCCCTAAAGATAATGTTGCTCCCACACGATTGGTATTTTCTTAAGTTTTGATTAATGTTCAGTAGGATTTAACATTGTTTATTGAATTGCCGTTGAACAACCAATATAACATAATACCATTGAATAGATTGGTGTCTATAGATTTGTTGTGGAATTACTAACTATTCATTTCACTTTCTAATTTTTTTCTTTTCTGTTTGTGTAAAACTTGTAATTACTTCAAGGTCATTTTTTCTTTAATATACCCTTTATTTAGACGTATTATTATTCAACGGCTTAGTTACTGCGTACTTCTATGAGAAATTCTTCTTCTTTTTCTTCTTCTTCTTCCTCTTCTTTTTTGCTTTTCCCCCCCTAACTACTTCCTCCTAACTTTATTGTAAGAACCACATGTATATTTTATTTGGTTAAATTATACAAAATTCCCCTAAACTTTATGTCATTTGTAAATAACTTTTTGAGTTTGAAACTTTAAAATAAACAGCTATTAACTTTTACATTTATGCAAATAATGTTAGTGCCAACGTTTCACTCAAGAGGGGGTGTTCTGTAATAGAACACAGATGTCTAGCCTCGGTAGGCTAGGTATGTTTGATATTGGATCAGATGCAGCGCCCGCTGATATCTATGGAACAGATAACAACGATTGCTGGTGGATCACTGTGCTACACGGGGTGGCTATTCGCCTTGGGGTGATGTGTGTGCACAGTGAGACTGAACACTACTACAAAAATGCTAAAAAACGACCTAAATAAGACCCAATTAACGACCCTTTACTGAGGGACGTCTTGGAGGGGGTAGAGGAAAATTTTGAAATTGGCGACCTGATCTTAAATGATCAGGTCGCCTTATTAAGGCGACCTGATTTAAGATCAAGTCGCCTTAATAAGGCAACCTGATTTATGATCAGGTCGCCTTATTAAGGTTAATAAGGCGACCTGATTTAAGATCCGGTCGCCTTATTAAGGTTAATAAGGCGACCAGACTTTCAAATCAGGTCGCTTTTAAGGAGACCTGATAAATATTGAGTTCGCTTAAAGGCGACCTTATATTGAATCAGGTCGTATATTGTTTTCAATTAAGGCGACCTGATTATAATTTCAGGTCGCCTTAATGAGTTCATAAGGTGACCTTATCTTAGATTCAGGTCGCCTTATGATAACAAAGGCGAGCTTATTTCAAAATCAGGTCACCTTTGTTGAAATTTTTTTTTAAATATAAACTACATTTTAACAACAAACGTGCCTGACTTGTAACAATGAGATAGGAGATATCCAGAAACCACCAAGCAACTCAAGAATCACACTAACACAATACATAAACACAATATATATATAAACCAAACTTGCATATTTTGAACAGACAAAACACCAAATAGATACAAATGAACAACAGTAGCAAATTAAAGAATCACTAACACAATAACATATTAATCATGCTCACTACTAACTAGGCGCTATGTGTTGAAGAAGATGTCTAGATATCATGTCTCGAACCGAATCGATCTCATCCTGCGAGTACGGATCCTTAGTACCCAAAAACTGTAAATTGGGGAAACAAGGTATAAGATAAACCAATTAAGTGAAGGAAATAATTAACAACTCAAGTACAACAACAAAAATTCAATAAACTTGAGAATCACAGAGCGATTACGTACGTTTTGAAAACATTGAATACGTCATTGTTAACGATGGATTGCATCCAACTCATAACGTAATATCCGCACTCGGTGCTCCACGGTTGTTGATGGCACTATAAATCAAAGGCAAATTGTTAAAACCGAATAAAGGCATATCTAAAGCTACTTGTGTCAATGAAATAACTTGAATTGAAACTACTCACCGTCGGTTTAAACCACTTCGGTCCACCCCTGCTCTTTTGCATTGATAAGTTGTCTATACGTCTTGAGGCCACTATCATTAAAATGGAAATTAACGAGACATGTTAAACCATTCATTTAAAAGAAGAATCGATAATTCAGACAAAAATTTACTTACTCGGCAAACATGTTTTTGATATCCTCGGTAGGATTGCCATCTACGAATCGAACCAATAACAGGAGTTCTTGCTCGGACAAACAACACACGGCGTCAATGACCACTACAACATATACGTATTAATATTAAATTAAGATAAGAAAGCAATTTATTCACAAAAATCTTATAAGACAAAACAAAAGTTCGCACCTTTCATGTATTGGCGCTAGATAACAAGACGACCCTCCGTCGCCCATTGTTAGACCAACATAAATTGACCTCCTGGGTAACGTCTTGCGAGCCGAAGCCGTGCATCCGGGACATAAGTATCCATACGAACTCGCTCGCGGTGTGCCGGCGCATAATTCACGGCGAGACACTATGAAATGAAATGATAAATGTTATTGAAGATATTAAACAAAAAAAGAGTACTAACATAATTAAAGGGTTAAACAAACTTACGGGATTGCAAGTTGAAGAAACGTATATCTAAACAATCCATCGTCAAAAACTCCATCAAATCTTTCTTGTCAAATGTTATCGGATATGTCTTTTACGCACCGACAATGCCGGAGGCATCTGCAAGCTTATGAGGCCGATGTCCTTGTACATCTCTCGCAGCTGTGCTAAGTACGGAAATAAGCCCGCAGCTTGTTCATCCTATGAAAACATAAAAAAACATTATGAGTGAATGAGCAATGAAAATCAATCGAGAAACAACTCACACTCAATCAGTAATGTATTTCCTACCATCGCAGGTGTCGTCCACATCTCAATAAGATGAGCCGGCCAAAGGATGAACCATGTGATGACAGCGCCTAGTGTGGTAACCTCCTCATCATCAATCGGGACGGCTGTCTCTTCTTCCCCCTCTCGCACACTCGTAACAGTCACCCGACGTTGGTTTTCTAGAATTTGCTTGTTGTGGTGTTTGTCTTGTTCTGGGTAAACAAGACCATCGGCAACAATCCGCCGGTGTGGGTCATCCAAATATAGAGTGCAAGCTATACCTCCCTGCGGAGTGTGAGACGGTCCGCCAATAACTACCTCTGGAGGGGGAGAAGGTCCGCTAATATGTACCTCTGGAGGCTGAAAACTATCTTTCTTCTTTGGGGATATTCGGGATTCGTCGGTTGTACGTTCTTTGTTGTACCATAGCTTGCATTTCACCCCGTAGTTGTGCCATAACATCTTTCATAAGGTTTGCTCGAATTCGGCTTCAAGCTCCTGCTAGCTCTGCGTCATACAAACGTGAACGTCGTCAGAAAAATTTTGCGACACTCGCTCCCCTCGTCTCCCCTCGAACGGCATCGGGTAATCCGGCTTCCCAATCGCCGTCGACAAAATGTCTGCCGTGTACCCGGCGTGAATGAGCCTTGGCTACTCTGCTTGCTCAAGTGAATCCTGTACCATAAGATTTTTCATAAATAATAACTAAACTCTTATATAGTATGAAACAACTGAGGCTATTTAATACTTCTAATTCAACTACTTACGATCTTTGAGGCAACCGCAACAACATCTTCATTGATGTATTTGTCCCCCTTCATCCTCGCAGCTTTCCATTTTTGTGACGAGGAGGGGCCGGGGGCTGGATAGCGATGGAAGGATCGGATTGGGAAGCTTCCTTCATTCACTTGCGGCTCTTCCTCCATCATCTTTCGTTCCCGACTTTACGTAGCCACCTCTAGACAAGCAATGCGGATACTTATTTTTCGCTTGCCTCTCTCTATTGGCTTGGCTTGTTTTACGTGACACGAAAACAAACAAAACTGATCGTGCAATTCAAGTAGATTCAAATTAAAGATAAGATATGACGAAATTTTACAGAAATTCGGGATTCTGCCGGGACGCCACAAACTCCCTCCAGGTCCTCAGGAGAAATGAAATCATAGGTCTTACATGGATCCTGGTCCCTCTTTGGCCCGCGAATATACTTTTTGTCGGCTTGTTCTTAAAATCTTTCCAACGGAGACGAACTTCGCCCATCCAATGCTTCTTCATGGCCTTAGTGTTAGGGACATCAAATGTTTCTTGCAAGGTGAAAGAGAAGATATGACGAAAATCAAGTAATAAGACTAAAGATACAAATGCGAGATATATCGAAAGTGAGATACCAAAATCGTGTCCAAATCAAATCCTTCGTCTTATCGAGAACGAACTTCCAAGTGAGTAAACAATACGCACTTTGCTTCGAGCCGAGATAGCCTAAATAGCTAATGAAGTTGTCTTCCTCTCTGCTTGCTGGATTCATATTTTCATCAAACTCCACATGCGGCCTCTTTTACATTGTCACGGCGAGCAATTAGCTCACCCATGTGTGTGCTACCTCTCCCTTTCTCTAGCGGGCATATCAACCCTATCTCCCGATGACTCGTCTGAGCTAGACATATTCTGTTCATCAAAGACCAATCATTTATGTTAGATAGGTTTTAAATAATAAACAAATTAATAAAATGAACCAACATGTTAAACGACCACAAAAAGAACATAGTAGTTAAACACATCATTTAGTAGCGAAGATCTTACTTTACATGGTGTCCCATATTCCTTCACAATGATCCTTTCTTGCAGCATATTCTTCATCATCTATCAATTCTACTTCACGTGTTGTAGGTGGATTTGTTGTGAAAGGGAGTGTATCGTCAAGGTTCAAGGATTCTTCACCATACTTGTTTTTTACTTTGAAGTACAATGGACATTCCTTTATTTGCGAGTACGTAACATAAAACACTTGTTTCGCGACTTGCTAAAATGAATGGCTCATCTCTATGACCAAGTCTTTGAAGATCAAGCGAGACAAATCCAAATTTAGGATCTATTACAACAACATTATTGCTAACCCACTTACATTTCAATAAAGCAACTTTGAACTTGCTGTAGTTGATCTCCCATATTTCTTCGATCACTCCATAATAGGCCATTGATGCTACCAGGGTTTTTGTCTTTCGAACTCGAAAAGTGCATGGATTGGCTTCAACCATCACCCCACTATTTTGCACAGCACTTTTGTCATCTTGGTCTTTTGTGTAGAAAGAATATCCGTTGACATCGTAACCGCTCCAAGTGATGACCTGAAAAGAAGGCCCCCAGGCTAACCACTCGATTGTATCTGACACTACGGTCTCGTGCAATACCTTCTCACTGAACCACTTTATGAACGTCTTCTTTTGCTCATTCGCTATCTGCATGTCACTCTTCCTTGGATTCATATTCTTCAAACTCTTTACGTGTTCATCAATGTATGGTTGAACTTCTTAGTATTATTCAAGATGTACGGGTGTGCTTGCAACACCTCTTCACGAGCTTATTCTTCGGTTTGATTCCTCGAGTTCCTCGCTTATCCCCTCGTCATCTTTGAGATTGTATCGTCGGCCACGATAGATAATCTTTGCGAGAACTCCATAGCCTCTTCAACTACATATCTCTCAACTATTGAGGCTTAGGCCGATAAGGGTTTTAGAATACCCTTTTAAGATCTTCATGTATCGCTCGAAAGGTACATCCACCTTAGGTAAAGCTGGACCGCACGGTCTTACCTCCCTTACCAAGTGCACTATCAAGTGCACCATGATATCAAAAAAGGCGGGAGGGAAATGCATCTCTAGTTGGGACAAAATAATATAACCCTCATTCTCCAATTCATCCAACTTTTCAATGTCAATGACTTTGTTGCGAGATAGCATTGAAGAAAATACTCAATCTTGTTATAGTGGATCGAACTTCATCTTTCATAATGCCTCTTATAGCTATTGGTAGTAGTTGTTGCATCAACACATGATAATCATGGGACTTCATTCCCACTAACTTCAAATCGTTCATTGAGACACACTTTCTCAAATTAGAAGAATATCCTTGTGGCACCTTAATGTCATATAGACATCCACACAAACTTTTCTTCTCAGCTTTTGATAGTGTATGAGTTCTTTGGCTCCATGTATGCCCTCTTACCATCTTCCATTACTCGTGGATGTAACCTTTCTCTTATTCCCATGTCAACCAGATCTAGTCTCGCACTAATTCCATCCTTAGTCTTCCTGGTATGTGCAAAAGTGCGACAAGGCTATCACAAACGTTTTCTCCACATGCATCACATCAAGGCGTGTCTCACATCAAGACTACGCCAATATGGAAGATCAAAGAAAATTGATCTCTTCTTCCATATATTCTTCTCACTCGCCTTCCTTTGCTGCTTACCCAATATGACATTGATATGTTTCACCCGACTATAAACGTCCTCTCAGGTTAACGCCTTTGGAGCCGTGATTCGCTCCGGTAAGCCGTTAAACGCTTTCTTAACTTACGATATGGGTGGAACCGATGAAGAAACCTACTGTGGCCGAGGTAGACCATTTTTTTTTTCGTGCTTTAGTTGATGGAAGTTTGTGTACGCTTCACATATTGGACATGCTTTATGCCCCTTCTGCTTGTACCACGACAAATTTCCGTATGCGGGAAAGTCGTTTATCGTGGTAAAAATCATTGCACGCAACTTGAAGTGCTCCTTCTTATATGCATCAAACACATCTACGCCTTCCTCCCACAACTTCTTCAAATCCTCAACCAAAGGCGCCAAGTACACATCGATATTGTTCAGGGTTGTTTTGGTCCAGAAATAATCATAGAAAGCATCACATACTTGCGTTTCATACATAGCCAGGGAGGCAAGTTGTATATTACAAGGAGAACTGGCCATGCACTATGGGTGCTGCTAAGAGTTCGATACGGATTGAAGCCATCTGTACAAAGCCCCGGTAGAAGGTTTCTTGGCTCATTTGCCAAATTGAGGGAACATTTCGTCTATTTTCTTCCATTGCGGAGAGTCGTAGGGTCTGAAGATATTTTCCATCGGATATTCTCTCGTCGAATGCCATCTCAACTTCTTCGCCGTTGCTTCACTAGTAAGCAAGACGCTTAAACCGTGGAATTATTGGAAGATACCACAATGCCTTCAAAGGTTGCCTTTTGTTGTCTCTGCTCTCTAGAAACACTAACTTTCTTCACTTTGTATCGTGAAGTTTTACACTTCGGACAATTGCGAGGCTTTCGTACTCGTTTACGTACAATATGCGAGTCATTAGGGCAGCGTGTATCTTTTTATACTCCATACCCATCGTAGACAAGATTTTCTTGGCCTCATACATACGATTTGGAAGTACATTATCAAGCGGCAACATATCACACAACAATTCAAGCGCGACGTGGCGCTATCGGTCCACCCACAAGTTGCCTTTAAGTTGACCAAATGTAAGGTCGCAGTCAACCGTGTATACTTAGTACACCCGGGGAACAAAGGTGTCTCTGCATCACTCCGCACGCTTTCATATTCACCCGATTGTGCAAAAGATTATGCCTCAACATCATTAATCATTTTCTCCATTCCATCATCATCATCTACCTCAACTTCATTTGCATGGGGCCTTGCCGGTACTTACTTCCTAACCATGCCATATCCACGTTGTGTATCGAAGGTGTATTCCATCACAAAGTAGGTGGTCCCTTATATCAGCAATAACCCTTCGACTCCCATTTAAACAATTAACACATGGACAATAATACATCCCATTTTTTGTGGCCACATTCCTTCTAGCAAATTCAATAAACTCTTCCACCCCATTCTCATATTCTTCACTAGTTCTCAATGCATTCATCCAACTATGACCCATTTTATTACCACCTACGACATTTCCAACAACGGTCAAGTTCATGTCAATTTCAAGAACGACATGTTTTCTTTTAAGTAAATTTCGGACATTTCCCCCTTAAAAGTAAGACATCCCAAAATTTCAATAACAACCAATTTCACTTAATTCAACAAAACTTACTAACTAAACCAATTTCAGCTAAACAATTTATCAATTATGTAAGATAAAGAAAGCATAGAGCCATAGAGTCAATGTTTACTTAAAGTAAACGTGCTTTTTACAACAGCTAAAGCTAGAAGTGTTTTGCATTAAAATATTGGCGACCTGAATCTGATTCAGGTCGCCATTATTAAAATATTGGCGACCTGATTCTGATTCAGGTCGCCAATAATATTTCCTAATTTCTATTTTAAGAAAATCCTCAAGCGCCAAACAAAAAATTAATGGCACGAAGAATTTACACATTAAAGACGTCACGAAAGTTATGTAGGTCGCCATAAATGAATTTTATTGAAAAAAATTAAATTCCATGGCGCCAAACAAATATTTCTCATATTTTTATGGCGCAAAACAATTTTAGACGTCTGAAAAATTTCGGGACACCAAAAATCAATTTAAGAAGTCTGATTTCTTATTTAGGACGTTGAAGGCTCAACTTCCTTAAATATAATTACAAGAATGCCACCGCCTTCATTTTGGACGTCCTATTTCTAAATAAGGACGTTTTTTAGGGTAGTAATATCCAATTTTTGTAGTAGTGGAATGATAAAGAATGGACTAGTGAGTCTGAATGTGTACCTGGTAGGTAATCCTTATTTATACGGATTACCTAGGGTTTCGTCCTCTTCCTGACACTCTGTCGTTGTGCGCCTCCCACCTCCTGGTCGTGCCCTCTGCGTATCTGCATGATTCATGCGCAGTCCCTGCATTATCGGCTGTCGTGGGTGATGGACAACTTGCCTGTTCCATTGAAGGTTTTTCCC
This sequence comes from Acacia pycnantha, assembly GCA_025563575.1. Classification (NCBI taxonomy): domain Eukaryota; kingdom Viridiplantae; phylum Streptophyta; class Magnoliopsida; order Fabales; family Fabaceae; genus Acacia; species Acacia pycnantha. The sequence continues at coordinate 217,602 of JAMWYP010000366.1, read as the reverse complement.
GCCTAGCGTCACGGAACTGGGCCTCGCATATATCAGGCCCATTACCCTGGTCCATAACAGATGCCCCCAAGCTCGGGAGTTCAGGCTTCTGGGCTGTCGAGGTTGACTACTATTTAACACGGGATGTTCCTTCCTGGTTTACCTCGGCGTCGGTTGCGACTTGTACCGGGCTCCTTTATCGCGATGCTTGCCTTTTTTCTCAACTCGGTTAGCTTAGCTAAAACCGGGAAAGTGTCTTTATGTCGCCTAAGATTTTGGCTTCATCGAATTACATAAAGCAGTTTTGTCGCTTTGAATTGGTTTTGTCACTTTGACTTCTCTGTACGAATACTGCCCCCAATCCTGGGTGACATGTAGACACGTGGCCTTGTCCGATTTGAGGACCCTTCGGTTTATCCGCCAGATATTATGTTGCCGCATCCTGACGCCCACTGCTCGCTTTTGAGCGTTCTTGGTTTATGCGCGCCGATTTCCCTCGCGCTTCCCTAACCATAATCATGACTGTTTTACGGGAAATCGTAACGCCATCTCCATTAAAGCGTCATTTATTCTTGCATGACCCTTGCGTATTGCTGGGCCTATAAAGTCTCTTCATCACTTCTCATTCTCCCACACCACTGGTTTTCTTTGCCTTTTCCTTGTTGGGTAAACGTCCCGTAAGAACGATGAGCCTTCTTGTGAGAGTTTCAAACTCTATCATCATATGGCCCGCTTCCCTCGTTTCAACCAGGTGGGGAAAAAGAAAGAGAGTTAGAAAGAAAACCATACTTGCTCGGCCCTGCGGCCCTTCTTTCAGATGTAGTTGCTAGTCTTCCAGCATGTCGCTTGGTAGGTGCCTGAGATTCCAAATGTAGTTGCCAGTCTTCACGTCTAGACTTGTCTAAACTTCTCTAAGAACACCAGCATATCCAACAAGCACCTTCAGCTACCTGAGGTTATTTGGTGGGTGGTCATTTGAGCTTCTCCGTCTCGTCTCCGTAACTTTGCAGGCAGTTTCTGGTTATCATCGTCTACCGTGATTAGGAGATTCGTGACTGCAGTTTATTTCCTTGCATTTTCTTTGTAATCGTCGTTTTTGGCGAGTAGCTTAGCTTGTTTCTTTGTGAAAGGACTATGTAATTTTTCAAATATCAATATAAGAATGATTTCTGCATTCCTCATTGCTTGACACAAATTCGTGTGTACGTGGTTGCTGATGTCGCGTTCCCCCGAAACCAGCTAAACATGTTATCTGCATCGCCATTCATCCTCATGTTTAGTTTCCTTTACTTAGGACCTCGGCATTCTATGGCTCCTTAACTCAGTTGTCCCTTTGTCTAGCGCTCTATGCTTTCAATATTTTGGGATCCCGGTTATGATCCCTCATCGTACGAACCGTCATTTTTCCTTATGATGACTTTCTGCATCCTCCTATTTAAATTAACATGAAAAGACGTGCCTTCTTTTTTGTGCGGTGTCACGCCTCTGCGTATCGCCACCTGTTTGAATACAAGCGTTACGTCATAGGCTTTCAAAACGTCCGAGCATTTAATGCCTACGACATCATTGCACCTTTAGGATTGCCCCTGTCTTTTTGCCTTTTTTACGCAACTGTCCCAGATATTTTGAATTCAAATCCTTTTATCCTTGTTTCGGATTTCCCCAAAACTATATAACTCAACCTTCTTCGTTATTTGGGTACCTAACTCGCTCAACGCTCTGCCTTTTCAGCAATATAGCCACGGTGATTTCCGCTTTCTACCCATTCTTGCAAATATTTTTCCACTAGGATCCTCCCCAAGGTACTCCAACTGCCGCCCTTCTTTTTTATTGCTTTGAATCCTTTTGTTGGCGTCTTTGTTGTGTCTTTGGTATTCAACATGGAAAATCATCTGGACTCCTTATCTTTGTTTTGATAATTTCCTCCTTGAACTTCTGGGTTATGCATGAATCGTCTGGGTAAACGCTCTTGCTAACTCTAACCCTTCTTCCTTTTCTAGACATTAATGGCGTCAGCGTCTCAATCTCTTGCGTCGTCTCCGGTAGACGAGTGTAGTTCGTCAAGATCGGTCAGAAACCCCAACTCTCCCAAAAAGGAGGTTAGTGTGAGGGTGACCGATTTCAAAAATACCCTAACCGCAGAGGAATTCCCACAACTTGGTATAGGTGCATACGGGCCTGGATACTCCGTAGGGCTTCCTCTAGACGGTGAATCCGTTGCCGTTGTTCGGCCAAGGAAGAACCAGCCTCATGAGCCTTACTTCTTTTTCTTTTACCGGGACGTTATCACCCTTCTTGGTGTGAGGTTCCCTTTTACTGATTTTCAAATTGATCTGCTCAACCATCTACACTTGGCTCCCTCTCAACTTCATCCCAATGGTTGGGCATTCGCTATCGCCTTTGAGAGCCTCTGTCAAAAACTGGGTATCAACTGTACTGTTTTGGTCTTCATGACCTTCTACGCCCCCTTAGAAACACAAACATTCCGAGGTAAAGGAGTGTTTTGGTTCGGGTGGACCACATTTCGTGGGAGAGGAGAGCATAAACTTTTTAAAGTCTTCAGTGAGTCGTAGAAAAACTTCAAGTCGGCTTTTATCAAGGTCACGGCTACTCCATTCCAATGTCCTGGTTTCTACAAAAATCTGATACCGGGGAATTGGAAGGGAGATTCCCACTCTATTGGACGAATGTCCATCACAAACTTAAATCTGGAGATTACACTCCTAGCTCGGCCAGCCTTACTTCCACCGAGGAGGCAGCCGTGGAGACGCTCGCCACCCTTTCCAGCTCCCTTGACTCACTGCTGGATCCCGTCGATTACTTTACTGCTTCATCCTTTAAACGACGAGCCCCCAAGGGTATGAGGTTATTTGTTTTATAGCTATGAATGATCCTTTTGTGAAAATTTTCCTTGGCTAATCACCTCTTTTTAATGCAGGGTATCCAATGGGAAAGCCGACACATCTCAAGCTTTTCAAAGAAATTCGCCTCCGGGCAGACCCTACTAGAGCTACTCATACACCTCCCGTTGGTGAACCTACTGTGGGCAGCCGACCTGTCGCCCCAGGGGCCGCTGCTCCCGCCAAAGCACCCCGCAAGCGCTTTGCTGCCAAGGATGGGTCCATACGGGAGAAGAAGAAGACGAAGATGTCAACGGATGAACCTGCGGCTGCTACAGCGGCGTCGCCTCCTTCTCCAACTCCGTCCATCCTACCTGCAGTGACTGCAACCCCAGCTTCGCCAACCCCTTCTTGCCCGACTACCTTAGCTATGCCACAGTCCCATAGAACCATGTCTGGAGGAATTCTTTGGTATGGCGGGGTGACGGAGGGTATTAGGGACTTGGTGCGGCCGCCTGCTCCGTTCTATTCTCCCACGAGACCCACCAAAGAGGAGGATCTTAACCTGGCCGAGATCGAACTGCATGCTCATCAAGCGGCTTCTTTGGTTCAGCCCTATGTTGCCTTACGGACCCAGTATGCCCTTCGGTCACAAGCGCTGAGGGATGTATCTACGCAACTCTCAGACCTGACCGAAGTCCTCAACGGAGTGCAAAAAGAGAAGACCGACCTTGCAACTGAACTATAGAAACTACGCCAGCTACTGGTTTCCACCAATGGTCGACTGGAAGCTGCTGTCGACGAGGCTACCGCGGCGCTCTCTAAACTGGAGGCGAAAGAAGTCGAATTAGCAGCCACGAAGGACGGGTTACGTCATCTCGAGATTTTGCGCCAAGAGGATGCCGCCATGATTCAGAAAGTGACCCTCGATAGTGAAAATTTGCGAGGCGTGCTCAGGGAAAAAGATGTGGAACTTGAGGCCAAACTGGTGGAGTATGGTCAAGCTGCCGAATCATCCTTCCAGAATGCGGTGGAGCAACTCCGGGTCCTGAATCCCGGCCTTACCCTCAACACGACCGGACTGCACGTCGAGGCCTTTGTGGATGATGAGGGGAGACTGATCCCACCTGGGGCCAATGAGAGCGAAGAGGGGCAGCCATCTCCTTCGGCCACTGGACCGCCGTCGTAGCTTTAAACATTTATGCCGGTTTGGTGCTTGTATAGGAGTTTTCTGAACTTGTAAATTTTTGACTTTAGATCATAGCTCTCGTCTAGTAAATTTCGCTTATGTGAACACTGGCATCTAATTATGCTTCTGATGATAATGTTAATTTATCTTTGCGACTTTACTCTTACCTGTTCACCGTATGACTTTAACAATCGAAATTGTTTATCATAAGACAAGCAGATGTATAGGTCGCCATGCCGACAAGCGAGCTTGTGGCTCAGCATTCGAACATGCGCCATTAGACTGTTGATTGTGATGCTGAAAAGTGAGCTTGTGGCTCAGCGTTTGAACATGCTTCAATCTTCTGATCACGATGCTGTAACGCAGGCTTATGGCTCAGCATTCAAACACGCGTGAATTTATACATAGCATCAAAGGATGGGTTTACTCCTCTATTCCTTATGTCCTCGAACGAAACACGCTTTTTTGCAGTTTAGGTACCATTATCTGCAATCGTGTTTGATTTAAGCATGTTTTATCAAGTCGGATTCTAATATCCTGGCTGCTGCATACTTATTTTCCCCGTGATCTTGGAGGATGGATTTAACTATCCTGTCCACTACACGATGGTATCTCACATGATTTTAGAAAGCAAGCTTGCCGCTTCGAATTCATCATGTTTGGTGGAGAGGATTTTCTTACCCTGCCCCTTATTTGTAATGTGATTTTTGAGACCAGATTTAACTATCCTGGTTTCACCACATTGAAAATACACATGTTTTGGGAAACCGGATTTCAAATACCCAGGCTTCTACACGCTTTATCTTGCATGATTTCTGAAAGCAGGTTTGTGACCCTGAATTCACCATGCTCAATCGTGACATGATCTAGGTGGGGCGAGTTTTATCACCCTGCCCTCTACACGTCTAGATCTGTCCCCGTTTTTCGAGGCCGGGTTTTATTACCCTAGCGTTATCACATTCAGATCATACATACTTTTGGAAAGCGGGTTTTAACATCCCTGCTCCCCCATGTTTCGTTACCAGAAAGTAGATACCGATCTAATTTGAGAAAACACGGCTACGCCGTTCTTTTATTACTGGATCTGAAAGTCAGCAAACACACCTTACATGAAACGTAAACATAACAACAAAAGAAAAAACATCCCGACCTCCCACGACTTAGATCACGTCGGGTCCTTCTAACAAAACCGCCCTCCTTAGAATTACAAGCTTTAGCTATAATAAACCTTCAACTTGTCAGCATTCCAAGTGCGCTTTATCGTCTTCTTTTGCAACGTCTCCAACCTATAAGCTCCTTTGCCGAGATTTTCCACAACTCGGTATGGGCCTTCCCAGTTTGGAGCCAGCTTCCCTTCCGTTGCATTTTTGTTGCCAATATCGACCCTTCGGAGGACGAGGCTTCCCTAGTTGAAAGATCGAGGGCGCACCTTCTTGTTATATCGGGTCGAAAGAAGTTGCTTGGCTGCCAAATCCCGACAGTGTGCCGCGACCCGAACTTCATCTATTAAATTCAGTTCAACCGCAATGGCATCATTGTTTTCTTCCTCATTCTGGAGGGCTGTGACCCTCCGCCAGGATGATTCTCCAACCTCGACGGGGATCATTGCTTCGCATCCGTAAGTCAGTTTAAACGGCGTCTCTCCGGTTGACGATTGGACACTTGTTCGATAACCCCACAGGACGCAGGGTAGTTGGTTTACCCAGCTGGACGTAGCATCTTCCATTTGCTTCTTTAATCCGTCCACAATGATCTTGTTAGCGGCTTCAGCCTACCCATTTGATTGTGGATGTTCCACGGACGCGAAGTGTTGCTGGATGTTGAACTCTGCTACCAACTCTTGAAAACCCTTATTGACAAACTGTGTTCCGTTATCAGTGACAATTTCTGCTGGTATACCGAAACGGGAGATAATGTTCCTCTGTAAGAACTTCTGCACCCTCGCTGATGTGATTGTAGCAACTGGTTCTGCTTCAATCCATTTTGTAAAGTAATCGACCGCCACGATAAGCCATCGCAACTGTCCAGGTGCTCGTTTAAAAGGTCCCAGCAGGTCCATTCCCCATTTGAAGAATGGCCACGGTGCAGAGATTACCTGAAGGGAGGCTGGGGGTGATCTGATGATACTGGCATGCTTCTGGCAACTGTCACACTTTCGAACATGTTCTTATGCGTCCGTCGCCATGGTAGGCCAGAAATATCCCGCTCTCACTGCTTTCCTAGCCAACGCCTTAGGCCCCATATGATGGCCATTGATCCCTTCATGGATCTCGGTCAAGACGTACCGGGCTTTATTTGCCGCCAAGCACTTCATCATTGGTGAATGGAAACCTTTACGGTACAGTTCGTCCTTAACGAGCGTGTATGAAGCTTCCGTTCTCATGAGCTTTCTTACTTCTAATGGTTCGTCTGGCAGGATTCCTCTTTCCAGATAGTTAGCAATGGGCTTTCTCCAATCATCTGATTCTGAAATGACCATCACGCAACTTGGCTCTAGAAGATTTTGTTGAATGATGGTTCGGTGATTCCCAGGACTTTTAGTGCTTGCTAGTTTCGACAAGATATCAGCCCTTACATTATCTCCTCTTGAGATGTGCGTCACCGTTACCTCGTCAAATTCGGTGATGATTTCTTTCACCTTCCCCAAATACTTAATCATGAGAGGTCCCTTGGCTTGGTAGGTTCCATTGATCTGAGAAGCTACCAACTAAGAGTCCGTATAGACTTGTACTCACTGAGCCCCGTTTTCTTTAGCTTGGAATAACCCGGCTAGCAGTGCTTCATACTCCGCCTGATTGTTGGATGTGGAGAAGTTGAAGCATAAAGACACTTCCAGCCAGAGGCCTTCCGGACTTTCCACGATAATTCCAGCTCCACTTCCTTTAACGTTTGATGATCCATCTACAAACAATTTCCACCTATTCTGGTTATCCTCCCCACTACCCGGGGTCAGCTCCATCACAAAATCTGCCAATGCTTGGGATTTGATAGCGTGCCTAGCCTCATAAGTGATGTCAAACTCTGACAGCTGAATGGCCCAACTCACCAAATAACCTCAGGCAGCTGAAGGTGCTTGTTGGATATGCTGGAGTTCTTAGAGAAGTTTAGACAAGTCCAGGAGGACTGCTAAACAGGTCTCGGACCTCCCCTGGTGGATGGAGACGCTCGGGCTGGAAGCTTTGTGGATGAAAGCCTGAGCCTGTTCCCAAAATCCCATACGAAGTAGAACCAGACGTGAAGACTGGCAACTACATTTGGAATCTCAGGCACCCACCAAGCGACATGCTGGAAGACTAGCAACTACATCTGAAATAAGGGCCGCAGGGCCGAGCAAGTATGGTTTTCTTTCTAACTCACTTTCTCCTTTTTCCGGTGGACTCTTGCTTCGGGCCTCTGCCTGCCGCTTTCCACCCTGCTTCCCCTGGGTCTGGATGACATATTTTCGGAGCTTTCCGTCCCGAACAAACTTCTCAATCGCATCCCTTAAATCCCAGCACTGCTCAGTTGTGTGTCCGTGTTGGTCATGGAATTCACAAAACCGATTTTTATCAGCAGTGGCTCTCCTTCCAAGGGGTCGTGGGTTTTCAACCTTCTTCATCTCGGTCGTGCACACTTCCTTCCAAATCTTCGCCTGGGAGAGTCTCAACGGAGTGTATTTTTCATATTTGGCATCTCGGTTTTTCTCACTATTATCCCGGGCTCGAGGATTTTTCTTGTGTGCTTCCTAACTCTCCTTCCCTCGGTGTGGTGGGATTTTTGGTCGATCTTTTACCGTACCAGCCGCTATGTCCATCTGTTCTAACTCCAGATATTGCTGCGATCGTGCGTGAAAGTCAGCCAAGGTTGCAGGGCGCCGCTTGATAATCGACTTCTTTAGCTGGGATGACGCGTCCAATCCGGCTATAACGCAATGTAGGTGTACTTCGTCTTTCAATCCGGAATTTGCAATGCAATACTTTTGAAGCGGTCCAGGTACTTGCCCAAAGTTTCTCCTTGCCCTTTCTTGACCTGAGCGAGTTGGAACTCGCTCTTTGGTTGTCGTCTACTTGTTGCGAAGTTTAGCAAGAACTTCTGCTCCAACGTCTTCATATCAGGGATGGATTGATATGGAAAGGAATGAAACCACAACTGCGCGGCCCCTCTGAATGTCCCAGCGAACAACTGGGGTATCACATTTCCCCTTATTCCCTTTACCATAATTTCCATCTTGAAATTATTTAGATGCGTCAAAGGATCCTGGGTTCCGTCATACTTCTGCAATTCCCTAGAGTCTAAGCCCTTTGGGTATACGGCCGCCATGACGCTATCCGTGAACTGCCCCAGAATGGAATCCTCATCTGTTGTCTTGCTGAACTGGTGGAGCTCCTCTTTGGCAACACGGTCTTTAGTCGACGGCTTTTCCTCGCCCCCCTTCAACTCGGTTTGGGCGGCTTGCTGGCAGCCTGACTGCTTGGTCCGTGCGTCACCGCTTTTGTGAACCTTCTGGCTGGCCTCCTTCTCTTGATTCCCGTCCCGGCCATTGATGCCCGAGGTCTTCCTTCGAGATTCTTCCTGGTCGTCGGATACAGAAGCTGAGCCGGCAGTTTCGTTGGAACCCTTGGTATTATGTCCGTTATCTCGGGCTTGGTCTGCTTTGGCCTAATAAAATTCCCTTAAGATTTGCTGCATTTCCAGCCGTAACGTGGCATTCTGACGTTCCAACTCTTCTCAGATAACCCGGGCGTTGTCGTCCTGTTGTAGCTGATGTCGGTTTTCCATGTTGTCCATCCGCCGTACCACCGATCCTAAAGTGTTGTGTAGCAGGCGTATGTCGGGATGGTTAATTTGGAATTCATGCGGTGGCTGGGGGATGACCTGGTCCTAAACCATAGCCTGGTCCCCGAGCAACCTCTGACTGGGATGGGGGAGTGGGCGGTGTCCTCGGTCTCGATCTCGATTCGACGTCGCTCCAAGTTTTCCGCATTCGAAGGTTGTCCTTCTGAAGGGTGCGGTGGATGAGGTATGTTAGTACGACTTCGGGTGGAAGCAGCCATACTCAGTGATTACGAGTAGCCTTTGAAGTTCTGAGAATCGATCTTTTCGATGATCCCTAAGGTCGGCGCCAATGTTCTGTAATAGAACACAGATGTCTAGCATCGATGGGCTAGTTATGTTTGATATTGGATCAGATGCAGCGCCCGCTGATATCTATGGAACAGATAACAACGATTGCTGGTGGATCACTGTGCTACACGGAGTGGCTATTCACCTTGGGGTGATGTGTGTGCACAGTGAGACTGAATGATAAAGAATGGACTAGTGAGTCTGAATGTGTACCTGGTAGGTAATCCTTATTTATAGGGATTACCTAGGGTTTCGTCCTCTTCCTGGCACTTCGTCGTTGTGCGCCTCCCACCTCCTGGTCGTGCCCTCTGCGTATCTGCATGATTCATGCGCAGTCCCTGCATTATCGGCACAATCGTGGGTGATGGACAACTTGCCTGTTCCATGGAAGGTTTTTCCCGCCTAGCGTCACGGAACTGGGCCTCGCATATATCAGGCCCATTACCCTGGTCCATAACAGGGGGTGAATTAGGTTATATTAAAAATTTAAAATGAAAATGACAATCTATTAAATCAAACCTAAAGAGTTAGAAGGATATCACTTAAGTGTGAACTGCTATTTATACTTGTTTGGTCCCAATTTACTGACCTACGTCCAGTCCCTAAAGCGTCTCTGAGATTTTCCCTATCGTTCCATGATTACACAGGTTCTTGGTACCTCAATACAGAGTAATTGTCACCAGGGTTCACTCCCCCTAACAAGTTGTAATCTAACAACCGCACTAAATATTCCACTACCTTGAGATTACAGAAATCAAATTGTTTTCAAATAACTCTATCACAGAGTATATATATAATCACTGATGAACAAATATCAGAAGATATTATAACACAAGATTATGAGGAGTAATTGATTTGTGCTTGGTTAGTTGCTCTGTATTGAATGCTCACATATTTATAGTTGAACATCATTAATGACCGTTGTAAAGGTTCAAGCTTTCCATTGAGAGTGTTCAAATTATCCGTTACATTGATGAAGCTTTACGTTAGACACAAATTAGAGTCATTGGAAGAATTTGAGGTTCAGTCATTTTCGCTTCGCTGCAAACATATCTCCACATGACATCCCTTTGGTTTTCTCTGGGATTGCTTAAGGTTGGGTCGCTTACACCTTCACTGCAATATGCGCTTCAGATGATATTTATTTGACTTTCTCTGAGATCACTTCCACGTGCTCTGTTTTCTGTCATCACATTTAATGCTTTGACACAAAAACTCGCTTATGTAATTTGCACGTAATCCATGATTAAGATCATCTGAAACTCAAAAATAAATATGTTTAGTACTATTGAGAAGTAGTATGAGTATTAATCAAGTGTAAATAGATGTTAACCAATAAATTTGAACACTCAGAGATGAAGGTTCAGTGCAGCAAAAATAGACACTCGAGTGTTGTTCTAGGTGCACTCGAGTGCTACAATCAAATGTGAACTTTGCACACTTGAGTGCTGATGGATTCATTGTCTAGTAGAAGACTGTGGAAAATAGAGTACTATTAAAAATATTTGAATTTCTACAAAGCACTCGAGTGTCACAATATGCATACTCGAGTGTCACAGAGTGACACTTCTAGTGCATCTCTCAAAAGAGGAGCACTCTTGAATCATCAACGAATGTCATGCACTGAACTTGCAAGTGTTTACCTTGCATTTCAGTGTTAGAGTTAACACTCGAGTGTCCATCAATATTTCTAGAGTTGAAGTGAGTGTTAAGCATCATTCCTGCAAATGTTAACCAGCACTCGAGTGTTAAATATAACACTTTCATAAATCAAGCGAGTGTTAGGCAAAACTTCCTGTTTGTATTGGCTAGCATTCAAGTGTTGATTTAAGCACTTGAGTGTCCAACACAACACTTCCATAAATGAAGCGAGTGTCAGACAAAACTTTCTTGGAGTGTTGGCTAGCACTCCAGTGTTCACTTAAAGACTCGAGTGTTCTGAGTCTTATTACTCAAGTGTTGATGTCTATCACTTTGTAAAAGTTCCCTTATTCAAGTTTTAGTTCAAATAACAGTTGTTCACTCGAGTAACTTGAATCAACAAGTCCTCTTTCTTTTCTAAGTTTGTTATCATCAAAACATAAATAGAGAACTAACAAATAATCTCAAACTAATCAATTTCATGCCTCCTTTAACTTTACTTTTGTATGCATATAACCCTTTTAAACTTTGAGTTAATTATATGCATATAAACCCTTAAAACTTTAAGCAATTTGTAGATAAATAATGAAGAAAACTAATAATTTGGAGTTATTTGCATAAATGTAAGATTTTAGTGAGGTTTAATGAAAATTTCAAAGATTAGAGGGATTATTTTCATATGTCGTGAAGTTCAAGGGGATATATATATATATATATATATATATATATATATATATATATATATATATATATATATATATATATATATATATATATATTGTAACATCCCGTTTTCACAAGCAGTATAATTTTTTTATTATCAAACATCATTTGAAAAACATCAGAGTAGAGCACCGGAGCGATTGAGTAACTGATATATATATATTAAAATACCGACGGTAGCATGTCTTGTTGTTTAAACAGCGGTACAAGAGTGTTTCAAAAGTATAACAGAAAGGAGTCTTCAGCTGGGACTCCTAAGCGTGCTGCTTGTCCTTCTCCTTGATTCTCGGTCCACCCGACCCTGAAGCTAAGTTAAGAGCTGAGGTCCATGCATCGAACCCCAGGTAACGGTTAACCTCATGATTACATACATCATATATGTACAACAGACATTCTTAGACTTTTGGCAACATTTACTACGGTCAGACATAGGATATACATATCAGATATGTATAGCAATAGCAATACAGTCGAATGACAGACAATCATACAGTCGGATGATAGACAATAGTACAGTCGAAGTACAGACAATAGTACAGTCGGATGTACAGACAATAGTACAGTCAAAGTACAGAACAATAGTACAATCAGAGTACAGACAATAGTACAATCAGAGTACAAACAATAGTACAATCGGAGTACAGGCATGACAAACAATAGGCATGACAGACAATAGTACGGTCAGAGTACCGACAATATACACATATGCGTACAATAAACATCAGAGTTAGTGTTACAGTACGCGAACGTACATTCGTTGACGTTATACGGTATTTCTGGCAGAATACGGTATGACAGTAGGTCAGAACGTAATCAGGGATATCCTATCAAGATAACAATGTATTTGTTAAGGATCTACCATTACGACGGACATTTTTAGTCAAAATGACCATTTTACCCCTGACCCCCTAATCGGCGGAAATTCCGCCGATTAGGGGGGGTCAGGCAAAAAATGGTCATTTTGACTAAAAATGTCTGTCGTAATAATAGATCCTTAACAAGTACATTGTTATGTTGATAGGATATCCCTGATTACGTTTTGATCAACCGTCGTGCCGAAATACCGTAAAACGTCAACGAAGGTACGTTCGCGTACTGTAACACTAACTCTGATGTTTACTGTATGCGGGTATGTAGTATAAGTATTGTATGTGTTAGCTGATAGATCTGCTGTATGGTTATGTACTGTTGGGGTATGTACGTCCGCGTACTGTAACATTAACTCTTATGTTTATGGTATGCATATATGTGCTATGTGTATTGTTATGGTATGGTTATTGAATGCAAATATGTTAGAACAGTTTGGAGCCGAAGGAAAGGCTAGTCTATGTGAGTAAGCCATTAAGTCTCCGTGAACTCGGTGAGGCCCCCATGATAGACACTTACCTGGCCATTCTGTTCGGTTTATGGAAGTATGTACGTTCGCTTACTGTAACACTAATTCTGATGGATATAGTATGCGATGTGTATATGGTATGTGTTTGATGTGTGTATGGTGTGTATATGTGGGGTGTTGTTGGGATGCATATTATGTTAGAAGATAATTGTATGCGTGCTGGGAGCGATATATCTGTAAGGCTGGGAGGGATATATTTATAATGCTGGGAGCGATACATCTGTAATACTGGGAGCGATATATCTGTATGCTGGGAGCAATACATGTGCATTGGTTGGGTGTGGTTTATATATTGTTGTTTGGTAACCCATATGTGTGTATGTATACATGAGGTGAACCCTTACCTGAGATCCGGTGCGGATCTCAGCTCTTAATATAACGTCAGGGTCGGGAGGACCGAGGACCGAGGAGAGAGGGAAGCAGCAAGTTCAGGGATCCGGCTGAAGACTTCCTGATGTTGTCCTTTACTTTTGAAAACTCTCGGTTGTTAAACCGCTTCTGTAATTAGCCAGTGGGCATTTTAAATATATATATCAGTTACACTCTTGTTCCGATGCTCTACTCTGATGAAAAAAAATTTATACTGCTTTTGGAAAATGGGATGTTACATGTTATATATATATATATATATAATGTACATGTTGGTGGGTTTATGGTAATTTTTTATTTATTTATTTTGGGCATATAGTAGACGTTGGGTTCATAATAACTTTTAAATATTATGCAGTGCACTCGGAGGTCTTCTTATAAAAATATCACGGTAATTTTTAAATATTTAATGATGGAAATATTATTTAATAGGATATTTTTAACATTCTTTAAATGGTGGAATATGTTGGTTAATTTTGGATTGTTGCATGACTTTCAAGCAAAAGCTCATGATGTTGAAAAACAAAAAACAAAAAATTGTTAATCATTGTAGAACTCATAACTTGGTCTTTATGAGTTATTAACTGTGTCTATATTGTCACTTGAAATTTAATATTTGCTCATGAGTTATAACCCTTAATTCTTTATAGGTCTTATGAGTTATTTGCTCATGAGTTATAACCTATAACTCTTCATCATGCTCTCATGAATTAAAAAGTTAATCCCATGAGTTATAATCTAATGCTTTAGATCAAGGAGTATCATTATTTTAATCATTGAGAAACCCGTAACTCTTTACAGTACTCATAAGTTATAACCCGTAACTCCTTATGGTACTCATGTGAACTCGTAACTCTTTACGGTGCTATTAAGATACTTATTAATTAATTTTCACTTTTTTAAAACATGATGGTGTTATTTTATTACTATTTAATATTTAGTAATAATTTCTTATTATGATATATTCTTGTTATGGATAGGGAAATTTGCATCCTGGTTTTAGTTTTATTTATAGAATTGAATTGATTATATAGATTAATATATGAGCATTCAAGCTTCCACAAGAAAACTAATACTGATCGATTACTTGGGGACCTGTAAACTGCTTCATAAGTTTTGGCTTATTTAAAATATGCCAAAACCACGTCCATCATGCAATTGTTACCTTTCACAAGCAATTTATATATTTTCTTCGTGACACATGATTGAGAATAAGTTTAATATATAGAACAAGAAAAATGGTATATTTATTTTAAAAATATATTTTCAGCAAAAGGAAGACTAGTTCATGCATCATTTATGATTTATTTCCAAATTATGACAAAGCCTATAGTTTTTCTCTCAGGTTCTGTAATTTCCAAATTGGCATTACACCGATATGATTACTTAGACCGATTAATTGATATGATTATTGGATGGTTGAAAATCACTTCCAAAAGATTCAATGAATTTAATTAATTAGTCATAATAATTGGACAGATTCTAGCTGGCTAATTAATTAACCTTTCTTGACTTGAAATATATTGGATAATCAAAGCTTGAAAACAAACGAATCAATAGAGCCAACTCAATCAGAATTTTTTTCAGACTAAGTTGAAATTTTCAGAGTTGATAAATTCTGGAAAATATTAATTTAGAGGATCTGGGCCGGGGTTGAGAGATTACTTTTCCAAGTTTTTAGTTATTTTTTACTTCTTCAATCCTAAATGTAACATCCCATTTTAAAAGCGGATTTTTTTGTTTTTCAATCAGAGTAGAGCATTGGAGCGAAAGAGTAACTGATATACATTCAAATATAAACCATAGTGTAACATTGTATGGATAATACAGTCATCCTACTGTTTCAAAAGTAAGTACAAAACGCGAAATATAAATTCTCCGTCTAGCGGTCTACTCATGCTGCTTCCCTCGGACTCCAATCCTTGGTCCTCCGGACCCTGAAGCTACAGCTGAGATCTAACGGACCTCAGGTAACGGACCTCATGCTCAAACAATACAGTATACAGACAACAAATATTCAAGACAATACAACAGTATTTCAGTACATAAGCATACAACAGATGCATGATCAATATGACGACAGAACATAAGCACAGAGTAATATGCAAAGCCTCATAAGGTAAACAATAACAACAACAGCCTGCACATATCCAGTGCCACGATACCCACTCGTGTCCTCAGCGCTAGGAAAACATAACGGCATTATTATGACTATAACCCGTATAAAACTGTCTGTATATCAATCTCTGAACGTATCTATCACATATATGTACTTAAGCAGCACATGATTAGTGTTACAGTACGCGTCCGTACCTCCGTTGACGTTATACGGTACTTCTGGTACGTTTTGACGGAAACTGCACTGTTGACGGAAACAGCGGGCTGACAGCGGTACGTTGGACAGCTTAACGATAGCAGATCAAGGTTACTGATGTCCTATAAAAGTAATATCACATTTATTAGTGATTTGACATCATAACAGGCATTTTAGGTAAAAATTACCATTTTGCCCCTATTCCCCTCATCGGCGGAATTTCGCCAGCGCTTCGCTACTTTGACCTCAATTTCTTCCAAAATTTTGCCTGAACCTTGACCCCATCATGCTTTTCGAAATTTATGACTAAAATACCCCTATAATATGATATCAAATCATACTCGGAAGATAAAAGACTATTCTAACATTTCTACGCTAACTACCGAAACTTAAGACTAAGTACCGAAAAACTTACTCAGAGCTTCGCTGCAGAATTCCCCGGACTCCTCCTTCTCTCTAACCTCTCTCTAATTTTTGTTTTGCTCAAAGGAAATGGTGTGAGGAATGCAAAGGGGGTGAGGTCCTATTTATAGGGAAAAACTGTAAACTATTCACACTTTGTCAGATGAATTTTCGGCCGTCGGATTGCACTTTTGCAAAATGGCACCATCTTGACCATTAAGAGCTCTTGGACGACCTGAACCCTTAGGTGGCAGCCCTGTGATGTCATCTTGGATGATGTCGCAGGTTGCTTTACGCCTCCGGCCCGGTAGAATTCCTCAATTGGCGTGCGAATCGCGTAATCGCGTAAAATCTCAGAAATTCGGAATTACAACTTTGAAGATATTTTCTCACTTATTAGAAATGTCAGGGTTAAATAAATTTTTGATTCCATACAGGGTTCCAACGGTCCTGTGGAAGTTTCTCGAAAAACGTGCACGGTTACGAAACGAGCTTCCAGAATCGTCAACCTCTAGACAAAAATTCACTGATTCCAAATATGTCCAGATAATCATAAACTCATCCCCAGATGTTGAGTTACAATTTATTTTCTTCAAATTCTAAATTTGTGACTATCTGCCTTTTTCACAGATTACCCTAATCCGTCTTATTACTTAAGTATTCTACCGATCTCGGAATTGACTTCGGGAACAGCCCAATTCGAGATAAAAATCCACTCATTAATATTATACTCTGACTCCAGGAACTTCATTCATGGTTTTCTAGATAGGATCCAATTCCTATCGGTGCTTATTTACTTTTTTACTTTTTACTTTATTTAATTTTAAATTAAGAGTTTTTATTTTACACTCCATCTATTTTTTTTTCTTTTTCCCCTTTATCATGTCGGCACACACACACACATTATATATATATATATATATATATATATATATATATATATATATATTTATTTATTTATTTTATTTTCTTAATTAATTATTATATAATTTAATAATTATTTTTACAAAATTTTCCTATTGGCCCATATTTGTATTTCGGCTTAAAATTACTTAATCTCACTAATTTTTCTTCATGCTTCCCAATTAATTAGCAAATATGTTTATGCTAATTTTTAGCCTTTTACCACTAATTTTAGGGTTTTACATAATTATCTTTGAATTTTCCTTTGTTCATGCTTAAGTAATTAGCCAATAATTACTTAATTAATTCCTTAATATTTGTTGCTAATTTTCTTAATTAAATTAGCTCATTACCTCACAACTTTTGTATTGACATTGGTATTCTATGTCTCATGCATAATATTAGCATTTACGGGGGCATTTTGGTCATTACAATACTTTTTGTTTATTCTCCTCTAATTTTTCCAAGGTTATATTTTATTAAATTATCCAAATTAGAGATAATATACTCTCCTAATTTTAATAATTATTTTACTGCCTTCTAGGATTTTTCATAATTTTCCTAAGTTATTTATGTCCTACAAGGGCATTTTCGTTATTTGGCACTTTGGCACTAAAATTCTCTACTTTCCCACAGAATTCAACTTAGAAACATAGACTATATTAACACAAGGCTTGAGATCATAATTTCACCTTTCAGAAATAGCCAATTTATTTATCAAAATATAATATTTCAGATAAATAAATGTGCGGGTATTACACTAAATATAAGACATATTTTTGCACTACAATCCATGTCCTATATTTACGACCGGAGGTAGTATCTTTTAGGAGATTTGTTACAAAGTAATATAGTTTAGTAAGGTGCATATTTCAATATTGACCCATATATTATTATTTACGAAAATTTCACATATATGAACTAATATCATTTTTTCACTTTATGATAAAAGTGTGGTACATTTTACCAAGAATTAATGGTGTCTTTATAGTTGCCAAGAGACTAAGCATTTGTAGCGAACACTCAAACACGTGGTGATGTTGAACATGGAAGGAGGAAGGGAGAGAGCTAGGGAAGAAGAATAGACATAGAGAGAATTAGAGAGAGAATATAAAGACTTAGAGGGGAGCAAAATCAATATTCAATTCTAATTTTATTTTAGGGTTAAGTACCAATTTTATCCCAGAAGTATACCCCTAGGAGCAATTTTGCCCTGCAAGTTTTTGTTGTTGTTTAATTTTGCCCCGGAAGTATCAAAAGGGAGCAATGTTGCCCTTCCCTAACGGTAGACACTGACGGCGTTAGCGCACACTCGAGTGTGTACGGACGACTTTTTTTTTTTTTCCACAAAAATCGTCCGTACACAATCGCACTCGAGTGTGAGACATCATACTCGAGTGTTTTGTAACTCCGTCACTGTCTACCGTTAGGGGAGGGCGACATTGCTCCCTTTTGATACTTTCGGGCCAAAATTGAACCCAAAAAAACTTTCAGGGCAAAATTGCTCATGGGGGTATACTTCTGAGGCAAAATTGGTACTTAACCCTTTATTTTACAAGACATATTTACCTAATTTTATTAGATTAAGAAAGTTAGTTAAATTAGTTAATATGACATGTATTTTCTAAAACATCCTAGTCATCTTCTTTAATTTCTTTATTCCCTTTCCTCTTTGATTATTGTTGAGGGAGTATGAAAATGAGTAAATTAGGAAAAAAATGATAAATATGAAAACTACGTCCTATATTTAGGATCAAGATCAACTCTCTAAATATGTCCTATTTTAATTACCGGAGGAGTAATTTGCAACTTATATATATGTATTAATCTCTCTAGACCAAAAAAATAATGGAAATTTATCTTGTTAATTTTTTTGCATCTCATATTTCCTTTTTCATAATAGAAGAACAAAAAAAATATACTTTTCAATGTTTTTGTCTCATCTAATAATTTAATATAGTTTATAACGTATTAAACATTAGTTTTTTATACGTACATGTACATATTTTTAGGATCGAAAGAAAGAAAATTAACTTGACAAATTTTCCCCTTTTAAGTGATTTGGTACCTTTTTTTTAAGAAAAGAAAAATTGAACTTCCTAAGGATTAATTTGCAATTCACACACACATATATGATGAATAAATGAAGGAAATTTCGTAGGAAAATAACAACATAGTCAATCAAAAGATTGCAAAGAAAAATCAACTCGTACAAAATAATGTTTCTTTTTCTTTGACCATTTATACATTTCATTGCATAAGAAAAATCGTAAAAAGATGGGGAAAGAGAGGTTATTGACTTCTCTCCTATGCACCTTTCCATCCTTTTTCTTTATTTTCTCTTTTTCACTGTTGGATTAAAATCTTAACGATTTAAATTAAATATTTTATAACCATATTATTATATTTTTATTGAAAAGACAAAAATAATTTTTTATAATTTTATAAATTTTATTTAAAAATAACTTTTATATCTTTTAAGTAAATTTATCATAATAATATTTTTATAAGATGTTAAATTTGGACCATTAATATCTTAATTCAATGATAAAAAAGAAAAAGAAGGGAAACTGATGAGAAGGAGTAACAAAGAGAAGTCAATCCCAAAAAGAGAGTGGAAGAGAACAAAGAGTAGAAACTGCTTGGAAACTAGCTTCATGAAGTATTTCTAAGATGATTTTTCTTGAACCACACGAAATTTCGTCCCCACTTTTTTCTCATTTTTGTTTTGGTCAAGTCTTTCAATCAATTATTTGTTGTTTTGTAAAGTAGAAAGTTACCGGTCAATATTGTGAACGTTCAAAATCGTTAGTCTTTATAAGTTGGATTTTGAAGTTTAAATGTCTTATTTGGACGTCTTATCAAGTTAATTTGACTTTGTTCCTTCCAAGTATAAGTTAAACTAAACTCATGGTTTTTTTAAGAATATGTTCATATTGATATCATATAATTTTCAAATTACTCTGAGGTCCTATACTAATTTTATCTCAAATGTGAAAATTAGCAAAAGTAACAGTTGTGAATACTGTAAAGATCAGTTGGAGATCATGGAAAAACCCGTTGGAAATCAAATAAAAATTCATTTAGTATGACAATTATTTTTAAATTTTTTTATGTATAAATCTTAAACTTTTGAAATTATTACAAAAAACTATGAGAAAATTATTATTACATTTAATGACATTCTTTATCTTCTTTAGCGCTCAGCGCGGAGAAAGTGAATAATGATGAGGTGGTGGGCTTTTATAGGTTGTTTGGTAAGAGGGATTTGGAGGAATGGGGAGGGGAGTGAATATATATATATATATTTTTTTATTGGAGTTTTAAAAAATTAGAGAAGTGGGTTGAAACTTGAAAGTTTGTAATTAATATTTTTAACTCTTTTACTTTACATCTTATCTTTACTATAATTTTATAATCTCACTGTTCTAATTTTTTTAAGTCCAACTCTTAAAAAATTCCCTCCTGCCAAACAAACCCTAAACTTCAAACTTGAGAGTCGTCAACTCTTTATTATTATTATTTTTTTTTTAAATCTTCCGGGATGACTGCCCTCATTTGCCAAAAATACCAAATTGTTTTAGATTGGGTCGAACATTGGCCCACAAGTATTGGGCCTTTGATACCATAGTTTCTCTGGTACACATTGACGTTGGCAACATTGGGTTACAAAACAAATGTTGTGGCTTAATTATTGGTCTCTTGGCCCGTTCAGATTTAAAAAACACAAAATGTGTCGTCCTTGATTTTAGGGCTATGAAGGTGAAAGAAATAATGGGTTTAACATAACTACCATCCAATACACCTTTTTTTGTGACTTTTTATTTATTTTAAGAAGGGAGAAAGACATCTAAGGATCATTTAAATATGATAATTCCTAGTATTAAAAAAATGATAATTCCAAACTAGTACAAGAAAATAACTATAGTCCTAAGGAACTATTCTAAAATTAAGTTTTGTTTTGTTTTTTAAATGACCTAGTTGACCTCGGATAAATTAATTGTCACTGCCTTTTTGTTGTCATTTGATAAATTAAAATTGTTACTTGTTAAATCACTACTACAAAAACACAAAAAAGACCTAAATAAGATCCAATTAACGTCCCTTTTCAAAGGGACGTCTCAAAAAGGGTAGTCGTTTTTCTCACTTTTGGCGTCCTGAATTGTATTCAGGACGCCTCATTTAAGGCGTCCTGAATACAATTTAGGACGCCTCATTTAAGGCGTCCTGAATACATTCAGGACGCCTTATTTAAAAAAAAAAACCCCCAAACCTCAAGTTCGGGGAGCTAGCTAGTGAGCCAAGCGAATTGAAGACAACAAGCCATGATTTGGGCAGAGGAAGAGCAGATCTGAAATGCAAGAAACATGATAAAGAGCAAATCTAGAATAATAAAAAATGCCATGGAGCAAATCCAGAAATCATCTGAACCCAGAAAATCAAACATGCTAGGGAGCAAATCCAGAAAAATAAAAAATAAGAAGGCATGTACTACGGTAATCGATAAGGTTATCTTAAAAAAAAAACCTAGAACAAACCCACCTGAACATATCTGCAACGAAATCGACTGCGGCTTTCATCCGCGGTGGCATCTAGGCATCCTAAATCAATTTTAGGCGTCCTAATTAAATTTTAGGATGCCAACAAATTTCCTGGCGCCAAAAATTTTTTTCAAAATGCGCCAAAAAATCGATTTTAGGCGTCCTAAATATATTTTATGAATCCTAAAATCGATTTTAGGCGTCCTAATTATATTTTAGGAGCCCTAAAATCGATTTTAGGCGTCCTAAAATTATATTTAGGACGCTTAAGTCTCAAAATTCAGCCAAATAATTACGAAAATGTCACCGCCTATACTTTTTACCTCCTTTTTTTAAAAAAAATAAGGACGTCTTTTAGGGAAGTAATATCCACTTTTTGTAGTTGTGAATGTTATTATCATTGACATTGAGTAAGAAATTTAAGTGAAATTAACTCGTTGTCACACAACCTTAGTTTAGTTATTGTTATCATTTGAAAAGTTAAAGTTTTACTTCTTAAAATTGTTATTTTCATTTTATTTTTTCAAATTATGGGTATTAGGTAATTTTACTATAAACTTTAACTCGAGACTAGTCTCGAGGAACTTCATTGTAATTAGGCCATTTTAACATCTTGAATTGACTTTTGCATATTTGGGGTCCTTTTTTTGGCCACCCTTTCTAGAAAGATAACTTGCATGCCATTTTTGGTCATTTAAAAATAATGCACTTCAATTCTTTTGGTGCACATGTTCCAGTTGGAATATATCAATCCACGCTTGGTGGATTAAGGCCTTAGCTTGATTCTAGAGGGCTATCATGGAAAGACATGGGTTTATAAAGAGAAATATTCCTTTATGGTTTAATAGTTGTGTTTATTCTCATGCAACCTTACGCTTAAGAGTTACATCTATTTCTATGTGACAATATGTGCGCCATATATATGTTGTGGGATTGATGGAGTATATAATATCTTAGCGAAAAAAAAATGGAGTATATAATATGAATAATAACACACGAAATAATGTTCTCCTCTCTCTAAAAGATTCTCTCAGTGTTCTATTATCTTCCTCTCTATAGTATATTTGATGTGTAATGTGATCGAAGTCTGCATCGGTACTCTAATTTCATGTGATATTTCAGTAAGTCCGTCAGATTCTAGGTACACCTAAAA
This sequence comes from Acacia pycnantha, assembly GCA_025563575.1. NCBI lineage: Eukaryota > Viridiplantae > Streptophyta > Magnoliopsida > Fabales > Fabaceae > Acacia > Acacia pycnantha. The sequence goes on along the minus strand of JAMWYP010000366.1, from coordinate 195,049 downwards.
ATTTTATAGTTCTGTTAAAGGTTTTGAACAATTCGAGTTCAGAAGGCCTTATAAATGACAAAGCGTTATAAAATTGGACCAAAGTAAAACAATGTCCATGATTCTTATGTATGTTTAGTGCTGATAATTATTTAGCATTCTTCTACGTACCCATATTTCATTTCTTCAAAATCCAAACTAGCAAAAAAATTAGGCATTGCTCAAAGAACCCTTGAAAGAGATACACATAATGATGATTGTCAAAGTTGTCACATCCCCTTCGTTGCTCGCTTATCCATTAAGGGCAACACCTTTGCCTCTATTGTTGATTTCATCTAAGCCCTTCTTGAATTTCAGCTTGCCTTCATATTCGGATAGGCTTCCAAACAATGCAGCTACTGATGTTATTGATTTTCCATGAGCTGTTAGTTCTCTATTGGTTTTGATGATAACTGACAATTGTAAACTCAAATTGAAGTTTGTCTTTGTTAAGTTGAAAAACTTACTATCAAAGGCAAACTCGAGTTTTGGTTTGGAAACTCGAGTTTGGACTTGATAGAGAGTAGCTCAAGTTTTTTCAAAGTTAGACAAACTCGAGTTTGGGTTTTGAAACTCGAGTTTTGACCATACAGAGAGCTCCTAAGTTTTTCAAAGGCAAAGCAAACTCGAGTTTAGGTTTTGAAACTTGAGTTTTGACAAGATAGAGAGCTACCAATATTTCAAACTTGGCAAAACTCCAGTTTCCATTTGGAAACTCGAGTTTGTGCTAAACAGAGAGTTCTCTAAGTTTCCAAGGTTTGTTGGAAACTCAAGTTTGTTTTTGGAAACTCGAGTTTACAGCATACAGAGAACAATGCTCAATTCTGAACTTGTGAAAACTCCAGTTTTGATTGAAAACTCCAGTTTTCATATGACAAAGTTTTTCTATCATAAGAGGAAACTCGAGTTTAGTTTTTGAAACTCGAGTTTAGGTCTTACAGAGAAGAACTCAAAGTTTCTAAAGTTTTGAAAACTCCAGTTTTGACTAAGCAGAGAAGTTTCCATTTTTCAAAGATTTATGGAAACTCGAGTTTCATTTTGCAAACTCGAGTTTAGGCCAAGCAGAGAGCTCTGCTAAATTTAAACCTTTTGAAAACTCCAGTTTTGGTATGGAAACTCCAGTTTTGAGATTTTGGACTTAAACTTGCTTTGCTTGGAACTATCTATTTCTTTTCATCCAAATCGGGTTCTCCTTTGCGTTAAACTTTCTAGATCCAGGTTTGTATGTTTAAGCAACTAACTCGTGACTCAAACATTTGGGTTCCAAGTTATACGTTTTAACCACAGGGCTTCCAGTTGCCCCCCAGCTTGGTAGTTCAAGGTCTCTGGATTGCCAGGGTGCATTAATGATTTTACCCGAATATACTTTTGAGTTTTATCTTCAACACACCAATGGGTTAACTTATATGAACTCGAACATATCTTCAGAGTTCTATTCAATGATTAGGCCAAAGTCAAAAATATATGCATAGAGTCTGCTTGAATATTCATCCGGTACTACGATCAGGTATCATATTTTGTGAGGATTTTTAATTAAATTATCACATTACATTCCGGTACACTCAACCAGAATTCAATTTGGAGTAATGACAATTCGTCACATGTTCAAACTCAGCTTTTAACCAACGTTTTAAACATTTCGACCTGATCAGGGTCAGCATGACGGTTCACTTCATTACTCTAGAATGTAAAATTATGATGCATCTCAGTTTATCTGGGTTCCAAACTTAACATGGAGCCCGAGATTTAACTGTATTGTATTGTCAGTTTATCCGAGTTCCAAACGTAACATGGAGCTCAAGATTTAACTGTTTTGTACTGTCAGTTTATCCGAGTTTCAAACTTAACATGGAGCCTGGAATTTAACTGTTATTTCAATTTTGCTCTCTGCTCTGCGCTTTTTCAGTTTATCCTGGTTCCAAACTTAACATAGAAACAAAGATTTAATTGTTTTTTCTATATTTCTCCCTACTCCACGCTTTTTTCAGTTTATCCAGGTTCCAAACTTAACATGGAACCCGAGATTTAACTGTATTTTCTTCTATATTTTCTAGGAGCATTTTGGGTCTGAGGTATCGTATCTCGGTTTTGATCTTCAACATCCCGATTGGCCTCAACCTGCTTGTTCTTCGTGAGTATATGATCTAGACCCTGAACTTCGGGAATCCAAAACCGATCTTGATTGACCAAGTTCCTTTAAGCATTATTGACTTGAGGGCCTTCAACGTCAACCTGATTAGAGGCCGAGGCACTAACCTAGCTAGGACCACTCTCATCTCGGTTCTCATTACGAACAGGGTTCTCAACTCATCTAAGGCGCTCTTCGAACAACCTCATTCTCTACATCTCTTCTTGCCACAGAATTGCATTACAATGATCCATGTCCTCCTGCATCAGTCGGATATCCTCTTTCCTTTTAAGGCGATTACATTGCTCCATCTCCTTCATCCGCCTTAACATCGAACCTATTGTAGTTTGTAGAAGATGAATGTCAAGGTGATCGACCGGAATCTCCGGAGGAGGGTCTTGCTACAGGATTTGCTGAATCACCATATTCTGATGATTCGCCACAAGCGTTGGAGAGGAAGTCGTATCTGATACGTCTTTGACTGGCATTGCGTTATAACCTGGAACAATCGTATTCTCAAATTGTTGTTGAGGCTATCGCTCCTAATTCTGTTGTTGTGGATCTTGCGGCAACTGCCCAAGAAAAGGCATTTGGTTGTTGCTTCTTATAGTGACCATCATTAGTCACATGGATTAAGTTTTACCAATTCCCCAATGTTCTGTATAAGAGCAACATATGTTTAGCCCTTCTGGACTAAGTATTTTTATATTGGATCAAATAGTTGCTCCAAGATATCTATAAGGCAGATACCAAAGAGAAGATGATTGCTCTAGGATATCTATGGGGAAGATACCAAGGAGAATAAAGAATCACTGTGCACGTATATGACGTTTAGCCAAAAAGGGGTGGTGTGTGTGCACAGTGACGGCTAAATAGTAAATGAGAGTAGGTTAGAATCTGTGTATATTTTAGTTTTACCTCTTATTTATAGAGATTACGTTAGGGTTGGACTCTTGGGCTTTGTGTGCCCATGGCCACCACACTTGATTGATATTCTTGATTAGGATGTTCCTTGATTATAAGATGATTAGGATATTCCTTAATTATGGGCAGATCCTAATCAGAATTGCCCTTGTTGGGCCATACAGCAAATGAGCCTCATGTATGAGTCCATAACAGAATTGATTATATAGATTAATATATGAGCATTTAAGCTTCCACAAGAAATGTAATACTGATTACTTGGGGTCCTGTAAACTGCTTCATAAGTTTTGGCGTTATTAAAATATGCCAAAACCACGTCCATCATGCAATTGTTACCTTTCACAGGCAATTTATATATTTTCTTCGTGACACATGATTGAGAATAAGTTTAATATATAGAACAAGAAAAATGGTATATTTATTTTAAAAATATATTTTCAGCAAAAGGAAGACTAGTTCATGCATCATTTATGATTTATTTCCAAATTATGACAAAGCCTATAGTTTTTCTCTCAGGTTCTGTAATTTCCATAAAGAGCTCATTAGCATTACATCGATATGATTACTTACACCGATTAATTGATATGATTATTGGATGGTTGAAAATCACTTCCAAAAGATTCAATGAATTTAATTAATTAGTCATAATAATTGGACAGATTCTAGCTGGCTAATTAATTAACCTTGCATGGCTTGAAATATATTGGATAATCAAAGCTTGAAAACAAACGAATCAATCGAGCCAACTCAATTAGAATTTTTTTCAGACTAAGTTGAAATTTTCAGAGTTGATAAATTCTGGAAAATATTAATTTAGAGGATCTGGGCCGAGGTTGAGCGATTACTTTTCCAAGTTTTTAGTTATTTTTTACTTCTTCAGTCCTAAATATAAAACATATTTTTGCACTACAATTTATGTCCTATATTTACGACTGGAGGTAGTATTCTTTAGGAGATTTGTTACAAAGTAATATAGTTTAGTAAGGTGCATATTTCAATATTGACCCATATACTATTCTTTACGAAAATTTCACATATATGAACTAATATCATTTTTTCACTTTATGATAAAAGTGTGGTACATTTTACCAAGAATTAATGGTGTCTTTATAGTTGCCTAGAGACTAAGCATTTGTAGCGAACACTCAAACACGTGGTGATGTTGAACATGGAAGGAGGAAGGGAGAGAGCTAGGGAAGAAGAATAGACATAGATAGAATTAGAGAGAGAATATAAAGACTTAGAGGGGAGGAAAATCAATATTCAATTCTAATTTTATTTTAGGGTTAAGTACCAATTTTGCCCCCAGAAGTATACCCCTAGGAGCAATTTTGTCCTGGAAGTTTTTTTTGTTCAATTTTGCCCCGAAAATATCAAAAGGGAGCAATGTTGCCCTTCCCTAACGGTAGACACTGACGGTGTTAGCGCACACTCGAGTGTGTACGGACGATTTATTTTTTCCACAAAATGTGCCAAAAAAAAATTCGTTCGTACACACTCGCACTCGAGTGAGGCATCACACTTGAGTGTTTTGTAACTCCGTCAGTGTCTACTGTTAGGGGAGGACAACATTACTCCCTTTTGATACTTCCGTGCCAAAATTGAACCCAAAAAAACTTTCAGAGCAAAATTACTCCTGGGGGCATACTTCTGAGGCAAAATTGATACTTAACCCTTTATTTTACGACATATAAAATAATGAGGTGTGTCAAAGGCTATTTATAGCCTCAATTTTATCCCAAGGAATTAAATATGGAATGTTTTATAAATCTAAAATTAAATGTGAATATTTTGATCGATAACAATTAATGATATAATCCCAAAGAGAAAATTTAATCTAAGGGTTCTTATAGTTTTCTTCAGTTTTAAATTATGTCTTTGAGTTTTTTTTAAAGAACTCAATGAAAAAAAAAATTCAGGGATTTAAATCCAAATTGAGAAAAACTAAAGACCCTTAGATTAATTTTCCCAATCGAAAAAGACAACAATAAAATTCAAACAAAATATTTCTAAATATTTTTTCATTAATTTTAAACCTCTTTCATAATCAAGCTTCAAGTATTCTTTTTCTTCCTTTAATTTTTTTTTTCCTTTTTTTCCCTGATATAGTCCTTTTTCTATTTCTATCACATGTTTATTCAATGATTTAGGTTAAATAAATTTTACTTTTCCAAAATGTACTCTCTTTTTCGATAAATCCAAAATGTATTCTAAATGGTGCTTTCGGAAATAAATTTGATGTGCATTTTCAAAAAAAAAAATTGCTAATTTATTTTAGGAAAAGTTACTCATAGGTTCTAGATATGAAAATGAAATACAGAGTACAAAAAATTAATATGTACAAGTTAAAAATACATATTTACATGCATGTTGAATTTTAAAATTTACAAATGTTTTCATATTTACTATATGCAAGTTGTGTCATATACAAGTCAAACTTGTAAGAAATTGTTTCAAAAAATCTTTTAGGACTTCCCTACATTTGATTTTGTTTATTGGATGTTTCCGAAGGTACTAATTGTTGTTTCCTTTAAAAAATGAATATGAATTGTAGATGTTTTTGAACAAAAATATGAGTTGTATATTAAAGCCTACCAAGTTGCAAATAAAGGATGAGAATAGAAGTAACTAAAAAGTTTACATTTACATCACGCCTCTTTTCTCCTCCCTCTCTCTTCTCTGCACTTCTCCTCCCTCACCTTTTGCTCCTTCTCGCTGGTGGTTTGTACACACAAGCTGCCAGCGGGTACCTTTTTTTGTGTGCCAAAGATTAGTCAGAGAGGTAGTTTAGAGTCCAGATCTTGGATCTGTGGTCTTCTCTCTTTGAGTTTTTTTGGATGTGGCCTTCTCTCGTCCTTGTGGCGAGTCATCTCCTCTCCTTCTCCAGATCTGATCTGTAGAGGTGAGATTTATCTGTTTTTTGTTGCTTTTTTTGTGGTACTGGGTTTTGTGGTGGTGTTCTTGTCTCAGGAAATAAACAGATTTTTAAGATCTGCGTTCAAATCCTCTTGGTTGGATGACTGTTTGAACGTTATTAGATCCGATTATCACTGGATAGCTCGGATCTGCGTTCTTGAGGGAAGATCTAAAGAGGAGTTACTTGGTTTGTGGTCAAGGTCACCAGATCTGATTCAACAACGGAGCATAAGTATTTTTTAGGACATCATGGGCCTTCTTCCGTCTCAGGTTGGGTTTTCCGTGTTCCTTTCCTCAATATGGGGGACCTGTACAACTGCTCTAATTGCAGCTCATGCTTATACCGTGCCCGTTTGGGTGGGTTTTACAACCAACACTTTCTTACTTGTCACTTCTAACGTTAGATATTGAGGAGGATGCTTTTGTCCATGATTCTCACTACTAGAAAAAGTCAAATTTGCGAAGGATTTTTGCGGCGGAAAAAATCCGTCGCAAATTTGACTGGAATTGCGATGGGAAAAGGCTCCCGTCGCAAAGAAAGGAAATTTGCGACGGATAAGGTATCCGTCGCAAATTTCCTTTCTTTGCGAAGGATACGCCTATCCATCGCAAGTTGCGACAGATCTAGTATCCGTCGCAAAATATACTGTGACGGACACAAGATCCGTCGTAACTTGCGACGAATCTTGCCGTCCGTCGCAAACGGGCGGACCGAAATGGTTCGCCCTTTTACGACGGTCCGATAGGGCCGTCGCAAATTGCGACGGACGGGTCCGTCTGCGACGGACCAGCCGGTCCGTCGCAAAAAGTAATATGCGACGGACTGGTATCCGTCGCAAACTGCATTTTTGCGACGAATCCCGGTCCGTCGCAAAAATCGCAATAAACCGGCCCCCCTCCACCATTTTCATTTCCCATTTGCTCTGCTCTCCTCCTCTCCTCTCGTCTCCTCCTCTCCTTACTCATCCGGTGGTGGTTTCTTCCAAGAGGTCCAACATCTCCTGCTCTCCTTGCTCGTCAGTGCCGGTGGTGGTTCTCCTTCCCTTGCTCGTCAGTTCCGGTGGTGCTTCTCATTCCCTTTCTTCACGGTTGAGGTATGTTTGAATGTTTGATATAGATTATTGTATATAGATTAAAGTGTAGTTGGAATTGATATTGATTAGTGTATTTAGATTAAAATATAGTTGGTATTAATATTGATTAGTGTATGTGGATTAAAATGTAGTTGTTATGCATATTGATTAGTGTATGTAGATTAAAATGTAGTTGTTATGCATATTGATTAGTGTATGTAGATTAAAATGTACTTGTTATGCATATTGTTTAGTGTATGTAGATTAAAATGACTTATAATTATGTTGATACTTTTTACAATAATATTTAATTTGTTAGAGGCTTACAATAATTGATATGATGTTATTGGTAACTAGATATATAAATGTATAATTATGATAAATTTCAAATGAGGAAAATAATTTTTAAAAGTGAGATTGGGGGATAGGAGAATTAATTCGTTAACATAAAGTATAAAGAAGATGTGGGTTTTTTTGAATAATGAAATTTGTATGTTAGTAGAAGATTATAAATTACATGATTTTAAAGGTAAATATTCCCAAAGGTAAATATTCCCAAAAGTATAGGATATTAATTTATCTAGCACTTTTTAGGAATTTAGAAACACCAATTCTGATTTTGGTGTGATAAAATTATGATTTTATATTAGTTGGTAATGATACATAAATCTTCATAAAAATGACTGTTCATAATTTTTTTTTAAAAATATTGCATTTAAATTTTTTATTTGAATTTTTTATATATTTGTGGCATGTTGATATGTTAATTAGGTTAGTAACTGAACTAGCTAGGAAGTATGGAAGGCAATCATGATAGAATTTGGATGTACAATCGTCTAACTGATAGAAGAGAACTAACGCAAGCATTCTTGGCGGGTTTGGAAGAGTTCATCCAATTTGCTTTGGTGAATTCAAATAATTCAAGTAGGGAGATCAGGTGTCCGTGTGCCAAACGTAGGTGTTTAAGATTTAGGGATACGGGCAAGGTCAAAATTCATTTGTGTCAAAAGGGATTCATGAAAGATTATGAATGTTAGGAATGTCATGGCGAAGTCCGACAGACACCGAGTGGTTATTACGGGGACAGTAGTCATCGAGAGAACCTTAATCAATATGAGCAGTTGGTTATGGATGCCGCGGGACCGTCGATCGGCCAATATTTTGATCCCGTTACTCATGCTGAGTCGTCATACATGGGAGAGGAGACCGATACACATACCCAACCATCATACATGGGTGAGGATCCTCATCCGGAAGCCGCTAGGTTCTACAAAATGCTTCAAGAAGCCCAACGTCTGTTATGGGAAGGTTGCGAACACATTAAAAACAGTGAATATTCATCGCTATCGGCTACCCTAGCAACACTAAGCTTGAAGACTGATCACCAAATGAGTGAAAGGAATTACAACGAAATGATGCAGATCATGAGTAAGGTTGTTCCCAAAGACAATAATTTGTCGAATGATTTTTACCAAGCAAAAAAAAAAGGTGAAAGAGCTTGGGCTTGGATGTACAAAAATCCATTGCTGCCCCTGAGGATGTATGTTGTATTATAAGGATGATGCTGAACTGACCAATTGTAAATTCTGTGGACATGACAGATATAAAGTTGTGGGGAAAGGAAGGAAAATGACCCGTCATGCGTTAAGCAAGATGTGGTACTTTCCTCTGGTGCCAAGACTTACGAGATTGTATGCATCAGAACAAACAGCTGCTCACATGAGATGGCACCGGGAGCATTATAGGGATGAAAACTTTGTGACGCATCCATCCGATGCGGAAGCTTGGCGTAAATTTGATGAGGCGAATCCTTTCTTTTCTATGGATCCCCGTAATGTTCGTCTTGAGCTATGTTCGGATGGGTTTGCTCCTTTCAACAATACGGGTAGGAGTTATTCCTGTTGGCCTGTCATTGTGACTCCGTACAACCTCCCACCTTCTATGTGCATGAGAAGAGAGTTTTTCTTCCTTAACGCGTTAATCCCTGGGCCATCCAACCAAAAAAGAAGATAGATGTGTACCTCAGGCCTTTGATAGACGAGTTGAAGATGTTGTGGAGTGAAGGGGTTCTTACGTATGATATATCATTAAGTCAGAATTTCACCATGCGGGCTGCCATAATGTGGACGATAAATGATTTCCCTGCATATGGGATGTTGAGTGGTTGGCAAACGTCGGGGAAGCTTGCATGCCCGGTATGTCTTGAACAGAACATGGGTTTTAGCTTGGAACACAGTCGCAATGTCAGTTGGTTTGATAGGCACCGGCGATTCCTACCCCAGATCATCCGTGGAGGAGAAATAGAAAAGACTTCACGCGGAATGTTGTCGAACGAGCGAGCAACCCCGTCGTTTAAGTGGCCAAGAAATATGGGACAGGGTCAAGTACATTCAAAGTGTCGAAGAGGGGGCTGCTTCCAGGGAACCTGAGGGATACGGCGTTGATCATCATTGGAACAAACGCAACATCTTCTGGGAACTACCAATTGGAAAGATCAATTATTAAGACACAACCTCGATGTCATGCATATTGAGAGGAATGTGTTTTGCAATATTCTGTACACCGTGATGGACACCAAGGGCAAGACGAAGGACACAGTCAATGCAAGACGGGACATAGAAGCGGTTTGCAGAAGGCCTGCTTTGTATTTGGTGGGGAGTGGCACGGGACGGACTTCCAAACCTAGAGCGCCGTACACATTCAACAAACAACAGAATTTGGAATTGTTGCAATGGGTTAAAGATCCAAAGCGCCGAGACGGTTATGCGTCAAACATGAAAAGATGTGTCGACATGCACGAGGCGAAGTTATTCGGCATGAATAGTCATGATTGTCATGTTTTCTTCCAGAGATTGTTGCCGTGGGCCTTCAAAGCACTTTCGAAGCATATATGGTCTATTCTGACGGAATTTTCCATGTTCTTTAGAGAAATTTGTGCTTCTGAGCTTAATGTTGAAAAGTTACGACACCTGGAGGCGAGTATGCCCATAACGATATGCAAGTTAGAGATGGTGTTTCCACCTGCCAATGGAACATTTGCCCGTTCACTTGGCCTACGAAGCATATAGATGGATGTATCCGTTTGAGAGGATATGCAAGTTAGAGATGGTGTTTCCACCTAGCTTGTTTGACTCAATGGAACATTTGCCCGTTCACTTGGCCTACGAAGCAAAGGTAGGAGGCCCGCAACAATATAGATGGATGTATCCGTTTGAGAGGTAATATATAATTTTTCTATCGCGTTGTTATTAATTGACCGACATGGTACTTTAGTTTATAAATACCCTCTGATATTCCATTGTAGGTTTTTACGCACACTTAAGCACAAGATCAAAAATCCAAGGTACGTTGAAGGATCTATCGCTGAAGCATATCTAGTCGAAGAGGCCACAAAATTTGCGTCATACTATTATCCCCCTGAAATGATGTCAAGATGGAGAGGGGTACCTCGCAACGATGATGCCGGTGATACGAGGGATCAAAAATCAATATTTAATTTTCCAGGGCGAGTCGTGGGAAAACGTTCGAGGTCAACTCTTGACGGAAGAGATAAGCGAGTAGCGGAGTGGTACATTCTAAACAACTGTGAAGAGGCCGCCCAGTATTTAAAGTAAGATTTCTTTTCTTTTTGCTGCTACGATAAGAATTCCAGTATTAAGAGCATTTTTTTTCTTACAGTTACTTCTCTAATTCGGTCCGATCGGCAAATCCTTCAATGTCGGAATCCGAAGTTGACCAATTCACGAACTCTGAGTTTCCAAAATGGCTTCGATCCTACTTCGTGGAAAATCCATCAGATCCTAATGAAGTTGCGTGGAGTTTGTCCTATGGAGCTGCAATTAGTGTTACCCGGTGCAAGAAATACATAATCAATGGGTATCGGTTTTCAAGCGTCGAGGCGAATGCAGGTACACTATGTTGTAATTATGGTGTATGTTGTCGAGGTGACAAAGTTGATGGGGTGGAGACTGACTACTATGGGAAGTTAGTTGACATAATTCAACTGAGTTACCCGTGGGACAAGGTAGTGACCCGTTTTAAATGTGAGTGGTTTGATAACAGTCCGCGTGGGACAAAAATGGACAAACGTGGAAATATTGAGATCCACTGGACAATGAGATATACGGTTGGTTATGACCCATTCATCCTTGCTCAACAGGCGAAACAAGTTTACTATACATCATACTCCACATCCCGCCAAGGCTGGAGGGGAGTTATTAAAACCAAAGCACGAAATATTATACCAAAGTCGAAAGAGCCTAAATCAAATGACGGTATGGCTGAACCGTTCCAAGCTGATGTGGAACATGTACTGCCCATAAACATCTTCGATGACGAAGTACCAAGCAATCTCTTTGATTCTGCTGCGGGGTTAGAATTAATTCCTATACAAATTGACGATGAGGAATCAGACGATGAGGAAGAAGTAATTTACTCTGATAGTGAATCCGAGTTCGACGACTATGAGACCTCAGAGGAAGACGTGCAAGCAGATGTCGATGAACAGGAATCGTCCGGTTGATTTGTGTTAGTTCTTTGTTTATGACGATCTGTTATACTACATACTTTGTTACTTCGCTACTGCCATATTAACTAAATATCTTATTGTTATATATTATTTCACATTATGTCTATAAGTGTTCAAAGATGGAGCATCTAGGAGGACGTTCAGGTAGTGGACGGGGTAGTGGTCGAGCCCAACCCCGTCCTATCAGAGGGCGACGCCATCTGGTCCTTATGGAGGCAGAGGGTCCAGCGCTTCTCCAGAGATGCCGCCATTTGATATGTCATCTTCACCGTCGGGATATTTGTCATCTTCATCGTCGCTTTATATGTCGTCGTCACCGTCTACCCCCCACTGATCCACAGCAAGGCGGACCACAGGTTTTTTTTTTTATCATTTCCAATTGATTTACATTTGTTTAGTTTCCTGAAATCATCTATGTACAAACATCTTGAATACTTCACATTCCTTCCTTAGCATAATGTGTCGCCTCACAGCCACGTCGGAGAAGAAGGTAGTTCCTCCGATCCACCAATCTGGGGCTCAAGAGATCCTTCGACAGGGAAGCTTTGGATCCGTCCTGACGGCGTCGGGTAAGTCATGCCAAGTTACCAGTAATGTTACAATTTTCTTTTCGAGTTGGTTTGTATGGTAATATTTACATGATGTCGTCTCTCATCAGATTTGAGCCTCATAATGAGGTATTGGAGTTCATCTCGACCCAATTATTCCGTAATTACAATCAAGCTTGGGCCAAGTGGACAGACATTCCTAAGACCGTTCGAGATGTTTGGTTCGATGAGTTCTTGGTAAATTTTTTGTTTTATGGTTATTTAATTAAGTACTTTTAAAATTTGGAGCACTAATTGTTCGTTATTTATTTTCAGCGCCAGCATATGACGTTGCCTGAACATCGTCAAGAACTGAAAGCAAATTATAATCATAAGGGAGGCCGGTATCTGACTCAAAAGCTTTATGGTTTGAGAAATAAAAGAGGCAAGAAAGACTAGATTTCACAGGACACTGTAGACGACTTAATTCAGAATTGGCCCACAAATGAAAAGTTTCAAAACATGAGCGCGAAAAATAAGCAAAACAGGGCCAAAATGGAGGGACCTTCATATGCTGGCGGTTGCATTCCAATTAGTGAGCATCGACGGAAAATTGTAAGTACACGCTATTTTCTATTTAGGTATTTGATATTTTGTACTTTGAAGTAATTAATTAAGGTCATCGCGTTTGCAGGTAGAGTCTGGGGAAGTTCCTGAAGGATCGATTGAGTGGGCTACCTTTGAGCGGACCCATTCCCGGCAGTCTGATGGGAGTGAGAGACAATGGATTAGCTAAAAGGTGCAGCAAGTAGCGGTTAGACATTTATTGCCTTTATTACTTGTTTTATGCACCACCATATTTATTTCATTTTACATGTCTTATTTGTTATATATTTTTGTGCTTGTAGGAAACCTTTCAGAAGTTGTCGCAGGAGAGAGAGTCACAGCTTGCGGCTGACCCCGCATCCTCTCAGTCTGACAATGAGAGTCTGTACTTTGAGGCCGCAGGCGGATTTAACAAGAAAGGGAGAGTCTTTGGATACGGTGCCTCTGCTGGCCGACTAAAGCAACCAAAGCGCTCCTCATCCAGCAATGAAGGTGTTTTTGCAGGTACACGTAATACATTTGATAATGATAATTTCCATTCTCTTGTCCATTCAAATGAAGTACAAATAATAAATGTACTTCATAATGTTTTTGCAGATGAGCTGAAGAAGATGAAGGCGTTGGTGGAGGAGCAAGCAACACAGATGAGTCAGCAACAAGAGATTATGAGGCAGGAGATGCTTCAGGAGATTCTTCAGGAACGGGAGAGGATGGAGTAGGCGATGAATCAGGAACGGGAGAGGATGCGGCAGGAGATGAATCAGCAAGCGGAGATGATGAAGCAGATGCAGCTTCAACTCCTGTCCCTAATGACACAAAAGGGTTCGGGGTCGGCTCCTGGTGATGATGACCATGCCGGTGATGATGATGATGATCACAATGCTGATGTTTAGACTATTTTTTAGTATTTTCTCCTTACAACATTATTATATATATTCTGTTTTGTCTATATAAACCCTTTTTATTATATTCATGATACTTTTGCAATCAATTTTCAAGAAAAAAATTTAAAAAATTTTAAAAAATAACAATTAATAAAATTTAAAATTTAAAAAGATTCAAAAAATTAAAACAAAATTAAAACAAAATATATATAAATTTTTTAATTTTGCTACGGAGTCAAATTCCATAGTAATTGCTACGGAATTTGATTCCGTAGCAATTGCTACGGATTTGAAATTCCGTAGCAAATTTTGCTACGGAAATCTACGGAAATTTTTTCCATAGCAATTGCTACGGATTTTCCAATTTCCATAGCAATTGCTACGGGGTTTTTTGCTAGGGAAAAAATCCGTAGCAAATTGATTTTGCTACGGAATTTTGGCATTTTTCCGTAGCAAAATCGATTTGCTACGGATTATTTCCGTAGCAAAAATCGATTTTTTTTATAGTGATCTACTTCTACTCTTAAATATTTTATGAATGATAGTGATTTGGCTGTTTTGTTTTTTTATTTGCTGTATTTTGTTGTTTTGGATTTAGCTTTAGTTGAATCCAGGTATTGTAATCTGTTTGTAGTTTAATATATATATCCTTTCCGATTTAAAAAAAAAAGAAGTAACTAAAAACTTTGACAACCAATATTTCCATTCTTCATTATTAAAAAGGGAAACGTGTTGTAAATTATTTCCTAAAAAATTAGAAATAAAAGGATTAATTTCCTCCATTTGTCATGTAAAACCAAATTAAAATTCAACTTATTTAATGTGAATCTTGCTATTGGTTGTGGATTATTCGTTTCAGTTTTTAATATAAGGCATATTTACCTAATTTTATTAGATTAAGAAAGTTAGTTAAATTAGTTAATATGACATGTATTTTGTAAAACATCCTAGTCATCTTCCTTAATTTATTTATTCCATTTCATCTTTGATTATTGTTGAGGGAGTATGAATATGGGTAAATTAGAAAAAGAATGATAAATATGAAAACTACGTCCTATATTTAGAATCAAGATCAACTCTCTAAATATGTCCTATTTTAATAACCGGAGGAGTAATTTGCAACTTATATATATATATTAATCTCTCTGGAGCAAAAAAATAATGGAAATTTATCTTGTCAATTTTTTTTCATCTCATATTTCCTTTTTCATAATAGAATAACAAAAAATTATACTTTTCAATGTTTTTGTCTCATCTAATAATTTAATATAGTTTATAACGTATCATTAGTTTTTTTTTTTTTTGTTTAAAAACGTATCATTAGTTTTTGATACGTACATGTACATATTTTTAGGATCGAAAGAAAGAAAAAATTAACTTGACAAATTTTCCCCTTTTAAGTGATTTGGTACCTTTTTTAAAAAAATTGAAAAATTGAACTTCCTAAGGATTAATTTGCCATTCACACACACACATATGATGAATAAATGAAGGAAATTTCGTAGGAAAATAACAACATAGTCAAGCAAAAGAGTGCAAAGAAAAATCAACTCGTACAAAATAATGTTTCTTTTTCTTTGACCATTTATACATTTCATTGCATAAGAAAAATCGTAAAATGATGGGGAAAGAGAGGGTATTGACTTACCTTTCCATCCTTTTTCTTTATTTTCTTTTTTCCATTATTGGATTAAAATCTCAACGGTTTAAATTAAATATTTTATAAATATATTATTATAATTTTATTGAAAAAATACAAAAATAATTTTTTTATAATTTTATAAATTTTATTTAAAAATAAATTTTGTATCTTTTAAGTAATACTATTATAATAATATTTTTATAAGATGTTAAATTTGGACCATTAATATCTTAATTTAATGATAAAAAAGGAAAAGAAGGGAAAATGATGAGGAGTAATAGAGAGAAGTCAATCCCAAAAAAGAGAGGGGAAGAGAACAAAGAGTAGAAACTGCTTGGAAGCTAGTTTCATGTAGTATTTCTAAGATGATTTTTCTTGAACCACACGAAATTTCTTTCATTATCTAATTGGTCCCCACTTCTTTCTCATTTTTTTGTTTTGGTCAAGTCTTTCAACCAATTATTTTTTGTTTTGTAAGGTAGAGAGTTACCGGTCAATATTGTGAACGTTCAAAAATCGTTAGTCTTTATAAGTTCGATTTTGAAGTTTAAGGCTTTGTTTGGTTGGAGGGGAGGGGAGGAGAAAATTTTACCAAAATTTAAGGTGGTGGGGTGTAATACCCTAAAATTCCTATTTATCATAAATACTATATTTTGATAAATAATACCTATAAAATAAAGGTGAGTATGTGTCTCAAATTTGTGTAATTTGTTAATTTTAATTTTAGGCAAATTTCCCTTGGAATTAAATAAACTAAAGGCCAATTTTAAGACTACATATAAGGAACATAAAATATGATATGATTATCATATTAAATCATGGTTTTTATTTAACTAATAGAGGCAAGAAAATAACATGAAAACACTTAAGTAAATTAAAGTGGATTAGCAAATTCTAATTGACAAATTAGCTTGTGCTAATTAGGATTATTTGTAAATGCCTTCAACTTGATAAAAGACAATGGAAATAAGTAAAGATTAAAGTGTATAAAGTTTGATTAATAAAAGTACTAATGACCATGATTTAACTAATGAGTCAATCATCAATTAAAGATTGTAATTAAAGGAAATAAAAACATTTGATTTCAATGCTAATTAAAGATTGAGTCATCTACCTCAAAAGTGAACAAAAGAGGCGTATGGGTTATGGATTGAATCTGATAGAATTTTGCATTGAGTAAACCATGTTTTTGGCTATTTAAAAACATATTAAATGATTAAAAGAAAAGGGATGTCGGCAAGCTTCAGTGATAGGATTTTCTTTTTCTAAAATGAAATGATCAATTCATTAATGAAAGAGTAAATATCATTTTGGGTCCTTGGAAAAACACGCTCTACCCATTTTGGTCCCTGAGTAAAAAAAATGTCATTTTCGGTCCTTTTTAGGGACTAAAAAGGATTTTTTTTGAATTTGTGAGGGATTAAAATGCCCACAAAAAATGACTAAAAGGGACCTTTTTTTACTGTTTAAGGACTACAAATGACATTTTTTTTTACTCAGGGACCAAAATGGGTAGCGCGTGTTATTTCTGGGACCAAAAAGGGTATTTACTCTTAATGAAATATACATTAATGGTTGAATAAAGTGGCATGTCGGCATGCATTTCAATGGAGGAGATTTTGTTTCATAAAGCTATTTTAATCCAAGAGTTGGGGTGAGGTTTGGTTAAATTCAATTCCCTTTGTGTCCTTGATTCTTTCTCTATAAATAGCCACCCATTCTTCACAAATTCTGCACACCACCACCAAACACATCTCTGATCCTTTGATTGGAGTGGGATTGAGAAAGAGAAGGAGGAAGGAGGAGTGAGTTCTTCAAGAGGTAAGCTCTAGCTTGTAAGTTTCTAGTCTTTAATTTTTGTAGTTCTTAGTATAAATGTTAGTTTAATTTAGGAAATAAAGAATAAAATTCCTACTCTTTTTTTTAGGCCTCATTGCATTGAAATATTCTAGACAAGGTAAAAACATATTAGGGAATAATTTTTGAAAGTTGAAGATCAAAGTAGCGAAATTCTGGAAAAATTTACGGTTGGGAGTTTTCTGGAGGCAGTGTTATTAAAGATATTATTTTATATATTAAATGAAGTCCTAAAATCATGAAATTTTTCTTGAACAAAGTAGACGTCCAGGGATTTTTAAATATATAAGATATGTGGTGTTTTGAGTTCTGTGGAAGGAGAAATAAATTCTTGAATTTGGGTCACATTTTCTGGGAAAATTCTGAACAGAGGTTGGAAAATATTAAACTGGGAATTACTGAGTGATTTCTAGTTAAAGAAGTTATTTTTCCTAGAAACTAGACTTATCAAGGGTCATTTTGGATATGGAAACACCTTATTTTGATTTTTTTTGGAATTAATAATGATTTTTCAAAGTTATCAAAAAATATGCCCAGAAATGCTGAAATAACATTTTTAGGAAATGTAAGGGTATAATTGGAATATCAAGTCCACCAGGGGTAAAAAGGTCATAAGTGGCTAAAATATCTATTAAGATATTATTTTCAATATAATAATGCGGTGATACTAATATAGGATATCCGGGGAAAGTAGGAGTTGTACCGAACGGACAAACGTACGGCTAAGCTCTACGGACTAAGGTACGGACGCGTACTGTAACTCTAACTCTGATGCTTCATGTATACTTATATGTGATAGATTATTTCATAGAGTCATGAACAAGACTTTGTCTTGGGACATGCATGCACCGTGGCTAGGACTCTGTCTGAGGTCACCGCTTATACATTCAGCTTTATACGGGTTATAGTCTTGATAACACCATAGTATTGTTTTCCTAAGCTGAGGACACGAGAGGCTGTCGTGGCACTGGTTAGTGCAAACGTGGATGACTTTACATGTGTTGTGTGTTATGTACTGTTGTGTTTTTATAGCCTTACATTTGTTGTGTGCTATGTATGGTATGCTGTAATGTTATGAATATCTATCTGCCATATATTGTTTTACTTGAACATGAGGTTAACTGTTACCTAAGGTCCGATGGGTATTGGATCTCAGCACTTAACATAGCTTCAGGATCCGGAGGATCAGGAGCCGGAGACAAGGGTAAGCAGCACGCGTAAGGACTCTTCTGGAGTGTTATTTTGGATACGTAATTATATTCCTACTTAGTTAGAATTTTGGATACTCGGATAATTGTACCGCTATTATAAACAACCGGATACGCCACATTTAGTTTTTGGACACATACTTATCAGTTACTCATACTCTTATCTGCTCCGATGCTCTACTCTGATAAATTTTAAATTATTCCGCTTTCAAAAATGGGGTGTTACATGGGGCCCACAACAGTTTTCCTCACCATTAAATTTTTCCCCTCCCTCTCCTCCAACCGAATAAACCCTAAATGTCTTATTTGGAGGGCTAATCAAGTTCATTTGAATTTTTTCCTTCCAAGTATAAGTTAAACTAAACTCATTTTTAAAAAAAATGTGTTCATATTGATATCATAAAATTTTCAAATTACTCTGAGCTCCTTTGAAAATATTTTCGCAACTTGCTGATAAAACTTTCAGTAACTTTGAAAATCTTTTCGCAACTTGCTGAAAGTAGTTTGTATGACAAAAGTAATTTATAAAACGATAGTCAATCATTCAAACATATATGCTGGAAAATATAAGAGTTTAGGGAAGAGAATATGCAAAATGAGATTTATACTGGTTCGGCCAATCCTTGACCTACATCCAGTCCCCAAGCTCCACTTGAAATTTTTAATCCACAATATTCTTTCAACTTGATTATACGCTTTGTACTCAAAGTAATCCTCTCACTAGGATTCACTCCCCGTTACAAGCTATAATCAATACACCCACTTGATTACACACTGAAGTACAATACAAATCATTTCACTCTCTATAGAAGTTTATATGATCATTGAGATAATCGGAGAGTAAGTGATATGAATATCAGAGTATTGGAATTTCGAAGATGTAAGCTCGTATCATCATCTTTCTCCGTCTTGAACAAGTCTCTACTTATAGACAACTAATATTAGTCCGTTGAAGTATTGGTCCGATGTAGAATATTACCGTTGTAAATTTCGTTGGAAAAATAGTTGTTGCTTCTAACGTCATCATCTGGAAAGTTGTTAATCCTTCATATAATCATCTAGAACTCATTATCAAATTGATCAAACATAGTTAAGAATAATAATGATAGATGATATGAAGAATCTAGAACCAATCATAGATTGTTAGAGAATTGGAATTTCAAACGCACAACATTTTCAGAAACAGATACATATTGGCTCGAGTCAAAGCTATTACTGGCTCGAGTTGATTTGAAAATACTGTCTAACTCGAGGCTACAGAGACCATGACTCAAGTCTGGGCTTAGGCTCGAGTCAACAATAAACGTGGCTCGAGTGTGTTCGTCAGTTCATCTTTTTGTCAGGTTGCTTTGGCTCGAGTCTTCATTTATTGGCTCGAGTCAAAAAGTCTTCTCCATTCTTCAATCTCTCGGGTTGGCCATTCACTCGAGGTGCGCTTGTTGGCTCGAGGTTAAAACCTCTCTCAAAATGCCTAACCCTCTGTCTGACTTCTGAGTTAGACAAGTCTTGACCCGTGGTAATAAGATCTCATAAAATTTGGTTGGTTCCAAAATATATTGAAACACTGAGTCTAGATTCATATGGAATTGGTTTCACTACATTTGGTTGTGTATATTGTGAGCAACTTCTAGAAAACCGAGCCTATGCTGAAATGAATCTAGAATTTCGAGTGTCAACTTTCGAAGGACATATCTCCTTGGTCCGAGCTCCGTTTTGGTTGGTTCAAGTCTTGGTGGAACTAATTTTGAGTTTACTTTTAAATTCCACCGATTTCATATCAATTGGATTTTTAGTTTGTGAGATATACTGAAAACATAGAAGGTTGGTCAGATGTGTGACGTTAATTGATGTATCAACTTTTGAAATTCATAGATCTCTCATATGAACTCTTTTGGGCTTCAAAATTTTTCAAAATGACGCATTGGGAGTGTAGTTTCATAGAAAATTGGTTTCACCGCAATTCAATCTCTATTTTGAGAGATATCATCGAATTACCAGACGTCGCCCAGCTGAAATGTGAAACAGAGGTGACCAGAGTGCTGAAAAGCACTATTGGCTCGAGCCAAGTTGGCTCGAGTCAACTCGTACCAGAGGGCGAAAATGGCTTGAAAATCACTATTGGCTTGAGTCAACAATATGACTGACTCGTGTCAAGGCCCTGGCTTGAGTCTATGAGTTTGTTGGCTCGAATCAACTTGTACCAGATGCCCAAAACACTGTAGAAACCATTCTAACTCGAGTCTAGACATCATGGCTCGAGTTAATTCATCCCGAAGCTTGATTTTGCTTATTTTAACTCCGATTTGAGCCATTCCAACTTCCATATCATCGTGGAGACTTCTAGAATCAATCTTAAAACTTGTATAATGATTTTATCATTCCATTTAGCAAGTTCTTCTTTCTTTCCTCTTCTCTTGATCATTCTCCACCATTCAATTCTTCTTCTCTTCTCTTCTCTTCTTCTTCTCTTGATCATTTTCCACAATTCAATTCTTTCTTTCTTCTCTTCTTTTCTCTTCATCATTCTCCATAATTTAATTCTTTCTTTCTTCTCTTCTCTTCTTCTTCTCTTGATCATTTTCATCATTTAATTCTTCAATATCTCCTCTTCTTCTTGATTATTCCCAAAATACTTTTATAACTTCTTGCTTCCTTAACATTCTCTGCAATTTCTTCTTTCTATAATCTCTTATCTCCTTCTTGATTAATCTCTATAACTCAACTTGGACTAATCTACATTAAATACATAGTAGTTAGTCAATGTATGAGATAAATATATCATACAATCTTTTTGCTCTTAATAATGACATCTATATAAGACATCATCAATACTAATCATATCTAACACCTCTTTCTTTGACCAAGTTCCTCATAATATAGGCTAATGGATCTAAAATGAGATGGCCAGATTTAGGTTCAATTCCAAAAAGATCTCTACTATTCCATTTCCAAACCTTGTGTCCTTAATTCTTTTCCAAGAAAAAGTTTGGTACTTGGAATAAATTGAGCAATCTATCAAAGCCTCATCTCTTTGGTCAACATCATCTAAATCTTATGAGGATATCATTTATTGAGGGATCAAGGCAATCTAGAGGTCCTTCACAATCAAGAGCATCCAAGTCTAGAGCAAATAAAGCTCAGTCATCTCCTGCTCCTACTCTGTCATCTTAGCCACCTCCATCTTTTGTTGGTGCTACAATTAAGGCCATAGTTGAAAAGGCAATCTCTGAGAGTGTGGGACCCTTGCATACATCTATAATAGCTCAATATCATGAGCTAACAGAGAAGCTTGAAACTGAGATTGGAAAACTGGTGGATGAGGTATTTATTTATTTTCTTGATTAATACTAACAATTGGCATTTAATAAAATATCAGTTTATATCAAAACTCAAACTTTTCATTATTTTACTGTATATATGTGTATATAATATATTAAAATTTTAGATATGTTGATTATCAAATATTGAAATATTAAGTTAAATTTATAAAATGACAAATAATTGTTAGAAAAAAATAATCATTTGAGAGTAAGAATTGTTAGTATTTAGGTGTCCTAGAGACAATCTGTAAGGACAGATCAGCACCATTTCTATGTTGTAGTATTTCATTATTAGTAAATGAGCACATTTTATCTTTATCATATTTATATCTCACCTTTATTTTAAGGTAAATATGTTATGAAGATAAAAGACCTAGGAATAGAACATGTGTTATTCTTGAGGATCAATGATAGAGATCATGATCATGAGGACTCGAGAACATTGGATACCTATTGCCTAAAACTTGTTCCTAGTATTGAATCACCAAGAAAGGGCATTGATGATTTCAATAAGACTAGTAAGACATCATCTACATGTATGAGACACAAGGTAAGGACCTCATGGAATACAGGCATGGTGATGCCTTAGCTAATGTCGTAGATCTGCTAGAGAATAGATAGTACCGAACAAACCTGTCAAGAGACTCCACAAAGATTCATTGTAAAAAGTATGGATATGTAAAGTCTCTCATTGTTTGGTAGTGCGGATCGTCCTAGACTTGATCTCATCAAACACTATGTCCTAGGGTTATACTTTGATTGTACAACTCTATCCGCCTGAAAATGTGGAGAACAGTGTACTCTTGGGTGTAACTCGAGTACATAAGTATAGATGGACATGCTGAGAGGACTCACAGTCCCCTACAAAGGATTTGTCATTCAAAAGACAAGTAGAGTTTGGATAGCTTATAATTAACTCGAGAGTCTGTGCGCACAGCAAGTGATCATGAAGAGTCATGATCCGTTATAAAGTTTATATAAGAAGATTCTTAGTTTTGTGAATTAGCTATATTTAGTCAATTAAGAGAGATGATACTCTATCTTTGCTCTCAAATAAAACTGAATGACGATGTGAGGGATGATGCCTACACGGTATCCAAACATGAAAGGTAGATCATTTGATCAATTCAATTAGTTCTGGGGTCGTAGAGCATTACTAGTGTCTTATGAGGTCATTAAATAAATTGGGCCTGTTAAAGGAGTTTTAATTGGTTCAAGTTTATTTATGTCAATGACTAATTGGACCTAATGGGTCACATACAAAGGTTATTCTCGATTGCTTAAAATTAGCAAACTTGGACCAATAATTGTTATTAGACTTTATCAAGAGTAAAGGTGTAATTGGGTTAGAGAGACTCCAAGCCCAATAAGAAGCAAAATGGCATCACATGTATGGTCCCGAGTGGGAAATCAGTTTCTCCACAAAATGACCCAAATTTGTTGGAAGACCCAATTAGGTCTTTGGCCAAGATGAATTTAAAATTCAAATTTTGAATTTAAGTTTAGAATTTAAATTTGAACTTTGAATACACACACATAAATGTATGTATATAAACTATATATATGTGTGTGACTATATATATATATATATATATATATATATATATATATATATATTTATCCACGGAAGGATTAATCATATAGTCATCCCACAACATAACACCAAAATAGTAGTATCATAATACAATCATCCCACAACATAACACCAAAATGGTTGTATCATAATACAATCATCCGGGAAGCCAAAATAAATATCCAAAACATACACCAACAGCTTCTGTCTCACTAGCCCAGCTCCAAGGTCTTACCTCTATCTCCCGGCTCTGACCTAGATGTACTGCCTAAGAGCTTAAAGGGGGCTGGGATTCAAAATTGAATATTAGAGTAACCGCTAATCTCATATAAAATGTGTATACATGGCATGTAAGAAAACCATGAAATAAAAACACAAACTACATATCATTCAGTATCATGCACACAACCATATCCGGAACTAGCAGTCCTAATATCACACAGCACAGACTGCAGCAATCCTAATAGCACACAACACAGACTACCGGATACAGCACACAACAAAGCCCTTATTGCACATAGCATGCATGTTCCGGTTCCATAGCGCTTGGAAATAAATGATAACCAAATGTATGCAATAAGCATGGTAAAACATACATAAACAAGTCACACAAGATATATAAAGATTAAGGTTACTACCTGGCTGTCGACCACAAGTATAAATAAAATTTCTCGTCGTATAATGTCACAAATAGCCCTAAAAAACCAAAAATATAAATATAATTAAATCCTCCTCAATAAATATTTTCTTTACTAATAAGTCCAATTTAAGTGTCCACATTCATTAAATTCATTTTCTTATTAAGGACTTTTTAATATTGGCTTAAATTCCTCTTATTTTTGTCCTTGTACAGAAAATTCTAGAAATAGTGACTGATCTTCAAACATTTATAATTAATTCTGGAAAAATATTTTTGAGGTGATTCCAAAATCAAACTGACCCTTAATATGTCTATTTTCAACAACAAAAAATTCATTTGGACCAGAAATAATCTAAATTCCAACCGAAGCACAAAACATCACCGCTGGTCCGAAATGGTTTCCAGTTTCAGGGTCAGTTTTCAAACATTTATTTCTCTTAGTACAAAATTTTGAAAAATACTTGTTACATATCAAATTAATCCTTGAGATTTTTACTTTATGCTTGTAAAATTTCATAAGTTTCTAAATTCATTTACTGGGTCAAAAATCACATTGAACCTGACTGACTCACAGTGTTCTTCACAAAACTGATTTCCAACGTTTTTCAAACTTTTATCTTTCCTCTTTACCAACCAAAACTGACCCATCTAGGGAACTCATCTCTTCCTCTCTCTCTTTTTTTTTTTTTGACCTTGTAAATATCCCAAATTTTAACCCAAAATTCTTGCTCTCCAAGTAATCTTGCACAAGAAGCTTTTTGTCTCTTGAATTTTCCATAGTCTTCTAGATACTTGCTTCATAAATCAATTCATCATCATTTTTTCCCTTCAAAAACCCCATCAGCCCAAAGAGAGAGGAAGTGAGCTTATGAAATGTGATCCACTTACTTGGTCTCCAGGTTTTCTTGTTCGATTATATATATATATTTTTTTAAATGTGATCCACTTATATATATATATATATATATATATATATATATATATTCTTTTTATGTTGGAAAATAATACCATTAGCTATAAATTTGATGAAAATTCATATATTCCATTAATTCATTTAATACAATAATTTAACATGAAATTAGGGATGTTACATAGGCGGATCCAACTTATCCTATGTACTTTTATCGTTATATGTATATTAAAAAAGATGATAAGGCCGGCCGGCCCAATTACTGATTATTTATTTACTTTATTGATTAATACTAACAGCTGGCATATAATAAAATATCAGTTTATATTAAAAGTCAAACTCTTCATTCTGTTAATGTATATATGTGTATATAATATATTAAAATTTTAAATTTGATTATCAAATATTGAAATATTAAGTTAAATTTATAAAATAACAAATAATTGTTAGAAAAGTCATCGACTAAGAATATATATATATACACACACATATATAGTGTGTGTGTGTATGTATGTATTTCCTATAACCACAGCGCTAATCTTATTGCTGGTCTGAAATTTGAACATTAGTTTATAGCCATGTCTAGCCAGCTTAAAGTGCTTAGTGCACTTGATGTTGCCGAGACACAATGGTACCACTTCACAGCCACCCTAATTGCTGGCATGGACATCTTCACTGACGCCTATGATTTCTTCGCCTAGCAAACATCACCAGGTTGCTTGGACGCATCTACTACACCCGCGAGGGTTCGCCGACGCCCGGAACCCTACCTCCCCTTATGAATTGTGCCGTCAACGGCGTTGCCTTAATTGGTGCCATAATAGGTCAGCTTTTCTTTGGATGGCTGGGTGACAAAATTGCGAAAAAGGGTATATGGTATAACCCTTATTCTCATGGTTGTCTCCTCTCTCGCCTCCGCTATCCTTTTCGTAAATCCGCAAAAGCCGTCATGACCACTCTTTGCTTCTTCCGCTTCTGGCTTGGATTCGGCATAGGAGGCAACTACCCTCTCTCTGCCACCATCATGTCGGAATATGCCAACAAAAGGACTCGTGGTGCTTTCATGGCGGCGGTTTTTGCAATGCAAGGCTTCGGGATTCGTTCAGCAGCCTCGTTTCCCTTATTGTCGCGGCCGCGTTTCATCGTTCCTACGAACCTAATAAACACAACGCTGCAGCTTCTCTTGTACCTCAAGCTGACTATGTATGGCGAATCATTCGAATGTTCGGTGCTCTACCAGCTGCTCTCACTTACTATTGGCGTATGAAAATGCCGGAGACGGCTCGATATACTACAAAAAAAATTGATTTTTGCTACGGAAAAAATCCGTAGCAAATTCCGTAGCAAATCGATTTTGCTACGGAAAAATGCCAAAATTCCGTAGCAAAATCGATTTGCTACGGAATTTGCTACGGATTTTTCCGTAGCAAAAAACCCGTAGCAATTTGCTACGGATTTTCAAAATCCGTAGCAAATTGCTACGGATTTTGAAAATCCATAGCAAATTGCTACGGATTTAAAATTCCGTAGCAATTTGCTACGGATTGTTTTCCGTAGCAAATTGCTACGGAATATCAATCCGTAGCAATTTGCTATGGATTGATAATCCGTAGCAAATTGCTACGGATTGGAATTCCGTAGCAATTTGCTACGGATTGGAATTCCGTAGCAATTTGCTACGGAAAACAATCCGTAGCAAATTGCTACGGAATGAAATCCGTAGCAAATTGCTACGGATAGAATTCCGTAGCAAATTGCTACGGAATTTTAAATCCGTAGCAATTTGCTACGGAAATCATTTCCGTAGCAAAATTATTAATTTTTTTTTTTAAAATTTTTTGAATCTTTTTAAATTTAAATTTTTTTAATTTTTTTAATTTTTAAATTTTTTAATTTTTTTTTCTTGAAAATTGAATGCAAAAGTATCATGAATATAATAAAAAGAGTTTAAACAGAGAAAACAAAATATATATAATAATGTTGTAAGGAACAAATACTAAAAAGTAGTCTAAACATCGCATTGTGATCATCATCATCATCACCCGCATGGTCATCATCACCAGAGCCGACCCCGAACCCTTTTGTGTCATTAGAGACAGGAGTTGATTCTGCATCTGTCTCATCATCTCCGCTTGCATCTGATCCATCTGCTGTCGCATACTCTCCCGTTCCTGTTGCATCGCAAGCTCCATCCTCTCCCGTTCCTGATTCATTGCCTGCTCCATCCTCTCCCGTTCTGAAGCATCTCCGCCTCATGATGTCCCGTTGCCGACTCATCCGTGTTGCTTGCTGCTCCACCAACGCTTTCATCTTCTTCACTCATCTGCAAATACATTATGAAGTACATTTATTATTTGTACTTCATTTGAATAGACAAGAGAATGGAAATTATCAATATGAAATGTATTACGTGTACCGGAGAAACACCTTCACCTTTGGATGAGGAGCGCTTTGATTGCTTCAGTCGGCCAGTAGAGGCACCGTATCCAAAGACTCTCCCTTTCTTGTTAAATCCGCCTGCGGCCTCAAAGAACAGACTCTCATTGTCGGACTGAGAGGATGCGGGGTCAGACCCAAGCTGCGACCCTCTCTCCTGCGACAGCTTCTGAAAGGTTTCCTACAAGCACAAAAATACATAGCTTATTAGACATGTAAAATAAAATAAATATGGTGGTGCATAAAACAAGTAATAAAGGCAATAAATGTCTAACCGCTACTTGCAGCGCCTTTTGGTTAATCCATTGTCTCTCACTCCCTTCGATCGTCGGGAATGGGTCCGCTCAAAGGTAGCCCACTCAATTGATCCTTCAGAACTTCCCGCACTCTACACGCAAACGCGGATGAGAACCTTAATTAATTACTTCAAAGTATAAAATATCAAATACCTAAATAGAAAATAGAGTGTACTTACAATTTTTCGTCGATGCTCACTAATAGGAATGCAACCGCCAAAGATATGACGGTCCTTCCATTTTGGCTCTGTTTTGCTTATTTTTCGTGCTCATGTTTTGAAACTTTTCATTTGTGGCCCAATTCTGCAATAATTCGTCTACAGTGTCCTGGGAATCCAGTCTTTCTTGCCTCTTTTATTTCTCAAGCCGTAAAGCTTTTGACGCAAAAATCGGCCTCCATTATGATTATAATTTGCTTTCAGTTCTGCACGATGTTCAGGCAACGTCATATGCTGGCGCTGAAAATCAATAACGAACCATTAGTGCTCCAAATTTTTAAAGTACTTAATTAAATAACCATAAAACAAAAAACTTACCAAGAACTCATCGAACCAAGCATCTCGAGTAGTGCTAGGAATGTCTGTCCACTTGGCCCAAGGATGGTTGTAATTGCGGAATAATTGGGCCGAGATGAAGTCCCTTACCTCATTATGAGGCTCAAATCTGATGAGAGATGACATCATGCAAATATTACCATACAAACCATTTACATAGAGAAAATTGTAACATTACGGTAACTTGGCATGACTTACCCGACGCCGTCGGGACGGATCCAAAGCTTCCGTGTCGAAGGATCTCTGGAGCCCCAGATTGGTGGATCGGAGGAACTACCTTCTTCCCCAACGTGGCTATGAGGCGACGCATTGTGCTAAGGAAGGAATGTGAAGTATTGAAGATAAACATATGTAAATCATATGTAACTAAACTTATGTAAATCAATCGAAATTATATTGTAAACTGTGATCCCCCTTGCGTGGATCGGTGGGGGTAGACGGTGATGACGACATATACAATGACGGTGATGACGACATATACAGCGGCGGTGAAGATGACAAATATGTAGACGGTGAAGATGACATATCAAAGGATGGCATATCCGGGAAGCGCTGGACCCTCTACCTCCATAAGGAGCAGATGACGTCGCCTACCCCTCGATAGGACGGGGTTGGGCTCGACCACTACCCCGTCCACTACCTGAGCGTCCTCCTAGATGCTCCATCTCTAAACACTCATAGACATAATGTCAAAAATATATAACAATAAGTAGCGCATTAACAAAGTATGTAGTATAACAAATCATCACAAACAAAGAACTAACGAAAATCAATCGGACGATTCTTGTTCATCAACATCAACATTTGCTTGCACGTCTTCCTCTGAGGAGGTCTCATAGTCGTCGAACTCCGATTCACTATCAGAGTAAATCACTTCTTCCTCATCGTCAATTTGTATAGGAATTAATTCTAACCCCGCAGCAGAATCAAATAGATTGCTTGGTACTTCGTCATCGAAGATGTTTATGGGCAGTACATTTTCCACATCAGCTTGGAACGGTTCAGCCATACCGTCATTTGATTCCGGCTCTTTCGACTTTGGTATAATATTTCGTGCTTTGGTTTTAATAACTTCCTCCAACCTGGGCGGGATGTGGGGTATGATGTATAGTAAACTTGTTCCGCCTGTTGAGCAAGGATGAATGGGTCATAACCAACCGTATATCTCCTTGTCCAGTGGATCTCAATATTTCCATGTTTGTCCATTTTTGTCCCACGCGGACTGTTATCAAGCCACTCACATTTGAAAAGGGTCACTACCTTGTCCCACGGGTAACTCGGTTGAATTATGTCAACTAACTTTCCGTAGTAGTCGATCTCCACCCCATCAACTTTGTCACCTCGACAACATACACCATAATTACAACATAGTGTACCCGCATTCGCCTCGACAGGTTGAAAACCGATACCCATTGATTATGTATTTCTTGCACCGGGTAACACTAATTGCAGCTCCATAGGACAAACTCCACGCAACTTCATTGGGATCTGATGGATTTTCCACGAAGTAGGATCGAAGCCATTTTGGGAACTCGGACATCGTGAATTGGTCAACTTCGGATTCCGCCATTGAAGGATTTCCGATCGGACCGAATTAGAGAAGTAACGTAAGAAGAAAAAAATGCTCTTAATACTGGAATTCTTAGCGTAACAACAAAAGGAAAAGAAATCTTACTTTAAATACTAGGCGGCCTCTTCACAGTTGTTTAGAATGTACCACTCCGCTACTCGCTTATCTCTTCCGTCAAGAGTTGACCTAGAACGTTTTCCCACGACTCGCCCTGGAAAATTAAATATTGATTTTTGATCCCTCGTATCACCGGCATCATCGTTGCGAGGTACCCTCTCCATCTTGACATCATTTCCGCGATAGAAATATATATATTACCTATCAAACGGATACATCCATCTATATTGTTGCGGGCCTCCCACCTTTGCTTCGTAGGCCAAGTGAACGGGCAAATGTTCCATTGAGTCAAACAAGCTAGGAGGAAACACCATCTCTAACTTGCATAGCGTTATGGGCATGCTCGCCTCCAGGTGCCGTAACTTTTCAACATTAAGCTCAGAAGCACAAATTTCTCTAAAGAACATGGAAAATTCCGTCAGAATAGACAATATATGCTTCGGAAGTGCTTTGAAGGCCCAAGGCAACAATCTCTGGAAGAAAACATGACAATCATGACTCTTCATGCCGAATAACTTCGCCTCGTGCATGTCGACACATCTTTTCATGTTTGACGCATAACCGTCTGCGCTTTCAGTTCTTTAACCCATTGCAACAGTTCCAAATTCTGTTGTTTGTTGAATGTGTACGGCGCTCTAGGTTTGGATGTCCGTCCCGTGCCACTCCCCACCAAATGTAAAGCATGCCTTCTGCATATCGCTTCTATGTCCCGTCTTGCGTTGACTGTGTCCTTCGTCTTGCCCTTGGTGTCCATCACGGTGTACAGAATGTTGCAAAACACATTCCTCTCAATATGCATGACATCGAGGTTGTGTCTTAACAATTGATCTTTCCAATATGGTAGTTCCCAAAAGATGCTGCGTTTGTTCCAATGATGATCAACGCCGTATCCCTCAGGTTCCCTGCAAGCAGTCCCCTCTTCGACACTTTGAATGTACTTGACGCTGTCCCATATTTCTTGGCCACTTAAACGACGGGGTTGCTCGCTCGTTCGACAACATTCCGCGTGAAGTCTTTTCTATTTCTCCTCCACGGATGATCGGGGGGTAGGAATCGCCGATGCCTATCAAACCAACTGACCTTGCGACCGTGTTTCAAGCTAAAACCCATGTTCTGTTCAAGACATACCGGCATGCAAGCTTCCCGACGTTTGCCGCCCACTCAACATCCCGTATGCGGGAAATCATTTATGGTCCACATTAAGGCAGCCCGCATGGTGAAATTCGACTTAATGATATATCATACGTAAGAACCCCTTCACTCCACAACATCTTCAACTCGTCTATCAAAGGTCCGAGGTACACATCTATCTTCTTTTTTGGGTTGGATGGCCCATGGATTAACGCGTTAAGAAAGAAAAACTCTCTTCTCATGCACATAGAAGGTGGGAGGTTGTACGGAGTCACAATGACAGCCAACAGAATAAGTCCCGCCCGTATTGTTGAAAGGAGCGAACCCATCCGAGCATAGACCAAGACGGACATTACGGGATCCATAGCAAAGAAAGGATTTGCCTCATCAAATTTACGCCAAGCTTCCGCATCGGATGGATGCGTCACAAAGTTTTCATCCCTGCGATGCTCCCGGTGCCATCTCATGTGAGCAGCTGTTTGTTCTGATGCATACAATCTCGTAAGTCTTGGAACCAGAGCAAAGTACCACATCTTACTTAACGCATGACGGGTCATTTTCCTTCCTTTCCCCACAACTTTATATCTGTCATCTCCACGAAATTTACAACCGGTCGGGCTTCAGCATCATCCTTGTAATACAACATACATCCTCTCGGGGCAGCAATGGATTTTTCACATCCAAGCCCAAGCTCTTTCACCTTTTTTTTGCTTGGTAAAAATCCTTCGGCAAATTAGTGTCTTTGGGAACAACCTTACTCATGATATGCATCATTTCGTTGTAATTCCTCTCACTCATATGGTGATCAGTCTTCAAGCTTAGTGTTGCTAGGGTAGCCGATAGCGATGAATATTCACTACTATCAAAGTGTTCGCAACCTTCCCATAACGGACGTTGGGCTTCTTGAAGCATTTTGTAGAACCTAGCGGCTTCCGGATGAGGATCCTCACCCATGTATGATGGTTGGGTATGTGTACGGGTCTCCTCTCCCATGTATGACGACTCAGCATGAGTAACAGGATCAAAATATTGGCCGATCGACGGTCCCGTGGCATCCATAACCAACTGCTCATATTGATTAAGGTTCTCTCGATGACTACTGTCCCCGTAATAACCACTCGGTGTCTGACGGATGTAATACCCGGATATTTATCTGGAATATTATAAATAAAAGTTGGATATTTCTGATAAGTGAAATTTCAATCTCCGATCTTGTAAAATTATAGTATATTTTCTAAGTAGGATTTCTGCGTGAAATTAGGGAGTTTAAGGGCCAAAGTGCCAAAATGACCAAAACGCCCCTGCAAAAGGGTAGTTAACTTAGAAAATTCATGAAAAATCCTGAAAGTTAGAAAAGTGATCAAGTAAATTAGGAGAGTATATTATCTCTAATTATTGTAATTTAATAAATTATGAACTTTGAGAAGTTGTACAAGAATGTTCAAAAAGTAATAAAAGACCAAAATACCCTTGCAATTATGGATTAATGCAATGGGCATGGAAATTCTAGTGTTAAGGCAAAAGTTTGAAGATAAAGGAGTGTCTTAATTAAGAAAATTACCAACAAGTGATAATAGAATAATTAAGTAATATTGGGCTAATTACTTAAGTGTAAACAAAGGAAATTAAGAGATAATTGTGTAAAGCTCAAAAATTGGTGGTGATTGGCTTAAAATTAGTAAAAATATATTTACTAATTAATTGGAAATTTTGGAGAAAAATAGTTGAGTTTAGGTATTTTTAAGTCTAAATACAAGAATGGACCAATTAGGTAATTTTGTGGAATTTTTGGAAAAATTAAATAAATAAATAATTAAATAATTAATTAAATAAAAAATTAATATTTATTAAATAAAAAATGGGCCAGCCGAAAATGGACCCAAGAAAAAGAGAAAAATAAATGAAAAATGAGATGAGAAAATATTTATGCAAGTGGACATATTATATTATTATAATTTAATTAAAGCAAAAATTGTGAATAGTAATTTAAAAATTAGGAAACGGATCCTATCTAGAGATCTAGGAATAGGAATCCCAAGGTCAAGGTAAAATATTGATCAGTGAGTTTTTACCTTCAAGTGACCTCATCCGGAAGTTAATTCCGAGGTCGTTTGTGCATTTTCCTAATAAAACAAAATAGGGAAATTCTGAAAAAAGGGCAGATAGCCAGGTTGGAAGTAAAGACTTCAAAATTAGAGTTGTGACAACTGAGAAAGAATTGGGAATTTTTATGGACATATTTGAAATCAGTGCATCTATGTCTATAAGTTTGGAACTTCCGGATTTTCGTTTCGAAACCGGACGCGATCGGACACGTTTTCGAGGAAACTTCAACTGGACAGTTGGAGCCCTATATGGAACCAAAATTTAGGTTGACTTGGACATTTCTACTAAGTGAGAACTTGTCTTCAAAGTTGTAAATCCATAATTTTGAGATTTCTCCGAAATCACGCAAATCGGGTACCGATCGGGGAAAATGGGTTTTTTTATAACCCAAAATGCCAAACAAAGCCTTGAATTTGCCAAACAAGGCCCTTGTTTTTTTCATGCCGATTATAATGTCAAATTACTAATGGAGGTGACATTATTCTCATAGGATATCCGAAATCCTAATTTGTTGCCGTTACGCGTCCAACGTGCGCCGTCGGACAAACCGCCGTTTTCCGTCGAAAAGTACGATTCGCCGAAACAACTACGTACATCAAACGAAGGTACGTACTGTAACACTAATCCTATAGCTCTCATATACATATATGTCATAGATACGTTCATATACCGGGGCTCTGCTTAGGGTCGCCGCTTTACATACAGCCTTGTACGGGTTATAAGACATGATAATACCGTTTTGAGTTTTCCTAGCGCTGAGGACACGTGTTCGTGGCACAGAGTAATGTGCAGGCTATATATGTGTAGGACTTTACATACTGCTTTATGCTTATGTCCTGTCTGTGTCACAATGTTGTTGTGTAGGACCTTACATATTTGCTTCATGCTTATGTTCTCACTGTAATCAATACTTTATTACACTATGGTTCATGTTTTGTTATGATCAGTTACTCTTACGCTCCATTGCTCGACTCTGATTGATTGCAAAAAAAAAAAAAAATTCCGCTTTAGAAAATGGGATGTTACACTTTATGGTATCAGAGCAATCTTTCTGGCAAGTGTTTAACTATGTTACCACGAACGGTTTGGTGCCGAAGGCAAGGCTAGTCTACGTGGGTGTGCCAATCGATCACTTGCTAACCCGGTGAGGCCCCATGGTAGACACTTACCTGGCCATTCTGTTCGGATAACGGAGTTAGGTTCTTAAGCCTTTTAAACTTTGAGCACGTTTTGAAAAGGAGTACTGTTATGACCCTGGTGTAATAGGTAGTGATGGACAGAAACGAACATTCGTAGATCTTCTATCCCGTAATAATAGGACGTAACGCGCGTAGATCCGTAATTCCAGAGACGGCGGGACGAAGATGAAACCCTGATATTTCTAAACCGAAATATGATCCTGACTTAGGGTAGAGTCAATGGCTAGTATGCCCTTAGAACCAGAGAAACCTGTTGGCTCAGATCATTCATCTGATGACGACAACGTGGGATATATGATATAATTACTGGTCATAAACCAGCTGGATGATGTAGTATACGTTAGCATGTACATTACATCTAATATGAAAATATATATGACTTGATGCCATGTGTTGTGTTATTGTTCTAACACTTATCCGTTATTTGATATAAAGGAAAAGTTAAAACATGGCCATCATAAGAGGTGCCGGTGCACCAAGAGGTAGGGGCCGAGGCGGGCCGAGGTCGAGGCGGAGCGGCAGCCTCAAAGGGACGTAATACCCGAGCAAAATGCTATACCAAACCAGCCGGAACAGAACGAAGTACAAGAACTGAGGAGAACTCTCCAAGAGCAGAGGGCTCTCATTGATGCTCTGTTAGCAAGACAACATCAACAGGATGAGGAAGCCCAAAGACAATTGGACGCACGTCAACACGAAGAGGAAGAGCATAACAATGAAGAAGAGGAAGAGGGGGAGGACAATGACAATCAAAGTGAGGAAGACCATGAGGAAAATGCTGAGGAATCCGATAGATCACAATCACCTCCACGACGAGGAAGAAAGGAGAAGAATACCCAGTATTGGGTTAATCAGTTTTGAGACAGTCCCCTGAGATGGTCCAAGGTACTATTTACCTTAACGGAAATCTACTTGAGGCATTGTATGATTCGGGAGCCGCCATTCTTTCATTTCTTATGATTGTGCAAGTCGCCTAGGAATGCATGCCCGTAGTTTACCTTTTGACCTTGTAGTATCTACACCGCTTGGTGTAAAATCCTTAGCTTCTGATGCATGTATGAATTGTACGCTAACGTGGATGGACGAGTTTCTAAAGTGGACCTTATCCGTCTACCTCTTCACGGCATCGACGTCATACTCGGTCTAAACTGGCTAACAGCCAACGGTGCGATGATCGATCGTGGCAAGAAGAAGATATCATTTCCGGAGAAAAAGTTGAAGTGAGCTGAACTTTCTCTCCGCTACGTAAGCCGATCGATGTGTGAAGCAAGGATGCCATGCCTACATGGTATTCTTTTCGATCAAAGCAGAGCGATCTTTCACTCCGTGATATCCCCGTGGTGAATGAATTTTCCGATGTATTTCCT
The DNA here is from genome assembly GCA_025563575.1 of Acacia pycnantha. NCBI lineage: Eukaryota > Viridiplantae > Streptophyta > Magnoliopsida > Fabales > Fabaceae > Acacia > Acacia pycnantha. The sequence goes on along the minus strand of JAMWYP010000366.1, from coordinate 159,519 downwards.
GAGGATCTCACCGAGTTACCTCCTATCCGAGAAGTGGAGTTCAATATTGACTTGATGCAGGCACAGATCAATATCAAAGGCGCCGTATCGAATGGCTCCTAACGAGATGCGGGAGTTGAAGAAGCAATGGAAGAGCTTTTGAAGAAAGGGTTCATTCGACCAGTGTATCACCGTGGGGAGCCCCAGTGTTGTTTGTAAAGAAGAAGGATGGAAGCTTCCGACTCTGCATTGACTACCGTGAATTGAACAAAGTAACGGTCAAAAACAAGTATCCACTTCCCCGGATTGATGATCTTTTGGATCGCTTATCCGGTTCCACTGTCTTCTCCAAAATTGATCTGCGTTCGGGATATCATCGGTTGCGAGTTAAAGATGGTGATATTTCCAAGACAACTTTTCAGGACCGTGTACGGGCATTATGAATTTCTTGTGATGCCCTTCGGATTGACAAATGCACTGCGGTATTCATGGATTACATGAACCGTATCTTCCGACAACACCTAGACCGGTTTGTGGTGGTGTTTATTGATGACATTCTCATCTATTCCAAGAGCAAAGAAGAGCACGAAGAACATCTGCGAAAGGTGTTGAGCATACTCGGGAGAAGCAACTCTATGCTAAACCGAGCAAATGCGAATTTTGGCCGCCGGAAGTGAAATTTCTGGGCCATGTTATATCTAGCGACGGAGTTGCGGTTGATCCAAGCAAGGTAGATGCGGTTCGACTGGAAACGGCCGAGACTGTGACGGAGATCCGTAGTTTTCTTGGTCTCGGGATACTACCGCAGATTCATACGGGATTTCTCGCGTCTAGCCCTTCCATTGACAAAGCTTACGAGGAAGAATCAACCCTTTGTATGGGGAGATGACTGTGAGGAGAGCTTTCAGAAACTGAGAGAGAGATTGACTACAGCACAGGTGTTAATCATCCCGCATCCGGATGAGAAGTATGTTGTTTACAGTGATGCCGGTGGGCAAGGGTTGGGATGTGTCCTAATGCAACAGGCGAGTGGTGGCTTATGCCTCTCGTCACCGAAGCCTCACGAGTTGAACTATCCTACACACGATCTAGAGCTGGCGGCTATCGTGTTCGCTTTGAAGATATGGAGGCATTACTTGTACGGTGTAACCGTAGAAGTGTATTGTGATCACAAAAGTTTGAAATACTTGTTCGATCAACGAGAACTCAACATGAGACAACGTCGTTGGATGGAGCTGATTAAAGACTACACCCTGGAGATCAAGTATCATCCGGGTAAAGCAAACGTCGTTGCTGATGCTCTTAGCAGGAAGATGGTGCAGGTGGCATATATGATGATACAAGAACAGAAATTGTTGGAAGATTTCGGAGATCCGAATCTATCCAATCAAGTCTCGCATGGGTCTTCATGCACCACTGATGCCTATCTTGCAACTCTTCTTGTTAGTCAAGGGAGTATGATCTGAGAGATGAAGTTGAGAAAGCTCAGCAGCAAGATGATTGGGCAAAAGAGATACGTGAGGAAATCTCTCGAGGTGAGACCCAAGACCATGACCTATCACTTAGTGGTTTGGTCAGGTACAAGAAGCGAATCTATGTACCGCCGGTTGATGAATTAAGGCGGAAGATAATGGATGAGGCTCACAAGAGTAAATATACTCTACATCCAGAGATAGTGAGATTGCATGGTATTCCTAAGAGCATTGTCTCTGATCGGGACACGCGTTTCAAATCCCGTTTCTGGCAAGCGTTACATGAAGGTATGGGGACTAAGCTGAGGTTCAGTTCGGCTTATCACCCTCAAACCGACGGCCAATGCGAAAGGACGATTCGGACATTGGAGGATATGTTTGCGAGCATGTGCCCTTGATTTCAAAGGAAGTTGGGATCAACATCTTTCGCTAGCTGAGTTTGCATATAACAACAGTTATCATGCTAGTATACAAATGGCCCCATTCGAGGCATTGTATGGGCGGAAGTGTCAATCACCATTATGCTGGACAGATTCATCTGAAAAGCAATTACTTGGGCCGATATGCTTGAACAAACCTCCGAGCAGATCGCGTTGATCAAGAAGAGACTCCTAGCCGCACATAGTAGACGAAGAGCTATGCGGACAAAAGGAGGAGACCCTTAACGTTCTACGTCGGCGACCATGTATTCCTAAAGTTATCTCCGAGAATCGGTGTCGGCGAACGCTTAAGAGGAAGAAACTGAGTCCACGATACGTAGGACCCTTTGAGATTTTGGCGAAGCGTGGAGAAGTAGCTTATCAGATAGCTTTACCCCCGAACCTGAGTAATCTTCACGACGTTTTCCACGTGTCACAACTGAAGAAATACCAACCAGACCAAGGTCATGTCATTGAGTACGAAGACGTTGAAGTACGGCATGATAATACCTTCATCGTTGAGCCAAAATTTCAATCTCCGATCTTGTAAAATTATAGTATATTTTCTAAGTAGGATTTCTGCGTGAAATTAGGGAGTTTAAGGGCCAAAGTGCCAAAATGACCAAAACGCCCCTGCAAAAGGGTAGTTAACTTAGAAAATTCATGAAAAATCCTGAAAGTTAGAAAAGTGATCAAGTAAATTAGGAGAGTATATTATCTCTAATTATTGTAATTTAATAAATTATGAACTTTGAGAAATTGTACAAGAATGTTCAAAAAGTAATAAAAGACCAAAATACCCTTGCAATTATGGATTAATGCAATGGGCATGGAAATTCTAGTGTTAAGGCAAAAGTTTGAAGATAAAGGAGTGTCTTAATTAAGAAAATTACCAACAAGTGATAATAGAATAATTAAGTAATATTGGGCTAATTACTTAAGTGTAAACAAAGGAAATTAAGAGATAATTGTGTAAAGCTCAAAAATTGGTGGTGATTGGCTTAAAATTAGTAAAAATATATTTACTAATTAATTGGAAATTTTGGAGAAAAATAGTTGAGTTTAGGTATTTTTAAGTCTAAATACAAGAATGGACCAATTAGGTAATTTTGTGGAATTTTTGGAAAAATTAAATAAATAAATAATTAAATAATTAATTAAATAAAAAATTAATATTTATTAAATAAAAAATGGGCCAGCCGAAAATGGACCCAAGAAAAGAGAAAATAAATGAAAAATGAGATGAGAAAATATTTATGCAAGTGGACATATTATATTATTATAATTTAATTAAAGCAAAAATTGTGAATAGTAATTTAAAAATTAGGAAACGGATCCTATCTAGAGATCTAGGAATAGGAATCCCAAGGTCAAGGTAAAATATTGATCAGTGAGTTTTTACCTTCAAGTGACCTCTTCCGGAAGTTAATTCCGAGGTCGTTTGTGCATTTTCCTAATAAAACAAAATAGGGAAATTCTGAAAAAAGGGCAGATAGCCAGGTTGGAAGTAAAGACTTCAAAATTAGAGTTGTGACAACTGAGAAAGAATTGGGAATTTTTATGGACATATTTGAAATCAGTGCATCTATGTCTATAAGCTGGAACTTCCGGATTTTCGTTTCGAAACCGGACGCGATCGGACACGTTTTTCGAGGAAACTTCAACTGGACAGTTGGAGCCCTATATGGAACCAAAATTTAGGTTGACTTGGACATTTCTACTAAGTGAGAACTTGTCTTCAAAGTTGTAAATCCATAATTTTGAGATTTCTCCGAAATCACGCAAATCGGGTACCGATCGGGGAAAATGGGTTTTTTATAACCCAAAATGCCAAACAAAGCCTTGAATTTGCCAAACAAGGCCCTTGTTTTTTTCCTATAAATACCCCCCTCCTTCATAATTCTCACACCTTTTCTTCCTTCTCTTGGCCGAAATTTTTGGTTGAGAAAGAAGAGAAAGGAGCTCTGGGGAATTGTGCGTGGCTCCCTCAGTAGAATTGTCCTAAAGTCTTCAACGGTAAGTCTTTCGGTCTTTAGTTTTTAGTTTAGTAGTTAGTAGAATTGTTAGTTAGATTTAGAAAGTAGGTGACAAGATTCCTACAAATGTTTTAGAGCCTTGTTTGCGTTGAAAAATATGCGAGAGGTGTAAACATAGTAGGGATCGAGTCGCTGAAAAGTTGTAGTTTTATAGCTCTTTTAAAGGTTAGGGGTAGTAATAGCCTTTAAATTTTGAGTATGATTGGGTATCATATGGGAGGGCTATTTTAGTCTTTATTTTCGAAAATCATAAATGCGTCGAAGTTCGCGAAATTTTGGGAAGAAAATAGCCTACGTAGCGGAGCGGCGGCGAAATTCCGCCAAGTAGGGGTATAGGGGCAAAATGGTAATTTTTACCTAAAATGCCGCTTATAATGTCAAATTACTAATGGAGGTGACATTATTCTCATAGGATATCCGAAATCCTAATTTGTTGCCGTTACGTTTGTCCAACGTGCATTGTCGGACAAACCGCTGTTTTCCGTCAGAAAGTACAGTTTCCGCCAGAAACAACTACGTACATCAAACGAAGGTACGGACGCGTACTGTAACACTAATCCTATAGCTCTCATATACATATATGTCATAGATACGTTCATATACCGGGGCTCTTGTCGATTACTTTCCGAACCTTAGGATCACTGTAATCAATACTTTATTACACTATGGTTCATGTTTTGTTATGATCAGTTACTCTTACGCTCCATTGCTCGACTCTGATTGATTGCAAAAAAAAAAAAAAATTTCCGCTTTAGAAAATGGGATGTTACAACGGACTTCGCCATGACATTCCCAACATTCATAATCTTTCATGAATCCCTTTTGACACAAATGAATTTTGACATTGCCCGTATCCCTAAATCTTAAACACCTACATTTGGCACACGGACACCTGATCTCCCTACTTGAAGTATTTGAATTCGCTAAAGCAAATTGGATGAACTCTTCCAAACCCGCCAAGAATGCTTGCGTTAGTTCTCTTCTATCGGTTAGACGATTGTACATCCAACTTCTATCATAATTGTGTTCCATACTTCTTAGCTAGTTCAGTTACTAACCTAATTAACATCTCAACATGCCACAAATATGTAAATTTATATATTAGTGACCAATTTATAAGAACAAATCAAGATTATATAATATGCAAAAGGAATTTTATATTTTGTATTTATAATTACCTATTTATCTAAATAGTATTTATAATTTAGTTTTGAAATTATCAACCTTTATTTATTATATAAATTGTTAAAGATAAATTGAAATAATGAATGTAAATGAGATTTTTTTCATAAAACTAAATAGTCATTTTTTCTTTAAATCTTTATCTTCTTTAATTATACTTTATGTTAATTAATTAATTCCTTTAACCTCAATCTTACTAGGCACAAATTATCGTTCTCATTTGAAAACTATCATATTTATACAATTATATATCTAGTTACCAATTATCAATTAATATAATATCATAACAATTTTTGTAAGCCTCTAACAAATTATCAACATCAAGTACCTTTTAATCTACATACCCAAATCAATAACTATAACATTTTAATCTACATACGCAAATCAATGTCCATAATAACTACATTTCAATCTACATAGGCAAATCAATATTTATTAACAACTACATTTAAACAATATCAATATTTAATCTATCTACCCTAATCAATATTTAAACATTTAAACATACTAATCAAGATTTATTTTATCTATACTAATCAATATCCCCATCAACTATATCTATACTAATCAATATTTAAACATACTAATCAACATTTTAATCTACATAATCAAATCAATATTTAATCTATCTATACTAATCAATATCAATTACATATTAATCTATATACAATAATCTATCTCAAACATTTAAACATACCTAAACCGTGAATAAAGGGAAGAACAAAGAACGTTGGAAAAACCACCACCTACTCCGACGAGCAAGCGAAGAACCACCACCGGCACCAACACAAGCAAGGAGGGCGCCTGAAATCGCAGTGGAGCCGGAAATCGCGCGGTGGGGGTGGGAACTCGCACGGGGGCCGGAAAACGAAAGGGGAGGCCGGAAAACGGAAGGGCAGCCGGAGAAATCAAAGGGGAGGGGGAGCTGCGCGGAGGGGGGGTGAGGGGGAGCTGTGCGCGGGAAGACGCAGAGTCTCATTTAAGAGACTCTGCGATTTGCGACGCAGGCGGTCCATCCGTCCGCAATTTGCGACGAGGCGGGACGGTCCGTCGCAAAGGGCGGATCGACACTTTGCGACGGACCGTATTGTCCGTCGCACTTTTTGAGCGACGGACGGTCTAACTCCGTCGCAAACTGCGACGACCGGGACGGTCCGTTGCAAACGGGCGGACCCGAATGAGTCGCCCTTTTGCGACGGACGACCTCATCTGTCGCATTTTGCGACGGACACGTCGTCCGTCGCAAAAAAAATTTGCGACGGACGGCCTTGTGCGTCGCAAATTGCGACGGACAGGACCGTCCGTCGCAAAATGCGACGGACAGGGCCGTCCGTCGCAAATTTTGCTACGGAATGTTTTTCCGTCGCAAATTTTTCTTTTTTGCGACGGATTTTTTTCCGTCGCAAAAATCCGTAGCAAATTTGACTTTTTCTAGTAGTATACGGCGCTCATTACAAAGAATCCAAAGCAAGCCGCAGAAGATATGGCTAAAGTACTGCAAGTCGATATTGAAGCTGAACCAAGAACGGTGGAGAGAATGACTCAGAGAAATGACAGATACGGGTTGTTCAGCTGGGAATTTGCTCGCAGGCATGGTCTTCACTTGTTAGGGACCACCACCACTTGGCTTCTATTGGGTATCACGTATTACAGTAATTATATTTCTCTGAAAGATATATACAGTGCAGTTGGGTGGCTTCCTCAACCAGAAGAAATGAATGCAATCTATGAGGTATATATATAACCGAAAGTTATTTATACCATATAGATTAACAAGACTCAGATTAATATTCAAATATTTTTTTAGCAATGATAAACTATCAAATTTATTTATATATTTCTTTTCAACACTCACAAAATCTCCCAGGTTTTTAATTCATATTGAATTGAATTACTGAGGTTGAGTGTTGTTAGTAGATCAATTCATGTTAGTTGGTCACAGACACTACTTTTGAAATTAAAATATGAGGGAAAAGAAGTCCCATATGCATTGAATAAACTTCTATTAAAAATGGATTTAAGGTTTAGAGTTAAGTTTTGGCTATAATTTTAGTGTCTATGTTTTCTTAAAGCCTTTTGTACTTTATGAAGAGTGAAGACTTATTTTGATTCGACGCGTAATAGGTTTACATGATTGCGAGAGCAACAGCGCTTATAACATTATGTGCTACAGTGCCTGGTTATTGGTTTACTGTGGCTTTCATAGACTATCTCGGTCGCTTCTTCATCCAACTCATGGGCTTCTTCTTCATGACTGTCTTCGTGTTTGCGCGTGCATTCCCGTACCATCACTGGACTGAGGAAAAAAACCGTAAGGGGTTTCTTGCAATGTATTCACTCACCTTCTTCGCTAACTTCGGTCCGAATCCTACAACTTTCATTTTCCCTGCGGAGATTTTCCCAGCGAGGTTGAGATCCACTTGCCATGGGATATCTGCAGCCGCCGGAAAAGCTGGAGCCACTATCGGTGTGATCGGGTTTTTGTTTGTGGCACAGAACAAGGATCCCAGTGAGAGAGATCCAGGGTATCCACCTGGCCTTGGGGTGAAAAAAGCGCTTTTTATCATTGGTGGGATTACTTTTGTTGGAATGCCGTTTACGCTTCTCTTGCCGGAGCCGAAAGGTAAATCGTTGGAGGAGTTAAGCGGGGAGAACAAAGACTGATGCTGAAAGAGGTGATCAGGCTAAATAGAGCCCAATGCATCTTCTAATCATAGGACTTTTTTTTGGGGAGGTTGCTCATGATCTTTTCGGATATTCAAAATAAAAAGTAAAAGCTTAGTTAAGGTAGTTATCTGTAATATATATATATATGTTGGTTTTACAAAATAGTGTACAAATATGTATAGTATAAATAGTTTGTATCTACTATTTTTTGCAATTATAAACAATTTGTGTATATAGCTATACAATTTGAAATGGATGACCAGTCAAAATACGGCTACATTCTAATTCTCTTCACACACAAAACAATAATTAAAAGAAATCACTTATGCTTCAGAAGACTTTTGTTTTATCTAAAGCAATAGCTCCTTTCAGCTCAAATTAATTTCTTAGAAAACAATATACTACTACTAATATACAAGGCAAGGACGACGAAGGTGATATAGGGATCAGGCAGTGTAGAACTCAATGCTTCTTCCAATTACAGGATATAGGATTTGGGATCTTTTGGTGTTGATGATTTTTCGGATTGTCAGTGCAACGTAGTCCCTCCCTCCTATATATCTAAGCTAAATAACTAATTTACTAACATTAAGAAAATTAATTGATTTATTTATAAAAATTGTGTTAGTTTTCCAAAAATATCACCTCTAATCAAAAGGGATATAGTTTGGAAAAACATTATAAATTTGAAGATAAAGTTTATTTAAGTCTATATTTAGAATTAGATTAAGTATTATTTTTTACAAGGTTGTTAGTGTTCAAGCATCCTAAAGACAATATGTGAGGACATATGAACACCTTTTCTACATTATAATATTTAATTATCAATAAATGAGCACATTTTATCTTTACCATTTTATGTCTCACCTTTATTTTAAGGTAAATATGTGTTTAAAAATAAAAACCTTAGGAATAGAACATGTGTTAATCTCGAGTGTCAATGATAGAAATCATGATCATGAGGACTCGAGAACACTACATGTTTATTGCCTAAAATTTGTTCCTAGTCTTGAATCACCAAGAAAGGGCATTGATGATCTAAATAAAACTAAAACGACATTATCTACTTGTATAGAGATACAAGGTAGGGACCTTATGGAATACAGATATTGTGATGTCATAGCTGATATCGTGGGTAGATTTGTTGGAGAACAGATAGCATCGAACTGACCCGCCGAGAGACTCCACAAAGATTCATTGTAAAGAGTATTATTGGACATGAAATGTCTCTCATCGTTTGGTCCTGCGGATCGTCCTAGACTTGAGGATGTCATCAAACTCTATGTTCTAGGGTATTAACTTCTCTCCAATGCACCTTCCTATCCTTTTTCTTTATTTTCTCTTTTCCACCATTGGATTAAAATCTCAATGGCCTAAATTAAATATTTTATAAAAATTTTATTATAATTTTATTGAAAAGATACAAAAATAAATTTTAATTTTATAAATTTTACTTAAAAATAAATTTTGTATCTTTTAAGTAATAATATTTTTATAAAATGTTAAATTTGGACTGTTAATATCTAATTCAATGATAAAAAAGGAAAAGAAGGGAAAATGATGAGAAGAAGTAATAAAGAGAAGTCAATCCACTACCAGGGGTTGGCACAAGTGGTAAGCGACTTGTGTCGCTTAAGCAAAGTCTCGAGTCGTGAATGCAGAAAAACCTCGCTGGAAGACTCACCCACCACAGCTAGATACACGACCCGGGTCGGATCTGAATTAGTCAGAGCAAAGCTTTAGATACCAGATGGGCAACCGAAGAAAACAAAAAAGAGAAGTCAATCCCGAAAAAGATAAGGGAAGAGAACAAAGAGTAGAAACTGCTTGGAAACTAGTTTCATGTAGTATTTCGGGAGAAGGTACTCTCCCCATCATTTCTCTACACATCCCTCATCATCACCAGATCCGACCGTCCAAATTTTGATCTGAGGGTCCAAAATATTTTACCGAAAAACCGCGCGGTTTTTCGGGAAAAAAATTTGGACCCTCAGATCAAAATTTGGACGGTCGGATCTAGTGATGATGAGGGATGTGTAGAGAAATGATGGGGAGAGAAACCATTTCTAAGGATTTTTCTTGAACCGCACGAAATTCCTTTCATTATCTAATTGGTCCCCACTTTTTTCTCATTTTTGTTTTGGTCAAGTCTTTCAACCAATTATTTGTTGTTTTGTAAGGTAGAGAGTTACCGGTCAATATTGTGAACGTTCAAAATCGTTAGTCTTTATAAGTTTGATTTTGAAGTTTAAATGTCTTATTTGGACGTCTTATCAAGTTAATTTGACTTTGTTCCTTCCATGTATAAGTTGAACTAAACTCTTTTTTTTTCAAGAATATGTTTATATTGATATCATATAATTTTCAAATTACTATGAGGTCCTATACTAATTTTATCTCAAATGTGAAAATTAGCAAAAGGAACAGTTGTGAATACTGTAAGGATCAATTGGAGATCATGGAAAAACCCGTTGGAAATCAAATAAAAATACATTTAGTATGACAATTATTTTTAAATTTTTTTATGTATAAATCTTAAACTTTTGAAATTATTACAAAAAACTATGAGAAAATTATTATTACATTTAATGACATTCTTTTTTCCTCTTTAGCGCGCAGCACGAAGAAAGTGAATAATGATGAGGTGGTGGGCTTTTTATAGGTTGTTTGGTAAGAGGGATTTGGAGAGATGGGGAGGGGAGTGAATTTTTTTTTTTTTTTGACTTGAGTTTTAAAAAATTAGAGAAGTGGGTTGAAAGTTTGTAATTAATATTTTTAACTATTTTACTTTACATCTTATCTTTACTATAATTTTATAATCTCAATGTTCTAATTGTTTTAAGGCCAACTCTTAAAAAATTCCCTCCTGCCAAACAAACCCTAAACTTCAAACTTGAGAGTCGTCAACTCTTTATTTTTCATTTTTTTTTAATCTTCCGGGATGACTACCCTCATTTGCCAAAAAACCCAAATTATTTTAGATTGGGTCGAACATTGGCCCACAAGTATTGGGCGTTAGATACCATCGTTTCTCTGGTACACATTGACGTTGGCAACATTGAGTTACAAACCAACATGTGGTTGGTCCAGCGGAATGTGGCGCTGGATTCCCTTAAGAGGTCTAGGGTTCGAGTTGCGGTAAAACCAGTCGTAATCCGCCTTGTATGGAGCTACCATGTTGGGAGGGTCGTCATTGCCACTGTAGAACCCGGAGTGGTTGCACACTTGCCACCATTTTATATTAAAAAAAAACAATGAGTTACAAAACAAATGTTGGGGCTTAATTATTGGTCTCTTCGCCCGTTTAGATTTAAAAAACACAAAATGTGTCGTCCTTGATTTTAGGGCTATGAAGGTGAAAGAAATAATGGGTTTAACATAACTACTATCCAATACACCTTTTTTTGTGACTTTTTATTTATTTTAAGAAGGGAGAAAGACATCTAAGGATCATTTAAATATGATAATTCCTATTATTAAAAAAAATGATAATTCCAAACTAGTACAAGAAAATAACTATAGTCCTAAGGAACTATTCTAAAATTAAGTTTTGTTTTGTTTTTTAAATGACCTAGTTGACCTCGGATAAATTAATTGTCACTGCCTTTTTGTTGTCATTTGATAAATTAAAATTGTTACTTGTTAAATCACTACTACAAAAACACACAAAAAAGACCTAAATAAGACCCAATTAACGTCCCTTTTCAAAGGGATGTCTCAAAAAGGGTAGTCGTTTTTCTCACTTTTGGCGTCCTGAATTGTATTTAGGACGCCTCATTTAAGGCGTCCTGAATACATTCAGGACGCCTTATTAAGGCATCCTGAATACAATTCAGGACACCTTATTAAAAAAAAAAAAAAACCCCAAACCTCAGGTTCGGGGAGCTAGCTAGTGAGCCAAGCGAATTGAAGACAACAAGCCGCGATTTGGGCAGAGGAAGAGCAGATCTGAAATCCAAGAAACATGCTAAAGAGCAAATCTAGAATAATAAAAAATGCCATGGAGCAAATCCATAAATCATCTGAACCCAGAAAATCAAACATGCCAGGGAGCAAATCCAGAAAAATCAAAAATAAGAAGCCAGGTACTACAGTAATCGATAAGGTTATATTTAAAAAAAAAAAAAAAACCTAGAACAAACCCACCTGTAATACTCTAAAAATCACACTTATGATAAGTGTCATAAATTAGTAAAATATACCTATTGAAAATAGGTGAATATATGCACTAGTGCAAAAAAGGGCTTTAAGACTGCCTCATTTGGAGCGGATAATCGATGCACCGGTCTTAAAGGTGTGACCGGTGGCAGTTTTGTAAATAAAAAGAACTTCTTAAACAATGAAGGGCTATAAGACCGCCTCATTTAGAGCAGATAAACGAAGCACCTGGTCTTAATGGTGTGACCGGTGGCGAGTTTGTAAATAAAAAGAACTTCTTACACAATGAAGGACGCCTCATTAAGACCGGACTAATTATCGACCGGTCCTAAATATGTGACCGGTGGCATATTTGTAAATATAAAGAACTTCTTATTCGATCAATTTTTCATAGATCTTATCCGCACTGTTAAAATAACAACCGGCCTTAAAAATGTTAATAAAAAAATTGAAATATCAAATACTTTTATGTAGAAATCTCATCAAGGCGAGACTTATATTTTCTACACTCCAAAATAATACGGAAAAATATAAATATAAAGGTATTAAAGTTTTAAGACCGAACTTATATAAAAGCCGGTCTTAAAACTTTGATTTTTAAGACCGAACTTAAAATTTGTCCGGTACTAAAGTTTAAATAAAAAAGTAATAAATGTTAAGACCATAGTTACAGAATGACCAGTCTTAAAAGTTAGACTTTTAAGAACGGACCAAAAATTTGGCCGGTACTAAAGTTTGAATAAAAAATTAATTAATTTTAAGACCAGGACATATATAGAGATCGGTCTTAAAGGTTATCTTTTAAGACCGTATATGTGTATTTGTCCTGTCTTAAAAATGAAGCGCCAAACGTTAACTTCACGCGGAAGCTTTTGTCACTCTCACATTGTCACTCTCATACTCTCACCGAAGAACCCCTGTTCACGTTGCGAAACCCTTCTGTTCCATTACCTCTCTTCCTCGCCCGCGCACCGTTAGCCTCTGTTACTCCCTCATTTTCTCGGGCATTCCTCTCTTCTTGTCTTGAAAATGAACGGTGAAAACGATTCCACTCGTGTTCTTGAAACTCCGGATCTTGGTTTGGCCGGGAGGGTCGGACAAACGAACCCTCTTCATCTCACATTGAGCCTCCTCGGCGCAGTGCCTTGCCGTGGTAGAAGCGGCACACGAATGATGGAAGTATCCCTTAGTCGGAATCTTGGGACGAAGATCGAGATTCATTTTGATGAAAATTTGCAACCTTTCGGTCCTAATAAAAGCACATATACTAGTTTTGTCGGCGTTCTAGTACGCAGCAAGGTTAGCATTTTGGTGATGAGTGGAAAAATGTGGACCAAAAACAATAAAGGATCCTATGTGGGACACTATCCGACATTCACCGTCCACAGAGTCTCGAGAAGTTCAAAGACTCAACATTGTCTTATTGTCTTTGAGCGGTTCGGAAGTTTAAGACCTTTCGGCTAACACTTATATTTTTGCCGAGGAGAAGCCCGACCATCAACCACAGGACAAGTACAAATTTATTGATGAACAAACTTGGCAACAATTTGTTCGAAGCGGACCACTCTGAAGCTCGGTGAGTTATATTTAGTTTTGTTTGCACTTTTGTTTGCTTATTAACTTTGTGAGGATATGTGAATGTTATTGTGTACATCTAATCTGTTAGTTAAATGGTTTGGTGTGTGAATAGAAGTATACATTTGCTGCCTTCGTCCTGCATGAGAGGAGCATGTCCTAGTTCCATGCAAGTTTGATATGTAAACTGTGTAATGGCCATGGTTAGACGTTCTTTGTTAGTTAGTTAGTTATTCTAATATGTGTAGGAACCATTTATGATGAATGAATGAATTGACCGAGTTGGCAGCATTTCGCAACTCCCTTTCCTTTGGTTTTCCCAATTTCTTCTACAATGCTACATCTTCCTTAAGTAAAATGTTGAAACTTGATGAAGTGAATTTGACTAATGTTTGACGTTCATATCAAGCAGAAGTTCTCTAATTTCGTTAGTGACATGGCTGGAATTCATAATTGATATATAGTTGTTTTCAATCTGATTCACGAAAAATAAGGGAAAAATATCGGAGATTGGGAGAAAGAATGATTGCCCACACAGGGGCTTCTCGCGGCGGATATGAAAAGGCCGAAAAGATTTGATGGCAGCCAAACGGAAGAGATTGGAAGATGAAGTTGAATCCAATCCTTCTACGGTAGTTGACCAGCCGCCATCTCCAATACGTCGTGAGGAGCTCTGGTTGTATATTCGGCAAAAGCCAAGCGGCACCTACACGAGTGAAAAAACTCGTGTAGTTGTTAAGTGAGGAATCGGCGGCGAAAGATGCTACATTGAGGATGTTTCAATCGAGATGAGCAAGATGAAGGAGGAGATGGAGAAAATGAAGTTCCTCCCGAGCTCTCGGCCGAGAGACCAGTGTGGATCCCTTGACACCTTGGTGAACCTATGCGCGACGAGCACTAGAGGGAGCTGCATTGTTGGACGATCGAGTCGAGCAACCTTGTCATCTCGTATGTGGAGGATCGTGATGGTCATAGACAATTGGTTGCTAAAGGGACTGTCCACAATTTGGGATCAACTGTACACCACGAACAAATGGTCGATGATGAAGTCGAGTGTCGGTTGAAGAGGTGATCTTTGATGCACTGTCCTCTCCCAACCGATGAGTGAAGGTTGTGAGTGATGTCAAGGGAACCTTCATCTCTTGGCCGTGAAGCTTGTAGATGTCTCTACTCCTCCTCAAGCTCCACCCCTCCTCAAGCTCCACCCCTCCCTCAAGCTCCACCCTCCTCAAGTTCCATCCCCTTTGCTAACTTGACGGCCAAGGAAAAAATAAAAGATTTGGTAGCCAAAAATTGGTTTAAGGATAAATCGTGGCTGTCAATGAAGTAGTAGGCCTCCCTCATCCTCAACCGCTTTTAGTTGATAATGAAGATGTAGAGTCCATCTTGCTTCCTGGAGCCGAGGTTACTAGTGCATGTGTTCAACTATTTATGAAGTAAGTATCTTCTTCCTTGATTACATAATTGAAATGCACCGTTTAGACACACATATATACATATATACTAATTCCTCATCGATGTCATTCTTGTAGGTGCATGCACGAGCCGGTTCAAGAGGCGAAATTTCGGATTTTGGATTCTTGTGCCCGGTGTATGCAAGCACAACACTACCTCTGGAATTGAGACAGAGTACATATCAAATAGGTTGTGTAAAGTGCAAAGAAAGGTGTACTTGTTTCCACACTGGCTCGGGTATACATATATACTTGTCTGCAATTCACTTAATATAATTATGCTACATATATATATATCACTGAGTACTTTACTGCTTGTGAATTTTCAGCAACCACCGGCGGTTGGTCATCATGAACATGGAGTTGCATTATGTTATCTTCTTATGCTCCACTCACGGCGATCCATCGACTACGTTGCGGTGATGATCAACAAGTAAGAATGTCATTTTGATCGTCTTGTCGAAATCTCTGTTGTGAATTTTCAGTGAACATTACCGATAAATTTCGATTTTGATGATAGTGCCATGAAGACCTTCCGTGTTGATGTAAAAAAGCGTGGTGCTCACTCACGATCCTAAATGGCACAAAATTAAGGTTAGTACATAATTGGACATGACATAATTGCCTTCGAAGTTGGTCAAGAAGCTATATATGCTCTTATATATATTTATTGTTATTTTTAGACCCGTCGGCAACCGAACGATCGAACTTATGTGGCCCGTACGTCATGAAACACTTATATGATATTGTGACGGAGGAAACACTAAAGTCACTTTAAGGGTAAGATGTTATGGCTGAATTCATCATCGATGGCTTAATGTTACATATGAAATATGCACATAATATGTTAATTCATTTGTCTTTGATGTTACGAGGTTTGCCCGTGAAGAGCCATTTGATGATGATGAAATCGAGCACATACGCGAGGTTTTTGTGAATATCTGTATAAACTAGTCTTAGAAAATCCAAGTCGGGACAATAATTAATGTCCTAAATTAATTCATTTGTAAATAATATATGATGTTTGTAGCAACAATAGCCTTACGTACATATGTTTATTTTTTCGACTAGCTAATTAATTCATTTGTAAATATAGCAATGTAATTCAATAATAAATTTGTTTATTTTTTCGAACAATTTGTGTGTGTCCATTTTGGGTTTCTGAATGAATGGGATGGTGGATAAAGCTATTTAGTGCTTGAAATTTGAGGTACAAAGCGGATGTTGAAAATGAGCCGATGAGGCTCAAAAGTATTCGCGACTTTTAGGACCGTATATTTTTAAAAGTGCGGTCCTAAAGGTCTTCGTCCATTTTAAGACCGTATATTTAACAAATATCCGGTCCTAAAAGTCTTCGTCTAATTCTAAAAAATTTGGGTAGAGACTTTTAGGACCGTATATTTGTTAAAAGTACGGTCCTAAAGGTACATTTTAAGACCGTATATTTAACAAATATCCGGTCCTAAAAGTCTTCGTCTAATCCTAAAAATATGGGTAGAGACTTTTAGGACCGTATTTATGTCAAATATCCGGTCCTAAAAGTATAGAAAATATACGGCTAAAATATTAGGACCGTATATTTGTTAGTAGTCAGGTCTTAAAAGTCTTCATTTTATTTAATAGATTGCCGAAACCTTTAGGACCGTATATTTGTTAGTTGTCCGCTCCTAACTTTAAATTTTAAAATAAGGCTTAATTTTTAGGACCGAGGAATTTTATACGTCCGGTCCTAATATTCTTCATTTAAATAGAGTTGGTGACTCGATTTTCGACATATCGTTAGGGTTCAAGGCAACCATGTTTACGGCGTTCTTCTCAAGTTTTGTCCTTCGTTGTTCTCGTTTATACTTTTTTGGATGTGAAGAACGTCATCGGTGTCCCTTTTCTTTTTGTCGGAAAAAGAAAGAAGATAACGAAAGGACACTGAAAATTTTCATCACATCAGGAAAAGTAGAGGGGAAGACAACGATGGTCCAAACTTGAGAATAGTCGTCACTCTGTTTGTTTTTATTCGAAAAAGGTAAATAATGTTTTTTTGTTTTGTTTTGTATGGTCGCAATCGTTAACTTTATTCTGCAAATTTTTAAGATTGATCACCACGAATAGGACAATGTTTT
This sequence comes from Acacia pycnantha, assembly GCA_025563575.1. Taxonomy (NCBI): domain Eukaryota; kingdom Viridiplantae; phylum Streptophyta; class Magnoliopsida; order Fabales; family Fabaceae; genus Acacia; species Acacia pycnantha. Next base: position 142,460 of record JAMWYP010000366.1, on the reverse strand, counting down.
GTTTGTTCTTGTTGTCGGAGAAAAAGAACATAAAGTTAAAGACAAACAAGGAAGGAGATTGGGAAATAAAAATTTTATTTAATAATTTTTTTTTTTTGCCTCATAAGGCAAAGCAGACAAAAAAACTTAAAAATTCTAATCCTCCCCATCGTTGTCGGAGGGGAGGGAATGGCCTGAGACGTCGTCATCGAGGTATGGTACTCAACGTCATTGGCGTCGAGTACCGCTTTCACTTGTTGTTGACGGCGTGATAGACTGAAACAGCTTGCCCAAGCTTCGGTCTATATGATCGACGCGGCTATCAGTGCTCCAAAGATCCCGAAGTTCGGTTTCGGAGGCAACGGAGGAGGATATGGAGGTGCCTCAGATTTCGCCTGAAGGAGGACCTCGTCGTGGTGGAGAAGCCATTACGGTGGAGGTTCTAGGAGGAGATGGAGATGAATGTTAAGAAAGTAACAACGGGTTTAAATAGAGAACCCATCCCGAAGAATGTGAAACGCCTAAACATTAACGAGGAGACGCATATTTGCTCGGAATACGAGGAGACGCCTAGTTGGGAAGTTTATGTGGAAGCCGAAGAGACTCGAATTCATTTCAACAATGGGGAAGGGACTCTTGAAAAGAATGAACTTTCATTTCAACAATGAGTTTTAGGACCTGGATATTTGATAAAAGGACGGTCTTAAAAGTAATTGAATTAAAAATTAGTTTTAGGACCGGATACCAAGTAATATATCGGTCTTAAATGAGTTTTAGGACCGGATATTTGATAAAAGGACGGTCTTAAAAGTAATTGAATTAAAATTAGGACCGGATATAAGATAAAAGTCCTGGTCTTAAAAGTTTGTATAAAAGTAATTTGACGAATTCATCATCGACGTTTATCTCTCCGCCATCTTTCTTTATATACTCCACACACTACCTCCTCTTTGTCCTTGTTAACTCCTCACTTCCTAGCTCTCGCCCCAACTTCTCAAAATCCTCAAACCATGGTTAGATACAAGCAAACCGCTCGTAGGGGTGCATACACGCCTCACTCTCGTGCCATGGCTAGATCATTATATGGTGCGCTCCTCCAAATGACAGTGCGGCCGTATTGTTTCCGAAGACTCTCGGTCGTTGGACCCATTGTTATTTCTTCGGATGATGAAGAGATTGCTCATGCCGCACCCCCTCGATCCTTCGCCGATCCTTTTCTTGCCGAGTTCAACCGTCATCTTGAAGCCGGCCATGCAGATGTTCGTAATCCCCTCTCCAACCTCGTTGGCCCAGGGCGCCTACCTCCGACCCTCTCCGCTCTCCCGTAATGATCCATTCATATTGCGGGTGGAGAGAATAAGACAACAACTTGCCGATCTCCCATGGAAATTAATGCTCTTCACGCCGAAATCGCCGAGGTTGTTCACCGATTCTTGTGGATGATAATATTCAGCTTGTTTTTCATTTGTGTTTTTGTTGTTGTGTATATATTCTCAAGTAATGTAAGAAACATTAAGAACACCGTATGAATTTTTGGCTCTTCTCCAAGAATTCATTAAAGAAACTTATTCTCCAATTTTGCTTTATTTTTTGTCCAAAAAATATCATTTATTTTATTGATTTAATATACCAATCACGAAGGCCATTAAGACCGGACATTTTATTTTATAAGTAACGGATCTAAAGATAATTTGAATTTTAGGACCGGATGTTTTAAAAACATCCGGTCTTAAAAATTAAAAATCTAATAAAATTTTAGGACCGGATAATTTTAATACTCCTGTCTTAAAATGTTAGTTGTATCTTTAGGACCGGACATTTAATTAATAACCGGTATTAATAAAATCCAAAAAGCTAAATAAGGTATCTTTGTCGCGCGGAAAATTAAATTTCCCTCTCGAACTCTTGTCGCGCCGAAAGTGAATACTCGTGTTCCGACTCGAAATTTCCCTCTCGCCTTCGTCGCCGCTTCGCGTACCTTCTCGACAATCACTCTCTGGTTCCTTAGCTAAACGTCTATAGACGAAGCCGTAAGAGATGTTTCGGTTAAAACTTTATTACTTTCCACCTTATCGTTATTGGTTTTTCATGGGTTTAACGAAATCGGTGTAATGTTGTTATGGGTATTCTCTCGTTGTTAACGAATATTGTTTTTTGAAGATTATATTTGCACTTTAGACCTACCCAACCGACCAACAAGTGTTTTTAGGTTACTCTTGCTGCCTTGTCTCGCAACATCAACGTTCGTGAGCGGAGAAGTAAGACGACTCAAGAAACGCATATGCTACGTGTTAGTCCACAAGACCTTCATCCCCGCATTTAATTTCCTCGTCTTGCATTTATTTTGGTTATTCGATTCACCGTGATGCATTTATGACCAAATGTAATTCTTAATTCGTCTAAATAATATATAGGAATTCTACTATGGATCACAGCTTGGATAGATGCTTTACGAACGAGTATTGAATATCGAATGGGGTTAGGGAATTTATAGAATTTGCTAAAAAAATGCCCATGATGATGGGGAAGTATTATTGCCCTTGTGTGAAATGTTTGAATGAGTGTCGACTATGTCCTCGAAGTTATACGCACACATTTAATTTGTCACGGATTTTGTAAGACTTATACAAGATGGGTATGGCATGGTGAACAAGTGCCATCAAGTGGGAAACAACATGGGAAGTGGCCTTTGATGATAATGACACGGATATGGATGATCGCATAGAGGACATTATCCGTGATGTAGGAGAAGAGGCTTTTGAGCGATCACATGCATATGGTAATATGTGCGGTGATGCGAGACACCGCTATACCGTGGGTGTAAAAATACCAATTGTTGAACGCCGTATTGAAATTGGTAAGCTTGAAGGCACGTCATGGATGGAGCGACAAGAGTTTTTCGAATTGCTTGAGGCTTTGAAGGACATGCTTCCGGATGATAACGTGTTGCCGCATCGCTACTATGATGCTAAGAAGATACTTTGTCCACTGGGGATGGAGTACAAAAAGATCCATGCATGCCCGAATGATTGTGTATTATATAGAAAAGAGTTTGAAGAGAAGCAGAGTTGTCCGATGTGTGAAACCCCACGGTACAAGTCAGATAAGGGGCCCGCAAAAGTGTTGTGGTATCTTCCAATCATACCAAGGTTCAAGCGGTTGTTTGCGAATGAAAATGATGCAAAAATCTGAGGTGGCATGCAGATGAGAGGATTTCGGATGGACAGCTTCGACATCCGGCCGATTCTTCTCAATGGAAGAAGATCGATCAATTATTTCCGAACTTCGGCGAAGAACCTAGGAACCTCAGGCTTGCCCTTAGCACGGATGGAATGAATCCCTATGGAAGCCTTAGCAAAGATACATAGCTCATGGCCCGTAGTCCCGATTGTTTACAACTTATCTCCTATGTTATGCATGAAACGAAAGTACATCATGTCTGTCTATGTTGATTTCAGGACCAAAACAACCCGAAAATGACATAGATGTTTACCTAGAGCCCTTGATCGAAGACTTGAAGGAGTTGTGGGAAGAAGGTGTCGATGTTTTTGACTCTTTCAAGAAGGAGGTCTTTAGAATGAGAGCCATGATATTTTGTACTATAAACGACTTCCCAGCATATGGGAACTTGTCAGAGTATAGTGTAAAAGGCCATAAAGCATGTCCGGTTTGTGAAGAAGGCACATGCTACCATCAACTTCAACATGGAAGAAAGACGGTGTATCTTGGACATAGGAGATTTCTTAGACGGGGCCACCCATATCGTCGATTAAAGAAGGCCTTTTTTGGTGGCCAAGAGTATGAAGAAGCTCCGGTGGCATTGACTGGGAGCAAGTGTATGAAAAGGTTAAAAATATCGGTGTCATCTTCGGTAAGCATGGAAAGAGTAGAAAAGAAACAAATATATGGAAGAAGAGATCTGTATTCTTTGATCTTCCCTATTGGCGCAATCTTGATGTGAGACACTGTATTGATGTCATGCATGTGGAGAAGAACGTATGTGATAGTATTGTGGGCACGCTTCTCAACATACAAGGTAGTTCGAAGGATGGTGTGAAGGCAAGATTGGATTTGCAAGCAATGGGAATACGCGAAGACTTGCATCCAAGGCCATATGGGAAGAGAACTTATTGTCCCCCGGCATCTCATACTTTGTCTAAGGATGAGAAACGAAGCTTTTGTGAGTGTTTACATGGCACAAAAGTTCCCTCGGGGTATTCTTCAAATTTTAAGAGGCTTGTCTCGATGAAGGACTTGAAATTAGTAGGCCAAAAGTCTCATGACTGTCATGTCTTGATGCAACAGCTACTCCCAGTAGCTATTCGAGGATCGCCGAATATGATCTTCGGGTCGTTTTGACTAGACTTTGTTTCTTCTTCAATGCGGTTTGTAGTAAAGTTTTCAAGATTGAAAAGTTGGATGAATTGGAGAATGAAGGATATCTTATCTTGTGCCACCTTGAAAAGCTTTTTGTTCCTTCATTTTTTGACATCATGGTTCATCTCATTGTTCATCTAGTGAGGCAGATAAAGTTGTGCGGCCCTATCCATTTACGGTGGATGTACCCTATTGAAAGATCTATGAAATTCCTAAAAGGGTATGTGAAGAACGCGTACTGCCGAAGCATCAATTGTTCGAAATATGTTTCAAGAGGCCATGGAATTTTGTCAAAATTATTTGTCCAAAGTAAGACATATTGGGCTTCCAAAACGTCGCATGTTTGAAGGGGGTAGACGTGGGGCTTCGGTAAAGAGTGTGGATCGTGATGAATTGTCACAAGTCCACTTATACATCTTGAATAATGTTGATGAAGTTCAAGCCAGCATATCTCGCACATAAAGAGGCTGTAAGGAAAGAGAACCATCGAATGACCGAACAAAGGTTGATTAGGGAGCATAACGTAACTTTTGCAAATGGTTCAAACAAAAGGTCGAGGGATCTGAATGTGTTTCGAGACAATGAAATGGTTAGCACGTGGTCCCGAGTTTGATGTCATAAGTTGGAATTCGTATGTGATCAATGGTTATACATTTTACACGAAGTCCCTAGATGATAGGAGCACACCTCGCACAGTGGTGTTATGTTAGAGGTGAATCTATGCACTTCTCCGATTCGAAAGACAAGAGGCCTAAATTGGCTGTCATGCCATATTATGGGGTTATTGAAGAGATTTGGGAGGTGGACTATGTCAAAGTTAGATTTCCCATCTTCAAATGCAAGTGGGTTAATGTCAATAATGGTGTTCAGATCGATCGACTAGGATTCACTTTAGTCGATGTCAATAGTAGAAGTTTTGGAGATGAACCTTTATTATGGCAGATCATGCAAAACAAGTGTTCTATATCACCGATCAAGAAAATAAAATGTGGTCTCGTAGCTCTCCAAGGAAAGAGGGTCATTGATATTGATGAGGAAAGTCATTCAAATTATGGTGATCTTCCTGAGAGTACTCCTTTTACAAGGGGTCTACCGGACATGAACGAAGAAGATGAAGCGGATAATGAACCCGGATAAGAAATGATCATCAAGAAGGGATATGGGAGGATATCACTTTATAAAAGTGTCAATTCATAAGGTAATTAATATTCATATGCAGTATTCTTAGAAAACTTTAAGGTTTTAACAATTATTATATGTCGTCTATGTTCTTAATTAAACAATGTCATCATTGAATATGAATTTGTTCTTGTTTTGTTTTTGTGGCAGGATCCGTTTCAAAGGGGCATGTTATAAAAGAGGATGCATGTTACGTTGTTGGGTGGGAATCAAATGAAGGCATGGTGAATAATATATTGGACTACATTTGTATGTTGAATTACGTGTCGCATGTATTGTAACTCATTGCCTTTGTAATTAGTTATATGTTAGCTTATTTTATAAATTACTTTAGTTGTTTTAGACTTAATTAAGAGGCCATATAACTCATGGTGGATAATATTTGTATTCTTTTTCCCAATTCAATTTATTCATGTTCATAGCTTGTAGCTTAAAGTATATCGACTTTTATGTGCTGTTTTGTATGGTGGATTTGTGTATATATATTGATCAGAAGAACAAAACAGGGAAAAATACGGGAAAATTTAGATTGCAAATAAAAATACGGTCTTAAATGTTCAAATATTAAGACCGGATGTATATATAACACCGCTCTTAAAGGTGTTAAGCCGGTCTTAAAAGTTGGTCTTTTAAGACCGGTCCATTGAAACAATCCGGTCTTGAAAGTCAGTCTTTTAAGACCGGGTAATTATTCCTCCGGTCTTAGAGTCCGCTATCTTTAGGACCGGATTGATATTTGTCCGGTCTTAATATTTGGATCTTTTAAGAGCGGTCGACTTTCAGTCCGGTCTTAAAGTTTGAGTTTTAGGACCGAACCAAAAATATTTCAGATTTATTTAGTACGACTTTTAAGACCGAAGGTTTAAAATGTCCGGTCTTAAAGAAAATCTTTAAGACCGTGTAAAAGTCCGGTCTTAAAGGTCGACTTTTAATACCGCCTGGAACAAGACTGCTCGCGGGTCCGGTCCTAATGTACCTTTTTTGTCCGGTCTTAAAAGCCTTTTTTCCACTAGTGATGGTCTCAAATATTGAGTTATAAATATCATATTTCTTAAGGAAAAATCTCTTGAAAATTAGGAAAAAATAATAGTACCAAAATTACTAAAATGCCCTTGTGAGGTATAAAATGACCTAAAAATATTATGATAAAATCTAAAGGGCAGTGAAATAATTATTAAAAATTAGAAAGAATATTGTCCTTAATTTAGAAAATTTAATAAATTATAACATTGGAAAAATTAAAGGAGAAAAATCAAAAAGTATTGTGGGGCCATAATCGACCCCATGATTTTTAATATTTTACATGGGACATAGAATATCAATGTCAGTCCAATAGTTGTGAGATAATAATTAATCCTAATTAAGAAAATTGTCAACAATTAGTAAGTGATTAGATAAGTACTTAATGGCTAATTGTTTGAAAAATGAATAAGGTGGTATATAAGGGTTTAATTAGCCAATGGGTTAATTATTAATTAAAGGTAATTAAGGCATAATCTAAGTGATTAAAAAGGAGTTTAAAAGTCAAAAACTTAGCCAACAAGTAGCCTTCATATTTTCGGAAAAATAGAAAGAAAAGGAAGGAAAAGAAGGTGTAGTGTGAATGCAAAAGTGGTTTAAAGAATATTCTAAGGAATATTCTGTAAAAATGCAAATAGGATAAATGACCACCGATAGAAATTAAATCCTAACTCAAAATCCACGAATTAGGTGGAAAACAACTGGACATATTATGATTCAGTGTAATTTTGTCCCGAGTTGGACATTTCCCGAAGCGATTTCCGTAACCGAAGACGTTTATCCGAGAATGTTCGGCAGGCAACGAAATACCCTGAATGGAATCAAAAATTTAGTTAACCATGATATTTCCAAAGAGGAAGGATAGACCTTCAGGGCTATGTTCCCGGATTTCTGAGATTTTCCAAGATTACGCGATTAGAACACCGAACATGGACTTTATCGGTATAAAACTTCTTGAGGAAGTAAGTGACATCACCCTAGTGACATGGGATGACATAGGGGGACGAAATTTGTGGAGGAAAATGGAGGAAAATGAGTGATTCTCATGAGGCCACATCTACCTCCTATGAACCGTTGATACGAAAGTAGATCCAAGGATAAATGCGCTATTATCCTTATAGGATATCCCTGATTACGTTCTGACCAACCCTCGTACCGAAATTCCGTCAACGAAGGTACGTTCGCGTACTATAACACTAACTCTCATGTCTATTGTATGCATATATGTATATTGTCTGTCATCCGACTGTACTATTGTCTGTCATCCGACTGTACTATTGTCCGTTGTGCCTTAACCTTACCTCCGACTGTATTGTTATTGCCGTGCATATCTGATCATGTACATTTCTTATTGTGCCTTAACCTTGCATCCGACTTGTATTGTTATTGCCTTACATATCTGATATGTATACCCTATGTCTGACCATAGTAAATGTTGCCAAAAGTCTATGAATGTCTTTCGTACATATATGATGTATATAAACATGAGGTTAACCGTTACCTGGGGTTCGATGCATGGACCTCAACTCTTAACTTAGCTTCAGGGTCGGAAGGACCAAGGACCGAAGATAGAGACAAGCAGGCCACATAGAAGACCCGGATGAAGACTTCTTTCTGTCATGTATTACTTTTGAAACACTTTTATACCACTGTTTAAACAGCAAGACAAGCTACCATGGGTACTTTGAATATATATCAGTCACTCTTACGCTCCGGTGCTCTACTCTGATGATTTTGAAATGATGTTTTGATGAAAAAAAATATACTGCTTTTAGAAACGGGATGTTACACCACCTGAACAGATCTGCAACGAAATTGACTGCGGCTTTCATCCGCGGTGGCATCTAGTGTCGCTCTGTTTCAGATCTCAGCGGCGAGGGGAAACTTATATTTGTGTTCCTTTGAACTTCTCATGGCACGAAGAGGCGGACGAAACTAACGACGACCTGAATCAGAGGAGGAGCAGAGGATTGAGGGAGGGAAGATAGAGGGAGGAGGAGGCATGAGACGAGTGGAAAAGGAGAGGAGTTTTAGTGCTGTGTGTGGGAGATCGATTGTGAAGCGGGCCGTGAGAGATCAAATAGCTAGGCCGATGATAAATATATTTATCCTCTTTGGCGTCCTGAAACAAATCCAGGACGCCAAAATATACCCTAGTGCCAAATTTTTTTAAAAAAATTACCGCCAAAAAATTTCCCTTTTAGGCGTCCTAAAATATATTTTAGGACACCAAAATGTTTTTTTTTTTTTTTTTTGATTTCTTTGATTTGATTAGTAAAAGTTTCGATATCTTTGATTTGATTTTATTAGTATTATTTTTTATTTCTTTGATTTGATTAGTCTTATTTTTTATTTCTTTGATTTGATTAGTATAAAATTCGATTTCTTTGATTATATTTGATTATTTTCGATTTCTTTGATTTGATTAATAAAATTTTTGATTTCTTTGATTTCATTAGTATTATTTTCAATTTTTTGATTTGATTTGATTTGATTATTTTTCCATTTCTTTAATTTGATTAGTAAAATTTAATTTTGGCGTCCTAACAAATTTCCTGGCGCCAAAAAATTCTTCAAAATGCGCCAAAAAATCGCTTTTACCACCGCCTAAAATTATATTTGGGACGCCTAAAGTCGATTTTAGGCGTCCTAAAATATAATTAGGACGCCTCAAAATTCAGCCAAATAATTACGAAAATGCCACCGCCTATACTTTTTACCTCCTTTTTTTTAAATAATGACGTCTTTTAGAGAAGTAATATCCACTTTTTGTAGTAGTGAATGTTATTATCATTGACATTGAGTAAGAAATTTAAGTGAAATTAACTCGTTGTCACACAACCTTAGTTTAGTTATTGTTGTCATTTGAAAAGTTAAAGTTTTACTTCTTAAAATTGTTATTTCCATTTTTTTTTCAAATTATGGGTATTAGGTAATTTTACTATAAACTTTAACTCGAGACTAGTCTCGAGGAACTTCATGGTAATTAGGCCATTTTAGCATCTTGAATTGACTTTTGCATATTTGGGGTCCTTTTTTTGGCCACCCTTTCTAGAAAGATAACTTGCATGCCATTTTTGGTCATTTAAAAATAATGCACTTCAATTTTTTTGGTGCACATGTTCCAGTTGGAATATATCAATCCACGCTTGATGGATTAAGGCCTTAGCTTGATTCTAGAGGGCTATCATGGAAAGACATGGGTTTATAAAGAGAAATATTCCTTTATGGTTTAATAGTTGTGTTTATTCTCATGCAACCTTACGCTTAAGAGTTACATCTATTTCTATGAGAGAATATGTGCGCCATATATATGTTGTGGGATTGATGGAGTATATAATATGAATAATAACACACGAAATAATGTTCTTCTCTCTCTAAAAGATTCTCTCAGTGTTCTATTATCTTCCTCTCTATAATATACACTAGTGCAAAAAAGGCTTTTAAGACCGGACGAAACAGGTACATTAGGACCGGACCCGCGACCAGTCTTGTTCCAGGCGGTATTAAAAGTCGACCTTTAAGACCGGACTTTACACGGTCTTAAAGAGTTTCTTTAAGACCGGACATTTTAAACATCCGGTCTTAAAAGTGTTTCAAAATAATAATAAAAACAAAAAACTCAAATGAAACAATCGGTCCCAAATCACCAGATCTGGCAACATTTTGAATGTCCCTCCGTCATCAACGACGGAGAACCAAGAGAAGATTGGAAGCAACAACAATAAGAAGAAGAAAAACAAAAAAGATGATTACAAAGTCCAGAAATAAACAAAAATAACAAGAAACGGAAATCATTCACCATGAAAATCGAATTTGAAGTCCAGATCTACAAAAAAAATCACAAGCTTAAAGCAACCAAATCTGAGCAGGATCCTCTTGTCGGTGTTAGCAAAGCTTCAAGCAACCAAAATCGAAATCCAGATCTGAGCAGGAGCGGTCAATGTAGGAAATAAACAAACTTAAGCAAGAAGATATCTGAGTTTGATTTCAAACCGGATCTATACGAAGGCGGCGTGGAAGGACCCATAGATCGAAGAGGAAGGAGCCGCCGTCGTCCGTAATCCTCAAAGTAGTACGCTTTGCCGTTGCCGAGGATTGGAGTCGACGCCATCGCAAAACCCTCGAAGCATCTCACCGCCAACGTTGCCAATGATTTGATTGTGCGACTCTTATGATGACTTACGAAGATTGCGAGTAGGTTAGAGGAAGAGGATGACATTCTTGTTTGGGGATTTGCCCGTGAGGCTCTTGGGACACTCGTTGAATCTATAACTAAGAAAATGTTATATCACCAAGAAGACAAAGCAAACTCACGGACTTAACGAGTTTAGCGAATGTAGTTTTTTTAACACTTTTAAGACCGGTTTTTGAAACAACCGGTCTTAAAAGTATATTTTAGGACCGGTTGTTTTAAACAACCGATCTAAAAGTGTAAAAAAAAAAAAAAAAAAATTGACCGGTGGCAATTTCGTAAATATATAGAACACTTTTAAGACCGTCTGTTTGAAACAACCAGTCTTAAAAGTGTTCTATATAATTTTTTTTTTTTTTACACTTTTAAGACCGTCTGTTTCAAACAGACGGTCTTAAAAGTACTTTTAAGACGGTCTGTTTGAAACAGCCGGTCTTAAAAGTGTTCTATATACATTTTTTTTTACACTTTTAAGACCGTCTGTTTCAAACAGACGGTCTTAAAAGTATTTTTAAGACCGTCTATTTGAAACAAATTTGGTCTTAAAAGTGTTCTATATAATTTGTTTTTAACACTTTTAAGACCGTCTGTTTGAAACAAATTGGTCTTAAAAGTGTTCTATATAATTTTTTTTTACACTTTTAAGACCGTCTGTTTGAAACAGTCGGTCTTAAAAGTACTTTTAAGACCGTCTGTTTGAAACAGCCGATCTTAAAAGTGTTCTATATAATTTTTTTACACTTTTAAGACCGTCTGTTTGAAACAGCTAGGTCTTAAAAGTGTTCTATTTATTTAATTAGTTAGCGTATACGATTATATTGTGCAATTATCTTAATTAAGTTGTTAGAGAGATTTTAGGAATTAAGTTAGCAGATCAAGGTTTTTTGAATTTCGTAATTAAATTCTTGATTGTAATCATCTTAATTAAGTTGTTAGAGAGATTTTAGGAATAAAGTTAGCAGATCATGATTTTTTGAATTTCGTAATTAAATTCTTGATTGTAATCATCTTAATTAAGATGTTAGAGAGATTTTAGGAATTAAGTTAGCAGATCATGGTTTTATGAATTTCGTAATATATTCCCGATTGTAATCCCTAAATTATAGGAACTGCCTAGGTTTATTTACTTATTAGCATCTCGTATATAATTTCAATTAAGCGAATGAATAAATCATCGCATTCTCGGACTTGATCGCGTCTTCTCACAATATTTACGAAATTGCCACCGGTCATACTTTTAAGACCGGATATTTTTAGCCCGGTCTTAAAAGTGTTCTATATATTTACAAAATTGCCACCGGTCATACTTTTAAGACCGGATCTTTTATAGTCCGGTCTTAAAAGTGTTCTATATATTTACGAAAGTGCCACCGGTCATATTTTTAAGACCGGATCTTTTATAATCCGGTCCAAAAAGTTCTTTATATTTACGAAACTGCCACCGGTCATACTTTTAAGATCTGATTCTCTATAATCCGGTCTAAATGAGACGGTCTTAAAGCCCTTTTTTGCACTAGTGATATTTGATGTGTAATGTGATCAAAGTCTGCATTGGTACTCTAATTTCATGTGGTATTTCAGTAAGTCCGTCAGAGTCTAGATACACCTAAAAATTTTATAGTTCTGTTAAAGGTTTTGAACAATTCGAGCTCAGAAGGCCTTATAAATGACAAAGCGTTATAAAATTGGACCAAAGTAAAGCAATGTCCATGATTCTTATGTATGTTTAGTGCTAATAATTATTTAGCATTCTTCTACGTACCCATCTTTCATTTCCTCAAAATCCAAACTAGAAAAAAAAATTAGGCATTGCTGAAAGAACCCCTGAAAGCGATACACATAATGATCACATCCCCTTTGTTGCTCGCTTATCCATCCACAATTAGTTGGTTAGGGTTCATGGCCGAGCAACTAGCTAGGATTGGATGCTTTTGGTTTATTTTTCTTTTGAAGCAAAGGATTGTCAAAGGAATGGGGAAGCGTTTGTGGATTGCTTCTAAAAGGAATTCTTAATAACCATTTTAGTATATATTTTCATTAAGGGTAATATTGTAATTTTCACTTTTTCTTGTCACCATTGCCATAATTTACATCTTAACAAACATAATTTTTTTATCAAATTATTTTCCATTCTAATATCTACCAAATATGCATGTCAACAAGTTGGAATTTTTCCATTCCACTCCTTTTCATTCTCTTTCTTCCCTTTCCTTTCCATCATAACCAATTCTTTCCATCAAACAGGCCCTTAGTGGCGACATTTGTTTCACAATGATCAATCCACAACCTCATTTGGTTTTTCGGTGATACTTAATAAAACTCAATCCATTAATTTGATAAAGATTTATCACCAATCTAGTACTTAGACTGTACAAAACATAATTTTAATACTTTTAGAAGTATGGAAGCTCAAATAGAGTTTTAAATCAAAAGCCCAATTATAAAAGTAATCAGATCACCAACCAAAGACTCAAAGGACACGTGTTATGCGGACTTGAGGAAAAAAAGCAAAAAAGCAAAAAAATAAAAAATAAATAAATTCTGTTTTGAGACGAAGAAACAGAGCATCCTGCAAAATAAAATTCTCAATAATCCGATGATGCTTAAGTTAGTAATGATCATTCAATTAAAACTCAAAATTAACTATAGCAGGGAGGATTACTTACAGCTCATTAGGGTTTACCATACCCAATTCTCTTCTGATAAACATAAATTGCTTTTTGGCTAAGGGCTTGGTGAAAATATTAGCAAGTTGCAGATGAGTGGGAATGAACATTACCTTGACATCCTTCTTTTGCACATGAACTTTGATGAAGTGATGTCTCACGTCAATATGCTTGGTTCTTGTATGTTGAACTGGATTCTTGGTCAAGTTTATTGTACTGGTGTTGTCACAGAGGATTGGAATTTCTTTCATGTGGATTCCCAAGTCTTGAAGTTGTTGCTTAAGCCACAATACTTGAGCACAACAACTTGATGCAGCAATATATTCAGCTTCAGTCAATGATAATGAGACAGTTGTTTTCTTCTTGCTAAACCAGGAGACAAGTGAACCTCCAAGGAACTCACATTGGCCACTTGTACTCTTTCTGTCTCTCTTGTAAACAGCATGATCTAAGTCTAAATAAGCCACCAAATACTCTAATTGGCCTTTAGGAAACCACAATCCAAGTTCCTCGATGTTGGCAAGATATCTGAAGATTCTCTTCACATGCTCAGCATGTGATTCCTTTGGAGCAAATTGGTATCTTGCACACATTCCCACGATGAACTGAATGTCAGTTCTACTTGCTGTCAAGTATAGCAATAATCCAATCATTCCTCTATACTTGGTTATGTTGAAATCCTTGCCCTTTTCATCAACATCTAGAAGAGTAGTTGAGCTCATTGGAGTGTCGGCTCCATTGCATTGGTCCATCCCATACTTCTTTAGCAGATCACAGAGATACTTGGTCTGAGAGATGAAGATTCCATTCTTCATTTGTTTGATTTGCAAATTAAGGATATAATTGAGTTCTCCCATCATGAACATCTCATATTCTCCTTGCATTATCTTAGAGAAATCCTTACATAAAGCATCATTAAGACCATATAGAGCCTTTTTCAAACGAAACACATGGTCAGGATGAGAATCACTTTCAAAACCAGGAGGTTGTTCAACATAAACTTCTTGGATAAATCCATTTAGGAAAGCGCTTTTTACATTCATTTGATAAAGCTTGAATCCTTTGATACACGCAAAGGCTAAGAGTACTCGTATAGCTTCCAATCTAACCACTAGAGCATATGTTTCCTCATAATCAATACATTCTTCTTGATTATAGCCTTTGGCAACCAATCTTGCCTTGTTTCTTACAATGATTGCAGATTCATCTCATTTGTTCTTAAATACCCATTTAGTGCCAATAACCGGATGGTTACTAGGCCTATGTACCAAGTCCCAAACTTGATTTCTTTCAAATTGATGTAACTCTTCTTGCATTGCTATAAATGTTTCATCCTTGAAAGATAAAAAGATTGTCCAAGAAAATCTTGAAAAATCATCGACAATTACTAGAGTATATAAATTGCCACCAAGGCTTTTTACTCTTACTAGTTCAACTAAATCCATATGAAGTAGTTGGAGAAGTCGATTAGTCAACATTTCATTTTTAGTTTTGAAAAACGATTTAGTCTATTTACCCCCTTGACAAGCTTCACAAATCATGTCATTTTTAAGAACTAAATCTTTTCTTAGTAACTTGTCTTGTTGGAACATGTTTACATGAGCCAAACACTTATGTCACAGCTAGCTTTCATCCAAGTTGCTAACAAAATAGTTTTTAGATTGAACTTTAGGCAAACTTAAGGTATAACAATTACCTTCATGAGGGCCCTTAAATAAAGCTTTAAGGTTACCTTTATCAATCAATAGATCATCCTTGTTGACAATGAGACACTCCTCTGCTTGATTATTTGATGATGGAAAGTTTAGTTGAAGAGAATGCTCAATTGAAACTCCTTCTGGGATTTCAACAATGATTCCAGTTCCACTTCCTTTAACATTTGACGAGCCATCAACATAAACTTTCCAAGTATCAGTATCTCCATTGTCCCCTTTATTTGACGAGGTTAACTCTATTACAAAATCAACCAGTGCTTCCGACTTAATTGCATGTCGGGCTTCATAAGTGATATCAAACTCAAACAATTCTATGGCCCAACTAATCATCCTTCCAGCCAAATCCGGCTTATGGAGCACTTGCCTGATTGGTTGACTGGTTCTAACAACAATTTGATGTCCTTGAAAATAAGGACGAAGTCTTCTTGGTCTGGTGAGTAAGGAAAATGACACTTTTTTCCAGCCTTTGATACTTCAACTCAGAGCCTTGTTGAGCCTTGCTTAAGAAATAAATTGGCACTTGGCCATTTTCTGTTTCCCTGACCAACACTGCACTTACAGCTTCTTCTCCCATTGACAAATATAGGATCAGGATTTCTCTTGGTTTCGGTTTAGATAAAACCGGCGGGGTAGCTAGACATTTCTTTATTTTTTTGAATGCGGCTTCACAATTTGGGTTCCAACCTCCTTGTGCCTCCTTTTTTAGTAATTTGAAGAAGGGAAGAGCATTTTCTGCTAACTTTGGCAAAAATCTCATCAATGCAACCGATCTTCCTAATAATTGTTGAACTTCTTTCTTGTTTTTGAGAGCCTTCATATCCAATACAACTTTGCATTTATCTGGATTAGCTTCAATCCCTCTGTTTGTTAACAAAAATCCTAAGAACTTTCCAGCCGAGACTCCAAATGCACAATTGGCAGGGTTTAATCAGATTTGATAAGCTATCAGCTTGTCAAAAGCTTACTCTAAATCTCAAACATGACTTGCAGGGTCAGCTGATTTGACAATCATATCATCAATATAGACTTCTATATTCTTGCCAAGCTAATCTTTAAACACCCTATTCATCATCCTTTGTTATGTAGCCCCTGTATTCTTCATCCCAAACGACATCACATTATAACATTAGTTAGCCCTCTTAGTGATGAAGGCGGTCTTCTCTTGATCCTCTGGGTACATAGCTATTTGATTAGATCTGGAATACATATCCATGAACGATAGCAATTGAAAATCAGATGAGTTGTCAACCTTCTGATCAATATTAGGCATCGGATATGAATCCTTAGGACACACTTTATTCAAATTAGTAGAATCCGTAAATACTCTCCACTTTCTACTTGGTTTCACAAGTTGTGGCAATCTTTTGACTTTACTAGGAATAGGAGCTATTAAAAGTATAATCCGGGCCAAGAGCCCTGTGATTAAGGTGCCTTTCATCTTGCAGCAAAATTGGCTTACTGAATGAGTAAAGTTTAGATGTCTAACATTTCAATGCCAGGAAAATAAACTCATCAACGCAAAATCTTCCTATTACTGAAAAATTACTTATAAGAACATATGTAAACTTTTTGGGCCAAAACATATTTAATATTTTAGTGACCTGATAGGGACATATATAATCATATGAACTATAGGTGATCATGTTCTATATATACAATATGTTGATACGATTTGTTTACCACAGATTGATGTTGAATGTGATCAGCATTAAGAGCCCTATATTAAGGTGTCTTTAAAACCAAGTTATTGTAAAATGGCTGACTATAGAAGAAAAAAAAATTAAACACTAATAATTTAACATATAGCGTGACAAAGGAACAGATACTTACCCCAGGGTAATGGCGCAGTATGGGCGAATAATGATCAAGCGCAATGTATAGCTTGATCATTCTAGTTTGCATCTTGATTTTACATTTTTTTAATGTCACTGCTTGATATGCAGTAACCATTGGTGTTACACAAAACAGGTTCATGGTTCCACTCCACATACTATAGACACAATATTCCTTTTAGATTACTCTCTTGTGTCGTAACTTTTTGAATTAGATAGGGTCATAATAGGGATAACTTGACATTATCAATAATGATTCTGAGATGTTTCGACCAGAATCTTGAACCAATGTTTTTTAACAAAAAAAAAAGGTTAAGAAAGCAGAGTGATGTTTCGACAGGAATCTCACAGAGAGATACAGATAGGGAGAACAGAGAGGAACAAAACAGACGGTGCAGAAAAAAAAAATGAAATGAAGTGTGGCAAAAAATGGCTGATTAATCCCCAATTCAAACTATTATACTACAATGAACTAATAAATCACTATTACACGTTAAGAAAGCAGTCAGCCTTCATCAAAAATAGAACAAATCGGACATCAGAAACCAAAAAAGAGCAACTTTTTGAAAGCCCTCATAGAGATCACAAGACGAACAGAAAAGATAACCAAGAACAAAACCTCACGAGAAAACAGATTTGCAGAAACAGATTGGGTGCATCACTGGATTGTTTCAATGGGGATTTATATGATGAACAATTTTAATATGGGTAAGGGATGAGAGATACTCACCGGAAGGTATTAACAACTTCGATCGTGCTCTCCGTCTTCGATCGTCGTCGGTCTTCTCTCTTGTCTCAAGGAATGAGCTAGCTGCCGACAAATAGGGTTCATGTGATAGTGAGTGTGAGGCTGCGAGCTGCATCGAGATAGCAAATATAAGGGTTCAGGGTATTTCTAGTATAATAGCAAAAAACTAGGGATATTTTTGTCCTCTCATATATCCATTTTTATAAATCCCTCCGAATCCGTCTGATTTGGGGGGGGGACGTTTTTGAGGGAAGGGAAGGGGAAATCTTAAAAAATACCCCCTCCCCTCCTAAAAAATATCATCTGCCAAACAAGGAGAGGGGGCTAAAATTCCTCCATCCTCCCCCTCCCCTCCAATCTCCTCAAACCAAACAGAGCCTCTGTGTTTGGGAGTTTGGAAGAAAGGGGAAGGAAAGGGATGCAAGGAGAATGGAGGGGAGGGGATGGAAAGGAAATGGAGGATATTTCCTCCCTTTGTTTGGGAGTCAAGAAAATAGTAAGGGAGGAAGATGGACGATTAATGAGTTATTTTTACCATTTTGTCATTTTCTTTAAATTTAAATATAATTATTATACTTTACAAATAAATTTAAATTTAAATTTTCTAAGAAAATTCTTTATGTAATTTTTATATTCAAAAAATTATTTAGTGGTGGTGGCGGCGGTGATGGTGGGGGTGGCAGTGGCGGCGGTGGGGTGGTGGTAGTGGGGGTGGCGGGTGGTGGTGGCGGCGGCGGCGACAATGGTGGTGGTGGTGGTGGGGTGGTGTGGTGGTGATGGCGAAGGTGGCGGGGTGGTGGCGGTGGTGGTGAACGAGGGTAACAAAGTAATTAATCTATTTCTCCTCTTAAAACCCCCATATTGGGGGAACTTTATTTTTTAGAAGAAGGAGGGTTTTGGGGGATTTGTAAAAATCATTGATTCCCTCCCCTCTTATTTTTAAAACTTGCAAACAAGGGAAGGGACTACCAAAACCCTCCCTTCCCTTTCATTTCCTTCCAAAATGGAACTCCCAAACAAAGCGCCCAGATCAAAACAAAGGGTTTTTTTTTTTTTTTTTAAATATACTTAAACCCTCTGTCTAAAGTAGATGACCATGAATTCATTTTTGAGTCTGCCCCAAGAAATTGTGATGAGCATTCTTAATGTTGTTTTGCATGCTTTATATATATATATATATATATATATATATATATATATATATATATATATATAAAATATGGAATTTAATCTATATTATTTAAGTCCAACGTCAGTTATAATATGAAGATAAATGATTTATTTTATATTCATTTGATTGAGTCAAGAGAGAGATGAAGAGAATCCCTTAGCTGATGGTTGTCATAGGTATTTTGAGTTCCCAAAATTTCCCGTGCCACTAGAGGTCCTCCACATCAGTTCTACCCATCCCATTCATTGAGTTTTCTAACTCTCTTTATATTCTTTCTTGTATGGTGCTCTGCTATGAAACACCTGTTTGGACTCTAGCTTTCTAGTAGTCCAAACTAGTCTAAATTTTGCTTGGGTTATTTAAAGAATCAACTCATGGAGCTTTAGAGGTTTGACTGGGATCAAACATGGCTTCGTCTAATACACCTTATCCCTCATTATTTTCCTTCACAAAGAACTTTTGTGGGTAAATATTTTTAAATATATAGTTATCAAAGCCATTATTGAAGGAACCAATTTGCAAAGGGGCCTTCCAAGTGGCCGTTTGCGTTCTAAACATTTTTGAACTTGTATATCAGGCTCCACGTACTTTTATTTTTATTTTTTATATAAGATCCACTTACTTTTATTAAGAAAAAACCATTATGAAGAGTAAAGAAAATACTGTTAATTAATCATTTAATTCGAATCAATTTGTATCGAACGTTTCCTCTTGTTTTCTGCTTTCATTTTAATGTTGAATATTTTCTTTGATTTTTGTCATGACACACGTGATATGAATACGGCAAAAAGAGTTGCTTTATGTTCAAAAGTGTGCTGAATTTTAATTGAATTTATTATTTGCGGTTAACTTTTATTCTTTTCGTACACGTGAAAACAGAAAACCAGGAATCCAACATACGGACAAAAGACGGACAAAAGAAGATATCAAACAATGACACTTTTTATTGACAAATTCATGACTCATTGACACTGGATTACAACAAATCAAATATGCATATTATAACACGTAAGAATGAGAATATATTTTTTTTTTAAAGAAAAAAAGAGAAAATGACATTAAGGTCCTAAGAAAAAAAAAAAGAATATCATAAAAGTCTCGTAACTTGTCAATGAATGATTGCTCTTTCATTTGTCATTGACAAGCTGTGAGACTTTTATGATTTTATTTTTTTTAATTAGGACCTTCTTGACATTTTTCCTAAAAAATTAAGCCAAAGACTTTCGTTTTGGATTCAAGTTTATTATTCATTATTTTTTCTCTTTCCAGATCGATTATATATATATCCTGCTTAGGCAGTTGCAGTGGATGCATTCACAGCATCAAACCTGGGTTCCTTAGCCTGAAACTTGAGTGCAGCATAGAGCTTCATGTAATCTTCAAACAAAAATTTTGGATAAATCTGGTTCATTTCTTCTTCTTTTCCTTCAATCAATGCTGGTGCTGGGTATATAACAGCATCACTTCCTGGATTGTAGAATGAAGCCACAGACATCCTGGTCCCATTAGTTTGTGCAATCACGCGATGCTCCACACTCCTGTACTTCCCATTTGTGATTACCTGTTCATGAAATAGTCTATGATCACTTGTGTCTCAAAACTAAAAGAATTACTCTATAAGATTCTAAATGTAAGAGTTAGTAGATAGGTTTGCAGTCTGTAATAACTATATATAGCCTTAATTTATGTAACTATGTAGAGAGATTAATATAAGTTGAGTCCCATCTAATAAGCAGGTGGGTTTATCACTATCTCAATTTCTCTATATTTACAAAATCTACTGTATCGTTTGTACTGTGAGGATACTAGTTATAGAGCATATCAAGTTTTATGGAAGAATTTATGTGTAATACCTCAAGTTGGTCACCAAGATTCACCACGATTGAGTGGCGCATTGGAGGCACATCGATCCACTCGCCATCTTTGAGAAGTTGGAGGCCACTTACTTTGTCATCTTGGAAGAGAAGGATGATGCCTCCTGCGTCTGTGTGGGCACGAAGACCCTTCACGAGTTTAGGGTTGGGGCAAGAAGGGTAGTTAGCGACCTTTGTGCCAAAATTTGGTCTTCTTGATCCATGGAAGGCCTTCTTGAGGTAACCCTTCTCTAGTCCAAGATTCTCACAAAGCAAGTCTAGTAGCTCCTCTGCAAGTTTTTCTATGTATTCCGCAAATTCCTTCATTACCTTCCTGCATTTAATTTGGATTTCAATATTTCGGTATATGTACCAAACGATATTTAGTGATATAAAACACATGCTTGTTTCATTTAGTTTGATCTTTTACTTGTATTCTTCAGTAAGATCTGGGATTTCGGAGAAGTTTGAATCAGGCAAGTGACGCAAGAAGAATGTGCTTTCCCAATCCATATCCTTAACTTCAGCTTGAATACCCTCTAATGCTTTGCTTGTCACTAACTCCTTGAACCTTTTCTCCATGCATTTCCTATAATGCTCTTTTGTTAACCTCTCCACTTTGTCCAAAAGTTCATGGGCTATCCCATGGTTCACCAACTACAAGAAAAACAATGAGATTTTATTTAATAATTGCCAACAAAAATTTAAAAAATAATCAACCACAAATATGAAAAAATGAATACCTCAAAAAAATCCCCAATTCTCACAAGCGTCATTAATTTTCTCCATAGTAGCCTGTCTCTCTTCACCATTAAGCTTCTCCAAGTTGATGACTGGGAAGTTCGCCATTTCTAGACAATAAAACGCTCTGTTAAATTCTTTAGTTTCAGAGCTATCTTTGTTAGTTTCTGTGTATTTTCAAAGCAAGGTGTGCGGTATTTATACATAGTATAGGAGTAAAAAGACCAGGAAGGCAGCAGGAAATTACACTAAACACGACGTTAATATAATCATGACTTGAACGCATACATAGTCTGACCGTTGAAGAGCTTAATTTGCGTTGTTGAATTTTCCACTTATAATTGCTTCAATATTAAACGTTTTAATTATTGTCTTTACTGTTTTGGGTTTGTTCATTTGTGTTTTGGATTATCTTAGTGTCACATTTCATGGAAGGTGGCTAAAGTTAAAGTGGTCTATATTATCTTAATCAATTCTTCGAAGTGTCTCGTCGAAGAAATCATGCATGCGTAAACAAATATATATAAGTGCATTTAAGGATCAAGCTTTACCTTACCCAAAAATCACAAAAATGAAATTGGTAAGAAAAACAAATTTATGGATAAAAATTGCAACGAATGCAAGTTCAGATCAATGTTGAATAGTGAATACAAGATACAGTGATTATTTATTTGAAATAAAAAATAAAATTAAAAGTATATAGTTTTCCCAATATAAAAATTGTTCACATATTCAAAATAAAAGAACTTATTATATCTGTAATAATAATTTTGAATTAATAAAATTATTTTTTTATATTTTTTATATGCATAAAAAAGTAACTCGATTATTGATTCCCCACAATTATGACGATATATGGCAAATAAATTCTTTTTTAAGGAAAAAAAAAATCTGATTAAAATAATAAGAATTAAACATCATGAATTCCGGAAAATTTTATTTGTACATTAGATCTAATATGATTAATTGTGTATGACACTTTATGTAACGTCCCAATTTTTTAAAAGCAGAATAGTTTTTTTTTTTCATCAGAGTAGAACATCGAAGCAAATAAAGTATTGAGTAATCGATACAACATTAAGCGTGGCGTAGTTGCTGTTCATAAAGAAAGATACATTTATCGGAACATGTCTCATATATCTTCGATCGGGTCTTTACGCGGTCTTCACGCGTGATATTACAGCAATGATCAAGCCAGTCCGTCGTATGATCATTCAATAACAAATACAATAACATGTAAAGTTAATTACGGTCTGCAACATTCACCCCTGCCACGATGTACGGTCGTGTCCTCAGCGCTAGGAAAACATAATGGCATTATTATGACTATAACCCGTGTAAAGCTGTAATTAGTGATCTAAGTACAGTTCCTTAGTCACAGTGCATGTCCTGGACAGAGTCCCGTTCATGGCTTTATGAAAGTATCCACAACATATATAAGAACACTATAAGCATCAGAGTCAGTGTTACAGTACGCGTCCGTACCTTCGTTGATGAATACGGTACGTCTGAATATGGTACATCTGTCGGTCGGATCGTAGTCACAGATATCCTATAAGGATAATATCGCATTTATTAATTCATAATTCATATCCTAACAGATATTTTAGTCACAAATGACTATTTTACCCCTGACCTCAGCAAATCGTTACCCGATAAAATTTCACCAGAGCTTCGCTACTCTGACTCCCAACTTTCAGAAACTCAATCCCTACCATGTTTTTACCTCGTCAAGCATCTTTCAATGCAATGAGGCATGATAGGGCAAAACTTTAAGCCTAAAACTCCGCAAGTATACGGGCCGTATCAAGTAATAAAGTGATGATAAAATTATCGTTCCCACGAGGACTCAATCTAACTAGCGATTAGATATTAAATTCCTTTATTTCGTTTAAGTTGAGCGAATCAGAATTGTTTTTAAGAATAAAAAGAAAATTAATAAGAAACTAATAGTAGTAAAAAAAACGAATTTCAATATCGAGAAGTACAACCTAGAGTCACTAATCCCTTGTTGGTTTCTTAGATTTTATCCCCACTAAATTACTTTTGATTTAACTTAATCAGCTAATCTAGAGTATAAATGTCTATAGATACCTTCCGGTCCATCTATATACCTATCTTAATTAATTATGTAATTCCTCACACAACTAAATAAGGCGTTTTCTAGAACGGGCTCACCCTAATTTGATTATGCAGAGCTTCTAGGTATATTCCTATCCTAGACGCAAATTAGATCAAAACCTAATTCTACATTAAATTTAAACCTAATTCCACATTATTTAATCCCATGGTCAATTTAGGATTCCCTCTTCCAAGTTCAACCCTAAATTCCCACAACATGCTTACTAGTGGCCAATTAATAAGCAATAGCAATAGACACAAGAATAAATAAACTGACATAAAATTAATCCAAAATAATCTGTGGGAATAATAACTAGAACCCAAACAAGTTCATAGGTTCTCTAGGTTGAAAAGGAAAATTAGCCACACATGGCTATAATAAGATTCATACTACAATTAAGAAATTCAGATTCAAAGAGATGAAGGAAAGAGGAGGGACGCATAGAAGATATGGCACAAATACTCCTTTGGATCTGTCTTCTGTGCGTCGTCCAATTCGTTCGCTGCTCTCAGTCTCTGCGTGCTGCTTGTGCGGTTTCACTGCTGCGTCTTTTTCCGAAATTTGTTTTTTTTTGTGTCTCTCCTGATTCTTCTCGTCGGCATTCGTTCCCTTCCTTCTTTTTCCTGTGCGTGGTCAGCTTTTTTTATAGATGGAACTAAGGCTTCTGCGTTTTGGGCCATGATTTGCTATCTTTTCTTATGATCCAATTCTTTTATAAAAGATATATATCATATCTTTATAATATTCCGTTTTGGCTCCTGTAATCTGCTTCCTTATTTTGTGCGGTCCCCATGTCACTTCTAGTATCACAATATAATATAATATATTATATTATATTCTTTTCAATTTAATTTGTTGCTCCTCTGAGATCAAATCACCTGCATAATAAAATAGGATATCAATAGATTTTCTGTTATAATATTCTTTTATCCTATATTTAATTAAAAGATAGAAAAGTATATATCTTACAATTAAATAGGTAAAATAGTAATAAATCCAACCAATTATATCATAAAATATATACCTATTTAATTATAAAATATATCATTATCAAGGCATAAAAATAAGAATAGGAATTTCATTTCCTACTTCCTAGATCTAACTAATAATTCTACTAAGAACTACTAAACAAAAGACTAGAACTTAAAACTAAGGACCGAAGAACTTACCTAGAACCTTGCTGCTCCTTCTCCGAGCTCCTCCTTCTCACTACCTTCTCTCTAATTTCGAATTGCCTCTTGCAATTTGGTGTGAGATTTCCAAATGGATGAAGGGCCTATTTATAGGAAAAGGGGATGGCAATTCGGTAATTATCTTGAACTTCTTCTCCTCAATTGTCCACCATTGGATCTAGGGTTAGAATGAAGCTTTCATCCTCACCCTCCATAGTCTCCAAACGTCCCTATCTCTCTCCCTCTCCCTTATCTCTTCCATTTTCAACAAAATCTTATCCTTTTGAGATTTCCTCGTATCGATTAAATTCTCTGCTCAGTGTTCTAATTGTACATGCTTATAAATCTCAAATACTTTTAGAGGTAAACATTGAAGTTTATGTAGCCTCTTGAGAAGAATTTGGAACAACAAGGATTATGGTCCAATTAGGGGTTTTTACTAGTCTTTTAGTCATTTTAGGATTAACCCCGACGGTTACGGAAATGACTTCGGAGATAACCTATTTCGGGCTAAAAATACACTTGTTTATAATAAGTCCTGATGTTTGATAGTTAGTTCATATATTTCAAGATACAATTTAATTTCCATCGGTTCTCATTTATCCTATTTGCTTTTTCACCAAAATATCTTTTTACTTCCCTTGGCTCACAATTGCCCTCACCATACAACCACACATACTCACACACTCACATTCAACAATTTCGGCTCCCTCCCCCCTTTTTGACTTTTCAATTGTTTTTTAATTAATTCATATTATGTCTTAATTTGTCTTATAGTTAATTAAGGGTAATTATCCCATTGGTTGATTCCATTTCACAAGGATTAACTTTATGGTTAATTTAGAACCCTTAGATCTAGCTTTATGTAGTTTAATTTTAACCATTGATTTAGGTTTGATTTTTCAAAGTTGATTTAGCAAGTTTGATTAGAGCCTTAATCCTATGCTTAGTAATCTTTTGTTGATCAATTAGGCTTTAGGGATTTCATGTATTTAATCTTATACATTTTCTTAATCATGCCTAATTAATTAGCAATTATCTTTATGCCAATCTTGACCATTGATTAATTAGGGTCACACATCCCTAATTATGCCTTTAGAACATGCCACTTAATCTCTAATAAATGAAGATTTAATTATATACTAATTGTTGACAATTTTCTTTAATTGAATTAATTATTTTTTTACAACTTTTGGGTTTACATTGGTCATTTATGCCTCATGCATTAATTTAAAAATCATAGGGCAACTTATGTTCCCCAAAATAAAATTAGAATTTTGCCCTTTTTTTTTGTTTACAAGGGACTGATCTAATCAGATCAGTAGAAATTCAGTGAAACATGTTCACCCCATGCTAGAGAGCCTGCTACATCGACGAAGCCATCCCACCCCCATTGCGTCCTCCCGAAGATGGTGCTTCAGTTCCGCCGGTGGTTCTTGTAGCACATGCATGCTATCCCCCAGAGTCAGCGCATACGTGGCAAGCCAGTCAGCACATTTGTTCCCCTCTCGGTACACATGAGTAACCGACACCCTCCAGTCCCTGCGCATGAGAAGTTGGATCCGCTTAATGATGCTTCCATTCGCATGAAGAACCCCTTCCTCTCTCTGTACAAGACTTAGAGCAACCAAGCAATCCACTTGGACCATCACATCTCTAAACCCAGATTCCCATGCCAACTCCAACCCATCCATGAGGGCCCAGAGTTCCGCTTGGAGGGAAGAGCACGCCCCTATGTTACGGCAGCAGCCCTTCAGCCAATTCCCAGCATGGTCCCTGATCAGACATCCCGCTCCTGCTCTCATGGAGTCTATCTTTCGCGCTCCATCACAATTCAAAGATACAACGTTGATTTCAGGTGGCTGCCAGCTAACGATCCTCTCCTGCTTAGGGGTGCTTACACCTCTCACGCCGGAAGCATGTAACCTCGCGTCCTCGGTAAAGTCAGCATAACGAAGAGCCTCCCTTACAAGAACTCCAGGTGGTGTTGTTTTATTCTGGAAGACTTCAATATTCCTAGCCTCCCATAACTTCCAAAGAACGAGCCCAAAAACCGTAGCCCATCGAGCATTTCCGACCTCACAGCGACTCTGATTTTGGAGATTCTGCACTAACCAACTTCGAAGATCCCCTTGTGCTAGTAGTACGCCCGATCTGTGAAACGCGAAATGGCTCCAGACTGCCTTAGCATATTTACAGTGTCTCAGCACATGATCACGCGTGCTGTTTACTCTGCTTACTCTTAACCTCCGTCCTTGGTTCTCCGGACCCTGATGCTATAGTAAGAGCTGAGGTCCAATACACATCGAACCCCAGGTAACGGTTAACCTCATGCTTATATAAACAATATATGCATAACAGATATTTCTAATATTACAACAATGATCAAGTCAGTCCGTCGTATGATCATTCAATAACAAATACAATAACATGTAAAGTTAATTCCGGTCTGCACTATTCACCCGTGCCACGATGTACGGTCGTGTCCTCAGCACTAGGAAAACATAACAAAATTATTATGACTATAACTCGTGTAAAGCTGTAATTAGTGATCTAAGTACGGTTCCTTAGTCACAGTGCATGTCCTGGACAGAGTCCCGTTCATGGCTTTATGAAAGTATCCACAACATATATAAGAACACTATAAGCATCAGAGTCAGTGTTACAGTACGCGTCCGTACCTTCGTTGACGAATACGGTACGTCTGAATATGGTACATCTGTCGGTCGGATCGTAGTCACCGATATCCTACAAGGATAATATCGCATTTATTAATTCATAATTCATATCCTAACAGATATTTTAGTCACAAATGACTATTTTACCCCTGACCTCAGCAAATCGGTACCCGATAAAATTTCGCCAGAGCTTCGCTACCCTGACTCCCAACTTTCAGAAACTCAATCCCTACCTTCGTTAGACCACTTTTTCAATTTTTGATGTTTTTTTATTCCATTTTTAGGTTCCCCAATAGTCTAGGAGTTGCCCTGTCCAAGTCCCAAAAATTTTAAAAATCATTTGATAGTGTTTCTGGACTTGTTTTGGTCAATTTCTAGCATAGGTCTTTGCTTGTGTTTTTATTTTTGTGTTTTTGCTTTCTTGTTGTAGTGTTTTTCCACTTTTTACCACTCTTAGTGGCATTTTCGTAATTCTGTGATTCTGCCAATTCTGCTAGGTGTGTATGCTGCATGAGTACCAGGAATACTACTAATCCAGAAGATTTGTTTCCACTTGATCCTGAAATAGAAAGAAAAATTCTTACTGTTAGAAGAGTTGTTAGGTTAAGTCATCAGATTAATACTGAACTGGATACTCAATTTGAGTCTGATTCTCACCATTCTGATTGTGTCCATTCCGTTGAGCTTTCTGATTGTGCTTCTGATAGTATTTCTGATAGTCTTGTTGTTTTCACAGATTCTAATAGCAATTTTGCTAACTCAGACATTATGGCAGAAGAACAGGCAGATCATCCTACTTTGAAGGAATTGGGTGCACCTGATGTTAATTATCAACTGTTGGATATGATTAGTTTTGATGATGTCTTATATAGATGTCATACTTAAGAGCAAAAAGGTTGCATACTACATTTATCTTCTACTTGGACTGATTCTTATATTTAAATGTAGATATGAAGTTAAATTATGTAGAATGATCAGCAGAAGAGAAGAAGGAAAGAGTTAGAATGATCAAGATGGGAGCTCAAGAAGAAAGGAATTGAATCAAAGAAGAAGTGAAGTTCAAATGATGAAGAATGATCAAGATGGGAGTTGGAAGATGAAAAGAACTTGCTAAATGGAATGAGAATATCTTTATTTAAGTTCCAAC
Organism: Acacia pycnantha; assembly: GCA_025563575.1. NCBI lineage: Eukaryota > Viridiplantae > Streptophyta > Magnoliopsida > Fabales > Fabaceae > Acacia > Acacia pycnantha. Next base: position 113,865 of record JAMWYP010000366.1, on the reverse strand, counting down.
AGCAAACTGACACTTCCATTCAAAGTTTGCAAACACAGATTGGGCAATTGGCAACATCATTGAACCAGCTTCAACCTCAGGGATCCAACTCCCTTCCTTCACAAACAATTCCTAATCCTAAGGGGAATGTAAGTGCTATCTCCCTTCGATCTGGCAAACAATTGGAGGAACCTAAACCAGCTGCAGATGTGACTTCCACATCAGAAAAAGAGTCAGAAACTGTGGAGATTGACTCTAAAACTAAAAAGGCAATGCAACAAAGTGAAGAGGAAGACATTCCTATCCCTCTTCCTTTCCCTCAGAGAGCAGTTCAATCCAAGAAGTTGGTAGACAAAGCACAAGAGAAGGATATACTTGAGACATTCAGAAGAGTAGAGATCAACATTCCTCTCTTAGATGCAGTCAAACAAATTCCTAAATATGCCAAGTTTCTGAAGGAATTGTGCACCAACAAGAGGCGATTGAAGGGGAATGAACGAGTGAGTTTGAACCAGAATGTATCAGCACTCATCCAAATTTACCATGCCTCGTAAATGCAAAGATCCAGGGACATTTTCTATCCCTTGCCTTATTGGTAACTATAGATTTGATGATTGCATGCTAGATTTAGGTGCTTCTATTAATGTCATGTCTGCATCTGTTTATAGATCTCTTGGTCTTGGTCCCTTGCGTCCAACTGGTGTTATTGTTCAATTAGCTAATAGGAGTAATGCCCATCCTTCTGGTTTAGTTGAAGATGTATTAGTCAAAGTTAATGAATTGATATTCCCTGCTGATTTTTACATCTTGGATATGGAGGGTGAGTCTCCTAGTAGTAGGTCACCAATCATTTTAGGGAGGCCTTTCATGAAAACAGCTAGGACTAAGATAGATGTGCATTCTGGTACTCTTTCCATGGAGTTTGGTGATATATCTGTGAATTTCAATATCTTTGATGCCATGAAACATCATAGGGAAGAGCATTCTATTTTATGTATTGATGTGATTGATGATGCTGTGGATGACGTTCTTACTGATTGGTGTGCTGATTACCCTGATTTTTCATCTGAGAGTGATACTCCCATTTGTGCATGTGCTGATAATGAATGGTGCTCTGTTTGCACTAATTTGGTTAAGGCTGCATTTTTTGGTGATTCTGACTTGCTTGGTGATTCTACATTACTTGTAGATTCTGATAGTGATTCTGAGTTTGAACTTCATCCTAATCCTAACGTGCATCCTGACTCTGATTTTGATAAGCTTACTTCTGATTTTGTTGAACTGAATTTTGATGTTAACATTGAGCTGTATAGACACAGTTCTTCTGCTTGTGCTTCTTTGAATGTGGATTCAGGTATTTCCAGTGTGATAACATCAGAGTTGTTGCAACAACCACCCAAGCTTCTTCCCTCCACTGAGCAACTGCCCAAACTAGAGTTGAAATCCCTTCCAGACCATCTGAAGTATGCATTTCGGAGGTGAATGAGCAGTTGCCAGTCATTGTGGCAAATAATCTTATGCCTGATCAAGAAGAGAAGCTGCTAAGCTTATTGAGGGTGAACAAGAAAGCCATTGGGTGGACATTGGCTGACATAGTTGTCATTAGCCCTTCTATGTGCATGCATCGAATTCTATTGGAAGAGGACTCTAAGACGGTGAGGCAACCCCAGAGATGCCTTAATCCTCTTATCCTTGATGTGGTGAAGAAGGAGGTCACTAAGCTTCTGCAAGCTGGCATCATCTATCCCATTTCTGATAGCCAGTGAGTTAGCCCAGTCCAGGTGGTTCCTAAGAAGTCCGGAGTTACTATAGTAGCCAATCAGAAGAATAAGCTCATTCCTACTCGAGTTCAGAATAGTTGGAGAGCTCATTCCACAGCATACCATCCTCAGACCAATGGTCAAGCTGAAGTCTCAAATAGAGAGATTAAGCAAATCCTTCAGAAGATTGTCAACTCTACCCGGAAATATTGGAGTAAGCGATTGGATGATGCTTTGTGGGCATATCACACCGCCTACAAGACTCCGATTGGGATGTCTCCTTATCGGATTGTCTTTGGTAAGGCATGTCATCTTCCGGTTGAGTTGGAGCATCAAGCCTATTGGGCCATTAAGCAATGCAACATGGATTTGGCTAAGTCTGGGATGGAACAGAAGCTGCAGTTGCAAGAGTTAGATGAGCTTAGATTGGATGCCTATGAGAGTTCACGGTTGTACAAGGAGAAGACTAAGGCATTCCATGATAAGCATATTCTGAGGAAAGAATTTTCTGTGGGCCAGAAAGTTCTTCTGTTTAATTCTCGTCTGAAGTTTATGCCCATTCTGTTTGGTCTACAATTCTTGACTCTTCGATTACATGACTTGGAAGTTGATATGATGATGTTGATTGCCTAAGTTGGTATTGACCTTGTGAGGTTTTGGGCCTGCATGAATGGAATTCATCTTTTCCATTCGTTCTTTCATGTGTGCATCTCTCATGATTTGTGTTCTCTAGAACTTGCTCCCTTTCTTTTTGAAACTACATTTTTCACTTACATGCATAAGTATGATGGAAGCTTGTTTTCTTTCTTTTATTTTCCCCACTTTGCCAAATAGCTTTCCCCTGCATTATGTTTCCTTTGTTAGCCCCTTTGTGCCTTTTTGACTCATTCCTTTCTCAACCACATTACAAGCCTAAGCGTAAAACCATTTTATTCCGCACCTTGAAGATTTGTTGAGCATTGGTTTCACCTAGGTTTTGTGTTTAAGTGTGGGGGTTGCTCAGGAGTGCAACAGTTTAAGTGTGGAGGGAGATATTTGATTTTGTCATTGTGATTATATATAATAATAAAAAACAAGCAGAAAAGAAAAAAAAAAAGAAAAATGAAAAGAAAATACATAGAAAAATGAAAGAGAGATATACAAAAAAAAAAGAGAAAAAAGAAAAAAAAAGGGTTCATACATAGAAAGAATGATTGCATTAATTAGTGCTCTATTTCATTTCTTTGGTGCTTAGCCTCTCATTCCATACTATTACCTACCTTCACCCTAGCCCCATTACAACCTTCAATAACAAGCTCTCTTGCTTTGTGCATGCATGTGTTATGAGTAGTGGAGACGTAGAAGTTGAGCAAACTTATGGTAAAACAATTTTCTTGAGTAGAAATTGAGCGATACACTTATTTACCCTAAACACTTGAGAGATTGATTAATTGAGAGCATCCTTTGAGAGACCATCTTTTGTGGTTAGCATCATTGATTGAGATTGCCATGATTTGTAATTTGAGATGAAAGGATTTTGGTCTTGCATGATTGGTCTTTTGAAGCTTTGTGTCCTTTGTTTGGGTTTTGCATTGTTAGCAATTATTAGTAAAGAAGAGTTTCTCATTTAGGTATTTTTCTTTGAATTTTGCTCAGGGGTGCAAAAAGATAAGTGTGGGGGAATTTGATAATTGAATATTTTATACACTTCTTTTTATCTCTTGATTAATAATTTAGGACTCTTTAGTTAATAAATAATGGCTTTTATGTTTATTTGGGCTTTGGGCCTTAGATTGCATTTTAGCCATTTTTAATAATAAAATTCCAACTTTGTATTGCTTCACTATTTTTAGCATAACTCTTGAACCAGACATCGGATTTTCCTCATTTTTGTCTCATATTTCAGATGATTCAGGGAGCTACAATTGTTATGAAGACATAAAGAGAAAATTCTGTCAAGAGGGTGGTCGATTTTGGAGCCGAATTCAGATGAACAATTCTGGATTTTATTTGGACCCGAATTTTGTAATTAAAGTCCAGTTTTATTTTATTTCTGTTTTGGGCTTAAACCTCTAGAGCCCATTTCATTTTTAGGGTTATTTTAAGTTAGTAGCAGCCACAAACAGAATTAATTCACGTTTTTTACATTAGAGTGGATCAAAATAGAAGCTTTCAAATTCTCTCAACTGTTCTTCACATGTTCTTCGCGTTCTTCGTGTTTTTCGTCCGTTCTTCGTTTTTCCCAGCCAAGTTCGGCTAAACTTCTATGATTGACCCAACGTTGAGGATTCCATGATTCGTACGTCCAGAGAGCTTGTGCCTAATCGGTAACTTATTCAATTCTGTTTTCATCTTATTGGATTCGATTTCTGGAAATAGTTTGAATATTAGATTTAATATTCGGTTTGGTTCATCCCAAGGACTGAGTTCGGACTAGGTTACAGTGTTGCTGTGCGATTGCACAGTGAGACGCCACTGTTCGGACAAATTCTAGATGATCGTCTAGGTGAGGGATTCTCCGGATGAATGCAGAGATTTCGGTTCATCCGGAACCAAACGTGAGTTAGTTATATTTCGTTCAATGATGGAAGTTTCTGGAATCTGGACGTTGGGTTGATCATTTGTCATTCTGTTTCTGCATATTTCATTCTGTTTTGTTCTGTTTATTTCATTCCGTTTATGTTATTTCGTTTTGTGTTAATCTGTTAAACCAAACCCCCCATTTTACCGTTCTGTTTCACTATTGTTGTTAATCGAGCCCGCTGCATGTTCGTTGGGAAACGACCCAGGTTCCCTAATTCTGCAATCCATTTTCGAACTTGGTTATTTGGGAGATACGGCAAAAATCTTTCCAATGCCTTAGGGATTTTAATGACATATTATCTCAAACCTATTTAAGATGTAAAATTTCACTTCATGCTTTATGCATCTAAGTTGGTATTAGGAGTCTAATCCCGTACAATTTTGCATTCTAACTCTATTAAAAACATCAAATTAAGAAATATTTAGCTCCAACCTTTCAAATAGCTTGGTCAAAAGAGGTCAATGAGCAAAAATTGATAAATTGAAATTCTATTTCCTTCGAACACATCCTAGGAGCCTCTAGACATGACTTAAATATGATTAAATAATTTCCTGTTTCTACATTTCAAAACAGTGACATTTTCCATCCTTGGTTGTTCAAGGAATATGAATATAATAGGTATTCATCATCTTTCATAAACCTTAGCATATTGGAGGTTCAAGATGCCTAGGTCACTATTTTTTTTTCACTTGTAAATGACTTTAACGCATGCTAAAGCATTAAAACATTAGGCTTTTCTTAAACTTTGAGCTTCAAAATTTTCTAGCTCCATAGCATTCATCTTCATACATTCATTGGTACTTAAATCCTGCTATTCCTTTAACATATGAATGCTCTAACTTCTTTTAACTTCTTAGACATGCATCATTCCTTTTTAATCTGAAAATTATTAATATCTTCAAACATACCGTCCTAATCAACATATTAGAGTCTTTAATCTCACTTTAACAATTTGAGACTCTTGTTAACATTTATAAGCATCAAAGCAGTAAGCTCCCTTTGATTCCACTCCAAAATTTCAGCTTCAACATGCATAAAATATCATAGATGGAACAACATTTATATATAAGGTGGCTACAATAACATTCAAGCTTTAATTTTTTTCCCATTTCTATAAAGGAACCCAATGCCATTCTCATCAATAAAGAAATTCCAAATTTGAAAATCCTCTTTCCCACAGCAATATTCAACATGCAAGCCATAAAGCATCGAAGACAACTTATATTCCATCATCTCACAATGACTTCTCATGCATCTCTAATGTGTTCTGCACTTTCTCTCTCTAAAATCATATCTTTCAACCATCATCCTCTAGCAGAACACACACCATTTGTAGTAAATAAAGATTGAATAAGGTTTAGAGTATATATGCCTTAAAAATCTCTTTTCTTCTTCTTGAGACTTCTCTAAAATTTTCGGGCATTTTTCAAAATTATACTTTTACTACTGAACTCTTCGTATTTTCAACTTTTGGACAAACTTGACTTAATTTAACTAATATTAAAAATTCAAGATGTTATTTTGTTTTTGTTTTGCCGATTATGACATATTATTGAGGATGTTGGGTAGAGATTTGTTGTCTTCGCCACCATCCCTGCTCATCATCACTAGAGGCCAGCATTGTTGCCGGTTGTGAAGAAGAAGAAGCTCGAGGTTGTGGGGTGAATGAGAAAGAGAGGGGAAGAAGCAGAGGAAGATGATTAGAAGGGAATTTCGGTCTTTTTAAATAAAAATTATGTCAGATTTTAGGAATATGCCAAACATATTTTAAACCACATATCCATATGCATCTACATACAATTTCTATTTCCACGAAAATCGATTCCACCATATCAAAACGGGCCCTGGGACTTTTATTGTGATGCCAAAAAATTTGGTCACGGTAAAGTTTCTGTCTTGATCAGTTATTCTATTGAAACCTCATGTCTCATGAACAGCCAGCTAGCCCTCCAAGTCGCGAGCTTTTTTCCAGGCCTTTAATTTATTAAAAAAAACATTTGTCACATTAATCTGTGTTTATATATATAATTTTGATGAGACCTAAGTACAAAGCAATGCATAAAACTTGAAGTCTAATTCATGTTGTTCTTAATTGGATTCCTAGTTAAGATAATTGGACTCTTACCACTATATATGCCATAGAAACTATCACAAGTTACATCTTTCACAAGCCGTAGTATAGGAATATATGCCATAGAAACTATCACAAGTTACATCTTTCACAAGCCGTAGTATAGGGCATTCCCCAAAATTCTACTTAATCCTTTATTAGCTCCATAATTAGACGATCTCTAAATTTGGCATGAAAATGTTAATCCCCATTTTTATTGATTGAGTATCACTAACACAAGTACAAGTAGTCGAATCCACACAAAATAGTAAGGTGAGGACATATGTTAGCCTCTCTCGTTGGGCATCGGATACATCATCCTATCACACTTTTAACCTATATACCCTTTATATTGATTAGGGTCACTAACTAACACGTACAAAAAGATCTTAACTCATAAGTCTATGATCTTAACTAACTTATCCATTCCAACATAAAGATTCACTTCGAAGCATTTTATTTTTGTGTATTATTTCTTATATTTCATTTCCCAAATTAATAAATTGTTTTCCCTCCTTAAGCTGTTGCAGTGGTGGAACTCATAGCTTTCATGGCATCAAACCTTGGTTTCTTAGCCTGAAACTTGAATGCAGCATAGAGCTTCATGTAATCTTCAAACACAAATTTTGGATAAATCTGGTTCATTTCTTCTTCCTTTCCTTCAATCAAAGGTGGTGCTGGGTATATAACAGCATCACTTCCTGGATTGTAGAATGAAGCAACAGACATCCTTGTCCCATTAGTTTGCGCAATCACACGATGCTCCACGCTCTTGAACTTCCCATTTGTGATTACCTGTTCATGAAATTGTCTATGGTCACATGTGTCTCAAAAACGAAAATAATTAGTCTCTCCGATTCTACATGTAAGAGTTAGTTTCAGGTTTTACAGTAGTCTTTAGTGTAGTTTATGTAACTATGGAGGGAGAGAGAGATTAATATAAGTTGGGTCCCATCTGATAAGTGGGTGGGTCTACCAATATCTCAATCCCTCTGTTGTTACACAAACTATTGTATTGGTTGTGAGTATACTAGTTATAGTACATATCAAGTTTTATGGAAGAATTTATCTTTAATACCTCAAGTTGGTCACCAAGATTCACTACGATTGAGTGGCGCATTGGAGGCACATCTATCCACTGGCCGTCTTTGAGAAGTTGGAGGCCACAGACCTTGTCATCTTGGAAGAGAAGGATGATGCCACCAGCATCAGTGTGGGGGCGAAGACCCTTCACAAGTTTAGGGTTTGGGCAGGAAGGGTAGTTGGCAACCTTTGTGCCAAAATTTGGTCCTCTTGATCCATGGAAGGCCTTCTTGAGGTAACCCTTCTCTAGTCCAAGATTCTCACAAAGCAAGTCAAGTAGTTCCTCTGCAAGTTTTTGTATCTCTTCTGCAAATTCTTTCATCACCTTCCTTCATTTAATTTTAATTTGAACATTTCAGTATATGTACATATGCGTATGTATATTAACTAGTTATCTACCAAACGATATATAGCAACATAAAATAAATGTTTGTTTCTTTTAGTTTATTTGATCTTTCACCTGTGTTCTTCAGTAAGATCTGGGATTTCAGAGAAGTTTGAATCAGGCAAGTGACGCAAGAAGAATGTGCTTTCCCAATCCATGTCCTTCACTTCGGCTTCGATTCCCTCTAATGCTTTTCTTGCCACTAACTCCTTGAACCTTTTCTCCATGCATTTCCTATAATGCTCTTTTGTTAACCTCTCCACTGTGTCCAAAAGGTCATGGGCTATACCATGGTTTACCAACTACAAGAAAAACAATGAGATTTATTTAATAATGTCCGACGAAATTTAAAAAATAATGAAAAGTATGCAAAGAGGTATATACCTCAAAAAATCCCCAAGTCTCACAAGCTTCATTAATTTTCTTCATGGTAGCCTGTCTCTCCTCGCCATTAAGCTTCTCCAAGTTGATAACTGGAAAGTTCTCCATTTCAAAACACTCAAACTCTCCCTCTCTTTCTTTTCTAAGAAAAGCTTCTCGGTTTATATGCCAATTGGCAACCCATGTTTGTGGTATTTATAGTAGTTCAGCGTCTTGGGTAGACAAGAGAAAATTAAGCAAAGAAACAAAGTAATAATCATGCATGACTTGAAGTCTTAGGCTGACCTGTAGAGGATCTGTTTGCGTTTTTGAATTTTCTACTCATAATTTAGGGTCTGATTCAACGTTTAACGTGTTTTACTGTAATGATTTTTAATTGATACTATTTGTTGGGTTTTTTCTTTTGTGATTTTGAGTTTTCTTAATTAACACGTGATGTGTCACAGTTCTTTGAAGGCGGCGAAAAGTTAAAGTGGTCTTAAATTGTCTCTAGTTATGTCTTGTCATAGAAAATCTTGCATACAGCAAGTAAATGTGTGTACGCGTTTAATGATCAAATTCTTTAGGTGCTTACACATCTAAGTTCTAACCAACCAAAATGAATATACATAAATAAATTTAATTACCTCCAAACCTTTTAACACTAGTTCTTTAGTAGAAAAACCTATCAATGCAGATAATATATGTAGGGACGTCGAGCTTTGGGTAATATCAAACTTGATAATCCATGATAATAAAGACCTTAAACATGATAAATAGAAAGATGATGAGGATAAGAGATGTTTTTACCATCTGAATCACTAAAGTGGCCGCTTCATGCATAATATGTACAAAACATGAACCCAGCCCTGGTTAGGCAACCCTTAAGACATTGTGCCGATATGTAGGATCAGATATGAGGAACATACCCAATATTTCATTAATCACATTGAGAGGAGAATAAATCCTTCCTCATGCACGGCCAAATTTTGCTAAAGCCAGACTACATTGATCACTAGCATGATTCCATGAATTAAATTATACTGACCATCCTGTCAAAGCTGGAGAATAGTATGCTTAAGCCAAGTCACAAAATGATTATAAAATATCTTTAATAACGTAAAAAAAATAGAAGAAATAAAATATAAAAATAATAACAAATAAAGCCGTAAGTATGATCCCATGAGTGATATGCATTTTTACTATTGTTATTTGATATTAACTTATTAAAAAAAATTACTATTATATTAATAGATAAATATTAAAATTTTTAACAAGAATCAATAATTGTGTTAAGTATAAATCCGCCAAACCAATTTTTGTAGTTTTGAACTCAAGTAAAAGGGTCGAACTGTCAAACCAGTAACTGGTAGTGAATTGATCCGTTGAAATCATCAAACCCGTTTGATACTGTGTATTGCATCACCAGTCCTCCGTTTATTCTTTCGCTTTTTGCTTGAATATTACCAATTCCGAATCAATATTCGATATATGTTGATGCATGCACCAAATCATTAAAAAGCAATTCAATCAAGGAAAGTCGTACTAGCAAACTTCTTATTTCAGAAACTCACTGTTCAATGCGTGAAGTAAAGAGATTGTTATTATTTTCAAAAAACTAATAAATATATGAAATTATAGTTAATTTGAAGTTGACGAATTAATGCTCGAATTTTTAAATTTGCAATAAATTTATGATTTGACTAGGAATTTGTGAAAAACAGAATCATAAAATCTCTTCCCAAAAAGCCACCTAGATAAAACCTAACAACATGTTAGTGAAGTCTTACTTTACTTTTTGATATGACCTATATGATTGGATCAGATTCAAACATTATCAAACTCAATTGGGTGCAAGCTCTTCCAAAAATGTTTTCTACATTTACACAGATTCAAACTCGAAATAATGTGCTTAAGCAGCCGAAGTCCATATCTGAAATTTCAAAATGTCGTAAATATTCACGTGCCAACTGCAAAAGAAATCGGAGAAAAATAAGAAAGAATTAGTTCAATGAATTGAATTCATTGAAAACCTTGCAGTGTTCCGTCCTAATATTAAATATTTTCGATTTTCGTGTCATGTTCTGAATGACTAATTAATTGTTCAATTTATAGGAAGAAAAGTCAACATGGGAGATCACGATCTTGGAAATTTTCATGTTGATTGGACAAATTTTTTATGAAAAGAAGTTATGAAATGACTGGAACAAGCAGGGTTTTTTTGACTAAGCAAACAAGAAACACAAGACTCTTTTATATATTATGATATTCTTTTGCCAACTATATTATGATATTTTATATCGGTTTTTTTATCAATATGCTGTGCACAGTAATTTTTATTTATTTATATGCTTCCTTTAAAAATTATTTACCAATATGCTATATTCAAAATCATTCACCCAAATAACAATTTTCACCATGTGTTAGAGAAAACATATAATTTTTTAACAAAAAAGTAAAATCCTTTTTCGTGTGAATGATTTTAGTATCATATTTTTTTATGTGAAAGGCAGAGAGAGTGCTGGAGAGAGGGGAGAGGAAAAAAAAAACCAAAATCTTGTATTTCCACATTCTCTCTCCTCTTTTAACAAATACTCCTATTATCTGTCTTATGTTTTCTATCATTTTCTTATGTAGAGTTCATATCATCCAATTTCCAATTTGAAAAGCGGTCTTCTGATCATCTTGACATAATTTCAAGACTAAGTTTATTGCTGTAGCCAAAATTGGTCGTTCAGAGTTAAAGTGCACAATGGGTAAAATGATTTCTTATTTACCAATACATTCCCATTGTTCAACTTTCTACTGACAAATCACTTTGATTTTAGAATACTATGAACATTATGAGTAAATAACATGCATACAACATAGGAATGGCTCAAAGGGGTATCAAGAAGTGATGAATGTAGGTTTATGTTTGGATAAAAAGGGTTTAAAATTGAATACCTTTTTCATTTCCATCAAACTAATGCAAATGTAATTTTGAAAAAGAGTGAAAACAAGTTGTAGAATGTGAAAAACTAAGTGAACACGCACATATGGAAATAATATTTCAATGCCCAAATAATCTTCTAACAAGGTTTTTCTCCAATACTCTTTCTACATTGCATAGAAAGCAAACCACAAAACATCTACTTAACTATTCGAAGTGCTAACCTTACTAGCACAATCAATCAAAACATTGCAACCAATTATAATAATGCTTAGCTCTTAAATGCAATGATGCTTCAGAACTTAGTTAACGAAATCCAAAGTGTGGGTTAATCTCTCTTCTCATTCTCTTGAAAAACAAAATATGGTTTTAAAAAGTTGGCAAAACACTAGATCTCAAAAAACACTCACAGAATTTCCCACAAGTCATTATTGAAATTTTTTGAAAAATTCTCTAATTAAAGGCTTCTTCTCATTTGGAAACAACCAATTAATAGGATTCAAAAATGTGTTCCCCTTCCTCACACTTAATCAACACATTGTCCTTTGTAAAAAAAACCCTATTATTCTAACTTGTTCCTTGCTAAAAGAAACATAAGATTATTTTATATATTATGACATTCTTTTGCCAACAATATATTATGATATTTTTATTTCTGTTTTTTTATCAATATGCTGTGCACAATAACTTTTTTTCTTACCTAAATGCTTCCTTTAAAAGTATTTACCAATATGATATATTCAAAGTCGTTCACGCAAATAACGATTTTCACTGTGTTAGAGAAAACATATAATTTTTTTAACAAAAAAGTAAAATCGTTTTTCGTGTGAATGATTTTAGTGTCATCTTCTTTTTTTTTTGAAAGGCAGAGAGAGTGTAGGAGAGAGGGGAGAGAAAAAAACGAAAACCTTCTATTTCCACATTCCCTCTCCTCTCTCAACAAATACTCCTATTATCTATCTCATTTTTTCTACCCTTCTCTCATGTAGAGTTCATCGTCCGAATTCCAATTTAGAAAGCAGTCTTCTTATCATCTTGATGTAATTTCAAGAGTAAGTTTATTGCTATAGTCAAAATTGTTCGTTCAGAGTTAAAGTGCACAAAAAATGGTTTCTTATTTACCAATACAATCCCATTATGATACCTCTTAACCACTGAGTGTTTTTTGGTTTGATCTGCCCCTTATGTATTTAAGATCCTACTTATTCCCAATTGCCGGCCTATCGGCTACGTGACAAATCAACCAAACATGCACTTGGCTAGTTTTAAAAAAGGATCCATATCCTCTTGCATGGCACTTTGCAATTTTTCTCAATAGGTCCTTTTAGTGTCTCGTAACCTTCTAAATGACGAAGAGAGTATTCAATCTATTAGGACCCCATCCCCTTATCGTCAAATATACTCAATGACAATTTACTCCTAGACACACCGTGACACCATAACTCCTACATGTAAACTTAGCTACTTTTTCAAAACTTCTTTATTAAATGACCTCAATAGAAAATAATGACTCGTCCTCGCACGACTATCGAGGTTATAAATATTTTGTGGCATCACTCTATATATAACCCTGATAAAAGAGGATAGACGTTCAAGCAATCTAACATGTCTAATTTAAAGGATTTGTACGAACACATGTAGCAGATAAAATTTGGCGCACATCCTGTATCGTTATAACAATCAAGGAGCTCCACTCAGCCTCCGGCCCACATAAGTGGCAAGAATAATATTCAAGAACCAAATTAATCGAGTTACGTCAGGAATTCGTAAATTTAAAAGGATAAATAAAGAAATCATTAACACCCTAGGCCTATGGCTGTCTACAACAAAATCTCAAATATTAACTCAAAAGTTCATGAACGAATCCTATGCCTTTGGCCTTCAACTACAGAAACTCAATAAATATCCAGAAAGGTAAAGATGATGCAGCTTAAATTAGAAAGAGTTCTTAAGTAGCAAATAAAGATAAAATAAGCATGAACTATGGGCTACTTGTAGTAGCCTCAAGCATCTACTGCCTTCCCAACAGTGCTTCCCCTTGAACTCTCACTTAAAAATGTTAGAGTAATGGGATGAGACCACTGTCTTAGTAACATAATCACCGTAACATCCCAAAATTTTGGATTAGAGAATTTGAAATATTATATGGGATTAATTATGAAAATTTGGCCTTAATAATTTTTAAAGCTAATATTTGAAAATTAAGCCATATTTTCCCATGAATCAAGGATAAATAGTTAGGGAATAATTTTTGGCCTAAATGTGTTAGAAATAATATTTTAAGGCCTAAAGAAATTGATTGAGGACAAAAAATCCTTAAATGGAATTAAGGATTAATTTTGATTACCTGACCAATGTTTACAATTTAATTAGTAAGGGACTAGATTGCAAACAAGAGACTTGTAGGGAGTCAAAAGAGGTACTTTTTTTTAGTGGGCACCTCATCTCCCTTCTCTCATGTATGCAAGCCACGTGCTATCTCCATTTCACTCCTCCACTCCCTTCATCCGTAAACACAACCTCTCACACACACATATACAATACGCCACACACACCGCATACACTACAATCTCTCATTTCCTCTTAACCATTCGGCACACCACTTAGCTTAAACACTCATTCCTCCCTCTTTCATAAACCAGATACGACACATACACACACATCTTCACATTTCTCTCATTCCTTCACTCATTCGTCTTCCATCCGGAAGCAACCACAACGCACATACACCACCATCACAATCACTCATTCTCGCGTCAGCAGCAGAAACACGTACACTCCCACCTCCTTCATTCATTCCCACTTCGGCCTCTCACAGCGAGAGAGAGAGAGAGCGAGATCATCGCCGAGAAGAGAGAAAGAGAATCGGAAAAGGAGGAAGGAAAACTCACATGCAACAGTGATTTTGAATTAAGGTGAGTCTCTTAAATGAATTCTCATATGGTTTTTCTGAGGTTGCTAAAGATTTGAGAGCTCTTGGTGGTTAAAACTTATGGGTTAGTTAGTGAAAGAGTTCATGACAGCATTTTGCTTATTGCATGTCGATTTTGAGTTGATTTCTGAACTTTTTCGACTCAGTAAACAAGCTTTTAAACCATGCATGTCTTATATAAGTGCATGGAGTCTGATTTATGGAAGGTTTGAGTCATAGATTGAAGTTGCATGTGTTGTTTTTCACCTTTGCATCTTAGTCCAAAAACATAGCATCTTTTGCATATCGTTTTTGTGGGTTAAAGGTCAAGTTTCATGATGAAATTTTGTCTGATGATATTTCACTCCCTAAGATTTAAAACAAGTCTTGAATCATCTTAAACAGAGGTCTAGAATTGGAGATATGATTTTTGGAAGTTAGGTTAGAAATCTGGAGAGTCTAAACCTTACAAATGTAGTGATAGTCTTTAAGTGAGTTAAAAACTGAGCAAACGACCTCGTCTGACCTTTAAAATTTGTGAACATATAGTACACTCCTTAAAATTTAATGAGTCAAATAACACGTTATTTGGATAAGTATAGAAGAAGTTATGAATGTTTGAAAATGGGTTACAGTGCTGGGGTGTCATCTGGGCAGAGCTCACATTTTTATAAATTGGGAATATTATACGTATTGTTAAATTTTGAAACCATTGTTTCTAGAAACTAGACTTAATAGGGAGTTCATAGGATTTGGAATCACCTAATTTGGACGCCTAGAACTCCAGATATGGATTTTTAAAGTTGAACATTGAAATCTATAAGTTATGTGTTCAAAACTGGAACTTTAATTTTCAAGAAATGTTTGATTGGGTAAATGACATTGCTTTTCTGTGAATTTTGGACAGAGTGTAGTAGGCCTCTTAAGCTTTAAAACAAGTCATAAAAGCATGTTAATAGGAGGTCCAAAACTCAAAGTATGATTTTTCAAAGTTTGGTCAGAGGATCTCGAAAGTTCTGATTTCAGAAACAAGCAATGTCATATTTTAAAAAATATGGGAATGTTCTAGCCATATTTTATTCCTTTTTTGGTGGATAGAAGCCCATTTGTCGCTCTACTATAGTCAAAATGCTCACCTTGTTTGACATAATGCTATGGCAGTGACCATGCTGGACTCGTCTCCCTATATAACTGCAATTCATAATAACAAAAAGCTGGGCTACCTCCCAGTAGCTCTTGGATTTTAGACTTCAGCCTGACTTTGCTATGGCATTTAATTCAAAGGAGAAGTGAGGGTGCTGGCTATCCCTCTCGCTTCCATCTTCGTCATTCTGTAGTAGTGAACATCTATTTGATGAGTTTGCATACTGCACTGTTCTCAAAATCGAGAAAGTCAAATGTTCATCATTGACTTGCATAGTGAGCTCTCCCTTTTCAACATCAATCAACGTTTCTCAGTCGTCGAATGGTTGCCCCAAAATAATTGGGATTTCTTTGTCTGCTTTAGGTAGGATAATGGAGCGGTCTACCAATTGTAACGTGACTGTAGTGTTTCTTGCCTCTCCAAGTGCCATCTTTTTTAATAGAGACATTGGCATTAGATTAATGCTGGCTCCGAGGTCACAATGCTTTTCCTACGTACTGTGCCCAATGGCACAGGGGATTGTGAAGATACTAAGGTCTTTCAATTTTGGGGAAAGCCGATTCAATAGTTGGGCGCTGCATTCCAGGGTCAGTGTTACAGTTTCAAACTCTTCCAGCCTTCTTTTCTTGGTTAGGATGTCCTTCATGAATTTGACATAGCTGGGCATCTGTTCTAATGCTTCTACCAGAGGGATGTTAATGTGCAGTTGTTTAAGCATGTCGAGGAATTTTTGAAACTGGTTTTCTTGGCTCTGTTTCTGTAGTCTTTGCGGGAACGGAGGAGGTTGCCTTATGAACCGAGGTGGTCTTGGGTCGATGAATTGTTGCAACGAAGATGCTATAGCATTCCTTATTGGTTCCGATACATGGTGATCTAGCGCGACAAATGATTGAGATGTTGTAGCATTGATACCCTTATCAAGTTGCTATGGTATTGGAGGTTGTTGTTTTTCTTCAAGGATTTGTTTTGTAGTTTCTTTGCCTTTGTTTGTTTGACCAAATTCAGGATTAGCATCTTCAATTGGCCTTTTGGTTACCTTCATGGGTACCATACTCTTGCCACTTCTGAGTTCTATAGCTTTTACCTGTTCCTTTTTGTGGCTCCTGGGGACTTCAGTGTCACTCAGTAGAGAGCTGGAGGGTCTGTTGTTAAGAGTAGTTGCAAGCTATCCGACTTGGGTCTCAAGGTTCCGAAGGGTCATCTGCTGGTTCTAGATGATTGCATCGTTGATAGCGACTTCGGCAAGTGCACCGGTCGTTATAAGTGATAAGAAAAGTATCGTTCCCACGAGGAATAGTACTCCAGCCACTAATTAGTTATTTCAGCTTTAGTTGGATCAATGAGAAATAGGGAGTGAGTTGTAACCAAACATAATTTAAAGAATTAAATGAAGAAAAAGCATTCAAGATTAAGAATTTCAAGAACAACGTTTTTAGAAAAGATGAGTAATCAAGAAAACGCAGCTAGGGCATAGAATTCCCCCTATGTTCCTTCGAGTATTTGAATTAAATCCTTAATTGACTATTATTCCCATGATTGACGATCAATTCTCTAAAATTAGACTAAGTCCCAATGTCTTCACGCTACCTTAGTCCGTTATCTTTCAAAACAACCTAATGTCTTAGTATTGTTTGGAAAGATCAATGTATTTAAACCAGAATTATGAGATCGCATAAACTCGTAAGCCTATGTCTAGGTTATGCAACTTTATGACGAATTATCGGTTCCAGTTAAATGTACCAACATCTCTATTGTCATACACCAACCTATGAACAATCTAAAAGGTGATCAATCTTTAAGAAAGCTTTAAGCAAAGATAATTCATTCAATCATGGTAAATAACGTTCAATCAAGAATCCAAACAAATACTTAAACTCACATAGGGTTCATCCTCGCCCTAACTACAGAAGACTAGCCAAGCGTGGCTAGGTTAACAAAATAAAAGAAAAGAGATGAAAATTAGAATTGTTCTTGATCCTTCTTTCTTTCTTTAGCCGTCTTCCTCCTTTTCTTCGTCTTTTCTCTCTAAACCTTTGGTAAATACCGAGATTTAGAGAGCATAAGGATGTTTCTTTCTTTCTTTTGTGCTTTTCTGCTTCTGCGTCTTGTCTCTCTGGTCCTAGTGTGTATCTCCCTCCTTCATTACTATTGCCTCTCTTAGGCTGACTTGGGCCGTGATCTGATCCTTCCTTAAATAAAAGATATGCAATATCCTTTTGAAATCTCCAAATCACCTTCAAATATTTTGTAATCCACTCTCTCATATCAATCAATTAATTCAAATTGATTTCCTTTTTCTGCTCCTTTCTCAATCAGCTAATAACTCCTGCAAGATATATACAATAGTAATGAATTTAATCCAATATATCTCAGAATTGATACTCATTTAATTATAAAATATGCACTTATCAAACTCTCCCACACTTAAACATTTGCTTGTCCTCAAGCAAAAGAAAGAGAATTCATCATCTAAAAAGAATATTGCCTATGAAATTCCTAAACAGAGAGCAATAAACCACCACACTTAGATCATATCATCAAATCTTATTTAAGTTAATGTCTAGCTAAGCCAATAGAGTTGTAACAATCTCTTAACGTCTCATGATCAAATCAATAAAAACACATAGTCAAAGCAAAAGAACAAAGGGACTAAGGTCCCAACCCCCTCCTAATATGAGCTACGCTCATCACATCAGCAAGAAGAAACTGATAAAGGCCAGTAGGAGGATCAGAGAAATGAGCTTCATCAGGGATCTCCACATGAGATAGGACCGTGCTCGCCAGCCAATCCGCACATTGATCCCTTCCCTAAGGACATGACAGTACCTTATGTCCCATTGACGACGAGTAACTGCTCGTATCTTAGCCACCAAGTGGGACTCACGAGCTGCATTACCTGCTTTAGAAAGTAATGCGATGACTGTTTGACAGTCACTTTCAACCACTACATGTCTCCAACCTGCCTCCCATGCCATCTCTAGCCCCCTCAGGACTCCCCACAGCTCAGCTGTTAACGCTGAACACCTTCCGAGACGAGTAGAGAAACCTCCAAGCCACTTTCCAGAACAGTCTTGCAACAAACCCCCACACGCCGCCACCTGTGTTGTGCCTTTAGAGGCCCCATCACAATTAAGTTTCACAAACGGAGCTTCAGGAAAAACCCAACGAACAGTGGTAGGATAGTGCCCTACACTACTAACCCCTTCTTTAATATTTGCCATTCTAATATCTTCCAAAATTTGAAAGACAGTCTCGGGGCGATACCTGACACTCTCATCTTGCGCATTGTAGATATAACCATTCCTCCATTTCCAAATGAACCAGCAGGAAACAGTAAATACATCATGCCAACTATATCCGCCAACTCCATCGTCATCACATGTCCAGTTCTCCCTAACCCAGTCAGTCCAGTCATACTGACAGAACGAGTGGAAGCTGTTAGCTCCAATTGATGTTTTGATGATAACTAAGATTTTAAATAAGATATACAATGAAGAAAGAAAAGGAAAATATCATAACTTAGTCGAAATCACGTTTTATCAGAAAAATCAAATTGCTGTCAGAAAACCTCGAGTCGATAGATAGCCTCGAGTCAATACATTGATGAATAAACATAAGATCGACGTTTACCTCGAGTCGATAGTTAGCCTCGAGTTAATTCATTGATAAATAAATATAAGATCCTCATTTGCCTCGAGTCTACAAGAAACCTACCTCGAGTCAGCAGCCTCGAGTCTAAAGAATCTCCACCTCGAGTCATCATCAATTAGAACATATAAAAGAAGCTCGAGTTAGATGAGTTACCTCGAGTTCAGCTATTTGAAAATATAATGATGTATCGCTATTACCTCGAGTCGCCTGAAAATCTGCCTCGAGTTAGTTGCCTCGAGTCAAAAGATAAACTGCCTCGAGTCAACATACATTTACATATTTTAAAGAATCATAAACTGCCTCGAGTTTATCATGTATGCCTCGAGTCTATTACTCAATGAGACTCGAGCCTCCAGAAATTATGCCTCGAGTTAACAACCTCGAGTCAAATTTAAGTTTGCCTCGAGTCAATTCACGTCTGAATTTTTCAGTTTAATTGATTTTCATTATTTGCCTCGAGTCAGTCTGAGTTTCGCCTCGAGGTAATCATGTCTCTGTTTTATTCATAGATTGCTATGTGTTGCGATTGAATGAACTATTTCTTATGCAAATCATACTTTCCGTTATGAATACTTGTTATCGAACGAAATCAGTTTGTTAAGTGAGTTTCAGGTAATCAGAAGATGTTGAATCTTCAAATCTTGCGTAAAGCAAGTGTTGTGTCAGAAGCATTTAATACGAACCAGTTCTAAAACACGAAAGAAGAACATGGATATCTGAGCCTCAAGAAAGTAATTCGAAATTACTTTATCAATACTGTGAAAGTCTAAACAGGCAAATAACGGATGACAACTAAGGATATTCAACAATCTCGAGAATACTACGAAGAAACAGAGAGCAACAGATACATGTATATCTCACAACGGATACATGTATATCTCACAACGGCTCTTTGCTCAGTTTCACAACGGATCTTCGCTCAGTCTCACAACGGCACAAATGAAACTCACTATAAAAGGAAAAGGCATTCAATTTCGCCAACCACCAAAAAAATACACTGCGCATTGAATTTGAATCTATCCAATTTATTGTTTCTACTGTTCCATTAATATCTCAGGATATTATTCAGTACTTCAGTGTTTAGTTATTATCTACTCAGTGAGGAGTGCATTGTTCTTATATACAATTGCTTTACTTTTGATTGTGGGACTTAAGGTTGTGGAACCTTAAGAGTGGGTGTAAGTTTACAACCGATAAGGGGAGTGAGTCCAAGAGAGTAGGATCATCCTTGTGTTGTAATCTTGTTTCGATAAGATTAGTAAAATACCCAAGGCGTTCTTGGGGACTGGATGTAGACCAAAGTCTTGGGTCGAACCAGTATAAATTTGCACGGTGCTCATTTACGATTCAGTCATTGTTCTACTTCAGTATACGCAAAAAAAAAAAAAATTAGAAATCACCTATTCACCCCCTCTAGGTGATATTCCTCTTTCAGAAGCGATCAGTGGGCAACACTTCATACCAGAAAGCACAAACTATAGGGCAGTCCCGAAACGCATGTAGGCTAGTCTCTTTGACTTGCTGACACACTGGACAAAGGCCATCATTACCAGTCCACGAGCGGATCCAGGACCGTAGTGGGCGTCTTTGGTGAAAAAATTTCCAGCCAAAAATTTGTACTCTATGAGGTCCCTCCCACTTCCATAACTTACTCCAAGTGTCACACCCTATATCAGAGGAGTAAAAGCCAGATTCAGCTAAGAACATGTAACAGCTTTTGACACTAACACCAGTTGAATCCCCAACCAACCAGAAAGACCGATCCGGCCCATCATCCGCGGAGGGAGGGAGCATCCCTCTAATTCGGCCAACCACATCTACAGGGAGAAGACTGTGTAGAAGTGGCAGGTCCCAACGGCCATCATGCCCAACAAATCTAGCCACCCTGCATTCCCGCATATCATCTGGAATGGGGCTCAAAGCATAATCTCTCAGGCAAATAGTAGAAGATATCCATTTATCTTTCCAAATTGAGATAGAAGCCCCATCCCCTATCTCCCAAAGTACCCCATCCTTCATGTTTTGGAATATATTACACAAAGCGCTCCAGAAGGGTGAACCCCCAGCCTTAAACAAAGGCAATTGCCCATTGTGAATTTTTTATTTTCCCCATAGGAACCGAACCTAAAGGGCATCTGTCTCATTCTGAAATCTCCAGCCATACTTCATGAGAAATGCATCATTCATAAGAGCTGCTGATTTCAACCCAAGTCCACCCATATGTTTAGGAGTAGTCAGTACATTCCAGCCTAGAGCATGGTAGGCTTTCCTTAGCTGGGAGTCCCCCCAGATGAAATTTCTTTGAATTCTATCAATCTCATGACATATATTCAATGGGAGGCTCGCATACTGCATATGGAAGTACGGGATAGTAGATAATACTGACTTAACAAGAGTTATTCTACCTGCTTGAGACAAGCACTGTTGTTGCCACCCACCTAGTTTCTTTTGAAGCTTGTCCACTATGTGCTGGTATGATTGCTTAGTTGCTCTTCCATGCACCATCCAAGCCACTAAATATCTTCCAAGGCTTTTAACTCTTTTGAATCCACTCTTAGTTGCCAAAGAAACAGCCAATTCTTCCGGAGTGTGCTTAGGGAGGTAAATCACCATTTTCTCAATGCTTACTTTTAGACCTGAAATCTGTTCAAATAGAGATAAGCATTTCATAACAACATCCAGTTGCTCAGGCATTTCCTCTGCAAATAGCAAAAGATCATCAGCGAACATCAAATGAGAAATTGGGGGGCCTCCCTTACCCACTTTAATAGGGGTCCACAGACCACCGTTGACAGCTGTGGAAATGATATGAGACAATTTCTCCATAACTAGAGTAAATAAGTACGGTGATATAGGGTCACCCTGGTGAACACCCCTAGAAGGTTGGAAAGATGAAGTTTTCCCACCATTCCACAAGATGTTAAGCGAGGAAGTAGATACAGCCTGCATTATTAATTCAACAGTAGCACACGGTAATCCAACCTCCCCAAGAACTTTATGGAGAAAATTCCAGTTCACACGATCATATGCCTTTTCTAGATCGACCTTAACTGCCATGAACTGCCTTCCTCGCATTTTATGCATTGAGTGAATCAATTCTTGAGCAATGACAATGTTGTCATGAATTTGCCTATGAGGGACAAAACTAGCCTGGAAAGGCGAGATGACGATCTCCATGATCGGCTGCAAGCGACCCACAATCAACTTGGTAATCAACTTATACAATACTGAACACAGGGATATGGGCCGAAACTGAGCCATAGACGTTGGGACCTGCACTTTGGGAATTAATGCAATCAAAGTAGAATTTAAATATCGAATATGAGAGGGGTTCTTCCATACATCCACAATAAGCCTCATAATCTGGTGCCTGATCACATTCCACTATTTCTGGAAAAACACTACAGGGAAACCATCTGGCCCCGGGGATTTATAACTTCCCATACTAAACAAGCATCTACGGACCTCTTCACAAGAAGGAATCCGATGCAAACCTTCCAACAGGTTGTGAGGGATACTCGGCCAAGAGGAAGTAAGCCACCTACGAATGGGATCCGCATCAAAAAATAAGTTCTGAAAATAAGAAATCGCCATACCTTTGAGCTGATCATCTTGTTCTACCCCAAATATGGTGCTCATTTTTCAACCTGGAAATTTTATTAAAACTCCTCCTGGTGACCGTCTTAAGATGGTAGAATTTAGTATTACGGTCCCCTTCCGTAAGCCACTGGTGCCGAGACTTTTGGAACCAAAACATATCTTCCCTCTTTAGAATCTCGTTTAATCGATTTCTACACTCCAACTCATTCGCAACCAAGATCGGAGAATCACTATTCACCCGCTCCTGCTGCAACGCCTCCAGCTCTGAACTTAGGCTATTTTTCATCTGAAAAATATTACCATAAACTTCCCTATTCCAACGTCTCAACGGCTGAACAAACCGGGCTATCATAACTGGAAGGTCAAACCTCGCCTTCCATTGAGATAACATAAACTCAGGGAACTCAGAGTGATTCATCCAATCTGCTAGAAATCGAAACGGTCTATCCTGCTTACCTTCCGGTGGACCAGACATTCTCAATAACATAGGAGAATGGTCCGAGCTGAATCTCGGTAAGTTGATCACGTCCGCCTTATCAAACGCCATTCGCCAAGAAGTATTAGCGCTAACCCAATCCAGCTTCTTGTAGACGCGCTCCAGATGAGCCCACTTGGGACCCATCCAGGTAAAAAAACTACCTGAAACCTGAATGTCATCAGGTTGCCATCCTGTCAACCGATTCCGGAAAACCCGACACGGTCCAATAGCATCAGGATTACCCCCTCTCTTCTCCTTTACATCCGCAATCTCATTAAAATCACCTGCAATAACCCATTTGTCCAAAACAGTACCTGCAATACCATCCAGACAATCCCACAGCGCTCTCCGTTCCTCCTCCCTAGGGCTTACATAGATCGCTGTGATCTGAAAAGCTTGTTCTATAGCCTCCACACTCATATGGATGTGTTGGAAAGAGGTATTTACCACATCAACCTTAACATCGTCAGATTTCCACAGGATCCATATTCCTCCAGAAAACCCCTGTGCTTCCTCCACAAAAGAGCTATCAAAACCAATTTTCCTTCTTAACTTCAAACACTTTTCCCCACTGGTTTTCGTCTCAACCAAAACCAGCAATTTAATATGATATTTTGAGATCAAAAACCTCAACTGGCGCCCAAGATCAGCACTGGCCGCCCCCCTGCAATTCCATATGAGGAATGACATCATGGTAAACGAAGTGAGGGGACAGGTGAAACACCCACCTGAGACACTTTACCACTACTTCCCACCTTCACTCTAGCCTTACCACTCCTCACCGGTCTACCTCTCTTTTTGATACCCCCATTCGTTATTTGGCTTGTCACGTCCACACCACAACTACCTCCAGACGCATCATAAGGCTTTTTCTCATTACTTCCCTTAGCTTTAGATAACTTCTCCTCACATGAACTCACCTTTCCTCCTTGGCCCGCAATGGGATCGGCCAAATTACTATTTTTTGAATATCCCACACTCATCCTCGGTGCCTCACCTTCAGTGCCCACATCACCTGGCACGTCCCTCACATGCACACCACTCCCACAAGCATCACTGACACCCACCTCTCCTTCACGTTGCGTCTCCTTTACGGCCTCTTCCAACTCTCCCTCATTCAACCCCTTCTCGGTCTCACCAGCTTGGCAATCAAACGCCACGTAGTCACAAGGGCCACTCCCCTCTTCCATCCGTGAATGGGGTGGATCATGAACACACAATAGCTTGTTTTGTGCATTAATTCCCTCATCCTTTCCTAAGCCAACAGATGACACGTGCCTCCCCTAATGCAAGTTCACCCCACATCCACAAGACACCTCCTTCTCGGCGCCATTCACAACCCCAACTCCCAGAACCTCTTCGGATTGACCTACCCCCAACTCCATGTTGCTTCTCGCTCCATTCCCCTCTTCCACTATGAACTGGGTCGATTCTTGTAAAGCCAAGAATCTATTTTGAGACCCCCTTTATAAATCTACCTTCCCTAATCCACCAGATACCGCACCATTTTTTTCTTCTAGCGCCAACACACCTCTCTTTCCTACCACTTTCCATGATCCAACATTCAGCGTCTTCTTCTTATCACCTAACTGAACCACATTAGCATCTGACATCGGACAAAGCCCAGACCTATGCCCAGCGATCTTGCACACTGCACACACATCGTCTATCCCCTCATACACAATAATTCTGTTTTTATTGTCCAGAATGTAATTTTGTTCCAGCTCCTTCGATAGATCGACTTCCACACAGAGTCTAGTGAACCGGCCCCTTGCAATCTTGTTTGCCACTGAATCCATCCGAACGAAACTACCAATGAAATTGCCTACATCATCCAGCAACTTTTTCTTAATAAATTCCGGTGGGAAAGCTGGTAACCTTACCCACACCTTGACTTTACTGATATCGTCAATCACAAAATCGAAGTTTGGGTGCCAATCATGGACTGCTATGTAATTGTTCTGCACCATCCACGGACCTGTCTCCTTCACCCTGTTCATATCATTTACTAATTCAAATCGAATGAAATAGACCCCATTAGGCACATCTGTGATAGCAAGCCGCCCCTCCCTTGCCCACATATTCTCCAAACGTTGTCGCAAAAAATCAAATGCGAATTTCCTTCCTATTGGTTTGATAATAAGTGTTTGCCTCCACCTACTCCATGCGCGGTTCTTGAACCCATCGGATAGGGAGAAAACCATGATCCCCTCCTCATTCCTTTTCTGGCTTATTCCATCCTCCACACCCGGCTGTCCCTCCACGTCTTCAACCTCCAGTTCACCATCCCACGCCCCTTGTGATGAGCGTACAGCTCTGGCATAAGATCGGTCCTGCCCATCCTCCTCCGCAAGGGCCATCTACCTAACGGCGACCTGAACCCTAGATTTGAGCCAAAGCCTAGCCGCAAGACAAACCCTAGCAGAGCTTCTAGTTGATTCTATACATAAAATAACTCCTCAGTGATTGATTAAATAATTGTTGGTTAATTATTTAAACTTGAACAATGGAATAATTGTGATAAATTATGTAGAACTCTATAATTAGTGATTTATGGCTAGAAAGTTAGCATAAATATGTTTGCTAATTAATTGGAAAAGATGAAGAAAAATAAATGAGATTAAGTAATTTTAAGCCTAAATGCAAGAATGGACCAATAGGAAAATTTTGTAAAAAATAATGTAAAAAAAATTATTAAATTATATAACAATTAATTAAAAAATAAAATAAAAATATATATAAAATTATATGTGTGTGTGCCGACATCTTTAGGTGGAAAAAGAAAAAAAAAATAAAAAAATGAAATGAAATGAAGATGGAGTGTAAATAATAAACTCCTAATTTAAAATTAATTAAATAAAATAGTATAAAGAAAATAAACACTGATAGGAATTGGATCCTATCTAGAGAACCAGGAACAGGATTTCTGAAGTCAGTAAATAATATGAATGAGTGGATTTTTATCTTGAAATAGACTGTTCCAGAAGTTAATTCCGAGATCGGTGGAGCATTTTGATAATAAGACGAAATAGGGTAATCTGTGAAAAAGGGCAGATAATCACAGATTTAGAATTCGAATGAAATAAATCATAACTCAACATCTGAGAATGAGTTAAGAATTTCCTGGACATATTTGGAATCACGGGATTTTTGTCCAGAGGTTGACGTTTCCGAAAGTTGATTCCGTAACCGGCACGTTTTTCGAGAATCTTCGGCTGAGCACGAAATACCCTGAATGGAATCAAAAATTAAGTTAACCTCGATACTTTTGAAGAGAAAGAGAAGTTCTTCAAAGTTGTGATTCCAGATTTCTAAGATTTTCCACGATTTCGCGAATCGAACATCGATCGGGGGAATTCTATCGGGTAAAACCCATAAACCAATATAATCACCATTAACATGACAACTTTCTCTTGACTTTGGGGGATAGGGAGGTCGGCCAACATGGCTGCATGGACAAGAATTAGGCAACAAAAAACCCTAGAATGTGTGGTTTTGGTTGAAGGAGGATTTTGAAGAAAATTACCTAAGTTGGCCCATTTTTCTTCTATAAATAGAACCTCCTTCCTCTTCATTTTTCACATCAAATCCTGTTGATAATTTCGAAAGTTGAGAGACGTTTTAGAGAGAGAAGCTCTGGAGGAAAAAGCAGCGTAGCTCTGGGTAAGTTTTTCGGTACTTAGTCTTAAGCTTCCGTAGTTCTTTCGGTAGTTAGAGTAGAAATGTTAGTTTGATCTTTAATCTTCCAAGTATTATTAGATATCATATGTTAGGGGTATTTTAGTCATTATTTCGAAAATCATGATGGGGTCGAAGTTATGGCAAAATTTTGGAAGATTAGAGTTAAAATAGCGAAGCTTGGCGAAATTCCGCCGATTAGGGGCATCAGGGGCAAAATGGTAATTTTTACCTAAAATGCCTGTTATGATGTAAATCATTAATTAATATGATTTATATTTCGAAAATATGTTGGAAGAGGAGTTATGTTGAAATTTTGGAAGATTAGGGTCAAAGTAACGAAGTGCTGGCGAATCTCCGCTAATTAGGGGGTCAGGGTTAAAATGGTCATTTTGACTAAAAATGTCCGTCGTAATGATAGATCCTTAACAAGTACGTTGTTATATTGATAGGATATCCCTGAATACGTTTTAACCTACTTTCGAACCGCTGTCCGGCGTGCTGGTTTCCGTTTTCCGTCAGAAGTACGGTTTTCCGTAAAACGTGCTAGAATAACATCAACGAAGGTACGTTCGCGTACTGGTAACCCTAACTCTGATATTTATGGTATGCGTGTATGTGCTATGTGTACTGTATGTACTCTTATTATGGTTGCTGGGTATTGGGTTATGCTTGCTAGTGGCCTAGGTGCCGCCAGAATACGATCGTCAGAGGCCTAGGTGCCGCCAGGGTTACGCTGCATGGGGCCTATGTGCCGCCAGGGTATTTATGTTTTGGAGATGCTTGTACTATGTGTTCTTATACTGTTCATTATGTGTTTGTTTGTAGTCCATAGACTGTATATGTATATATGAGGTTAACCTTTACCTGGGGTCCGATTGCAATGGACCTCAGCTTTCCATATAGCTTCATGGTCGGGAGGACCAAGGACCGAGGATAAAGACAAGCAGGCCGCGTAGAGACTCAGTTGAAGACTTCCTTTTGATGTTACAGTGGAAGCCTTCCTTTTGTTGTTATACATCTCTTTTGAACCACGCGGTTACTGTACCGCTGTTGTAACCAGCCAGACTTACGGTGCTTTATTTATACATATCAGTTACTCAATCGCTCTGTTGCTCTACTCTGATGATTTTGCAATGACATTTTGAAGAAAAAATTTATACTGCTTTTGGAAAAGGAGGATGTTACATTTTTGGTATCAGAGCAGTAGTCCTGGCTTGAATTTAACTATGTTATTACAGACAGTTTGGTGCTGAAGGCAAGGCTAGTCTACGTGGGTGTGCCAATCAGTCGCCGTGAACTCGATGAGGCTGCCATGGTAGACACTTACCTGGCCATTCTGTTCGGTTAATGGAGTTAGGTTCAAAGCCTTTTCAAAAATTTGGAGCATGTTTCGAAAATGAGTACTGATATAGCCTAAGGTCGGTGTACCATCATACTTCGGTGTACCAGTCTGTACCGGTATACCATCCTGAACCGGTGTACCACTTTTTGTCGATGCATCACTTCAACCCCCGAGCCGGTGAATCCATCACCTGTGCTTGAATCGGTATCAGTCCCTGATAATCCTGATAACCCAGATAATGTCGCCTACTGAAGACAACTTCGACTACCCGGAGATCATAGATCTTGAAATCAGTCCTGACGCAAATTCTGAAAATCTCCAGTTTGTACTGGGAGGTGAATCTATCTTAGTACATGCAGTATTTGACTCATGTAGAACTTCCGAGACGTATTTCTGTACCCGTTTTCGAATATAGCGAACCAACGAGAATCTGATGAAAGAAACGTTGCGAGTGTCTATTTGTTTATAGTGTGAAAACTACGTACGACAAAGCCTACGTGTAGAGCAGTGCGATAGAGTCTAGGTGCAGCATGATACCGTCTATGTGCAGTATAGATACTAGTGCGATAAAATCTATGATATGTGAAATGTTTCCCTGTATCTAACGTTTCCTTAATAAAGGAAAAAGGAACAAGACATGGCAAATCTAAGAGGAGCCGGAGCTCCCAGAGGCCAAGGAAGGGGCCGAGGCAGAGGGCGAGGCAGACGACCTCAGACAAATCTAGTAGTAGATCCGGAACAACCAGTTCAAGAACCAACGCACCAGACTGCTTTGCAAGAGGTACTGGCTATAATACATGGACAAGAATAGATGCTAGATGAACAAAGAGCGATGATAGAGGAACTTCGGGCAGAAAGGCAAGCTGAAAGGCAGGAAAGACTTGAGGAAGAGGAACGAAACGCTGAAAATGAAGAAGATGATAGACAAACTGAGGAAGCTGAGGAATCAGAAAGATCCCAGTCACCACCACCTCGACTACCCAGAGATGCCAATAAGTCACAATATTGGGTTACTCAGTTCTGTAAGCTGAACCCCCATCTTTTCAAGGTAAGCTGGAAGCGGCTGAGGATTGGTTGATGAGGATAGAGAAGATCTTCGGAGTAATGGAGTGCCCGAAAAATCGCAAGGCTCAGCTGGCGATATACAAACTTGAAGGAGATGCTGATCGTTGGTGGACAGTCATGGCGGAAACACTTCGAACGTGCTATTGTTCCGTAACTTGGGAGAAGTTTCTGGAGAAATTTAACGAACAGTACTTTCCTCCCTCGATACAAGTGACCAAGGAGACAGAATTCCTTCACATCCGGCAGGGCCACGAGGAAACTATCAATGACTACTTTGCCCGGTTTACTAATCTATCACGATATTCATCGCACCTGAGGCAGAATGGTGATGAAAGCAGCATGGCAAACATACTGATACACGGGTTGAAGTACGAGATCAAGGAAAGGCTAGTATCTCAAAGGTTTACGGAGCTGATTCAAGCCATAGAATCATGCCGGTTAATTGAACGGAACCTGAAGGAGCTGCGTAGATCCCAACATTCCAGCACTAGTAGTGCGAGGCATAGCAAGAGCGACCGTGGAAATTCTTCGCGGAAAAGAGAGGCACCATGGAGTGACTCCCAAAGAGAGAGTAAAAGGCCATTCCAGTCTAGGCAGCCGAGCAACTCAAGAATGCTGGAGACCCAACCATGTCCAAAATGTAGGGATTACCATCCTGGTGTTGCTTGTGAAAGGAGACGGGTTTACTACCGATGTTGGAAGCCAGGACACTTTATCGCAGACTGTCCTAAGAAACCTATGGAGTTGAGGCCACAGAACCCAGGCCGAATGTACGTGCTGACCAATGCGATGGACAGGGAACTTTCAGAGAGGGTCCAAGGTACTATCTCTCTTAGATAGAATCTTCTCTAGACGATATATGAATTAGGTGATAAACACGTGTTTCACGTTTCTTAGATAATACGATTCGACCGTGATCATGTCATCGAGTAGGAGGTATCTTATGTTACCATGGTGTATGGGAACCATGAAGACATTATGGTATCTCATTTTGGTATTTGTGGTGTTGACCGCGGTGTATGGGAACCACGGAAAGCATCATATATCAAAGTACGAAATGACAAGATCTTTATGGTCAAACCAAAGCGAATTCTCGATCACCAAGAGGAGCGACTGGCAGAAAAAGTAAAGATCCGACGCGTGAAGTTCAAAGTCTGAATAGGACGAAGTTTAGATAGTACGAAGTTTAGATGGTAGAGTGCAAATTTCGAGGATGAAATTTTATTTAACGGGGGGAGAAATGTAATACCCTAAAATTTGAATTAGGGAAAATATCATAATGATCTTATTTTCTAAGGGAAGTACTGTGGGAATTAAGGAAAAATCTCTTGGAAATTAGGAGGAAAATAATAATGTTCCAAAATGACGAAAATACCCTTGTATGACATAAATAACTTAGGAAAATTGTGAAAAATCCTGATAGTAAAATAATTATTAAAATTGAGAGAATCTATTGTCTCTAATTTTGGTGATTTAATAAATTATAAGCTTGGAAGAATTGTAAAATAACAATTATAAAGTATTTGTAGATTATAACTAACTCCATAATTATTGATATTTTACATGGGAGATAAAATAGCAATGTTAGTTCAGATTCTGAGAGGAACTAATTAGTTCTAGATAAGAAAATTATCAACAAATAATAAGATATTGATTAAATAATTGTTGGTTAATTATTTAAGCTTGAACAATGGAATAATTGTGATAAATATTGTAGAACTCTATAATTAGTGATTTATGGCTAGAAAATTAGCATAAATATGTTTGCTAATTAATTGGAAAAGATGAAGAAAAATAAATGAGATTAAGAAATTTTAAGCCTAAATGCAAGAATGGACCAATAGGAAAATTTTGTAAAAAATTATGTAAAAATAATTATTAAATTATATAATAATTAATTAAAAAAATAAAATAAAAATATATATATAATTATATGTGTGTGTGCCGACATCTTTAGGTGGAAAAAGAAAAAAAAATGAAATGAAGATGGAGAGTAAATAATAAACTCCTAATTTAAAATTAATTAAATAAAATAGTATAAAGAAAATAAACACTGATAGGAATTGGATCCTATCTAGAGAACCAGGAACAGGATTTCTGAAGTCAGTAAAGAATATGAATGAGTGGATTTTTATCTTGAAATAGACTGTTCCAGAAGTTAATTCGTGATTCCAGATTTCTAAGATTTTCCACGATTTCGCGAATCGAAAACCGATCGGGGGAATTCTATCGGGTAAAACCCATAAAGCAAGATAATCACCATTAACATGACAACTTTCTCTTGACTTTGGGAAATAGGGAGGTCGGCCAACATGGCTGCATGGACAAGAATTAGGCAACAAAAAACCCTAGAATGTGTGGTTTTGGTAGGAGGATTTTGGAGAAAATTACCTAAGTTGGCCCATTTTTCTTCTATAAATAGAACCTCCTTCCTCTTCATTTTTCACACCAAATCCTCTTGAGAATTTCGAAAGTAGAGAGAGGTTTTAGAGAGAGGAGCTCTGGAGGAAAAAGCAGCGAAGCTCTGGGTAAGTTTTTCGGTACTTAGTCTTAAGCTTCCGTAGTTCTTTCGGTAGTTAGAGTAGAAATGTTAGTTTGATCTTTAATCTTCCAAGTATTATTAGATATCATATGTTAGGGGTATTTTAGTCATTATTTCGAAAATCATGATGGGGTCAGAGTTATGGCAAAATTTTGGAAGATTAGAGTTAAAATAGCGAAGCTCTGGCGAAATTCATAGATTAGGGGCATCAGGGGCAAAATGGTAATTTTTACCTAAAATGCCTGTTATGATGTAAATAATTAATTAATATGATTTATATTTCGAACATTATGTTGGAAGAGGAGTTATGTTGAAATTTTGGAAGATTAGGGTCAAAGTAACGAAGTCTTTGGCGAATCTCCGCCAATTAGGGGGTCAGGGTTAAAATGGTCATTTTGACTAAAAATGTCCGTCGTAATGATAGATCCTTAACAAGTACGTTGTTATATTGATAGGATATCCCTGAATACGTTTTGACCTACCGTCGAACCGCTGTCCGACGTGCTGGTTTCCGTTTTCCGTCAGAAGTACGGTTTTCCGTAAAACGTGCTAGAATAACATCAACGAAGGTATGTTCGCGTACTGGTAACCCTAACTCTGATATTTATGGTATGCATGTATGTGCTATGTGTACTGTATGTACTCTTATTATGGTTGCTTGGTATTGGGTTACGCTTGCTAGTAGCCTAGGTGCCGCCAGAATACGATCGTCAGAGGCCTAGGTGCCGCCAGGGTTCAGGGGCCTAGGTGCTGCCAGGGTTACGCTGCAGGGGGCCTATGTGCCGCCAGGGTATTTATGTTTTGGAGATGCTTGTACTATGTGTTCTTATACTGTTGATGCTGTGTTTTTCTGTAGTCCATAGACTGTATATGTAAATATGAGGTTTGAAAGACTTGGCTATCACCCAAGAGGGGGGTGAATTGGGTGTTTGATTAAAAACTTAGAACTTTAAAAACTTTTCTTCACTTGCTGGAAATAGTTTGAATGTCAATAATAATTTATAAAGTGATAAGCAATCATTCAAACGTATATGTTGGAATGTAAGAGATAAGGGAAGAGAATATGCAAACGGTGATTTATACTGGTTCGGCCCAATCCTTGACCTACGTCCAGTCCCCAAGCTCTACTTGAGAATTTCAATCCACTATCTTCTTTCAACTTGATTACACGTTATGTACTTGAAGTAAACCCCTCACTAGGATTGACTCCCCTTACAAACCGTAATCAATACACTGTTTGATTACACACTCTGCACTCAAGTAATCCTCTCACTAGGATTCACTCCCTTACAAGCTGTAATCAACACAATGTGTTTCCCACTCAAGATCACCCAATCTTGAGTAACTCACAAATATAAAGATAGGATGTTTACAATGAGTCTTCTCTCTCAGAAGTGTATGGATGAACACTGAAGTACAATACAAAACATTTCACTCTCTATGATATATAGACATTGAAAAACAGAGAGTAAATGATATAAAGATCAGAGTATTAGCATGTTGAAGATGTAAGCTTGTTCTCTGCTTGTTGTTGTATCTTTGAAGGTTTGTATGCAGCTCTATATATAGCGGCAAATCTTCATATGACCGTTGCTTCTCAATTCGAATTCTCTCCATTCGAAATTCTAGCCGTTGGGACTCACGGCCTTTTCGATTTCTAACTTTTGCTCGCATTGAAGATTATGACCGTTATGTCATTTAATGGCTTTCCTTTATTTGTTCGGGGAATCATTCGAGTAATGGCTATATCAATTGTTTCCAAGTGAAGGATTTCTTCTTCTTGAATTTTCCTCTGTTTGACGCGTGAAAGTAAATGCTCGATTTTCCGTTTCGTCAACGGTGGTTGATTCTGTCATGAACATTAATTCGAATGCTGAATCTGTTTGGCTTATGTCCGTTGGAGTATTTCATCATCTGAATGATTTAATCCTTTGGAGAAGCATTACAATTGAGTAGACAACCGTTTCTTCAAGTTTCTCATTGGATTCGGTCATCTTTCCCATTTCTGAGATTATGCAGCAAGTTCATCTTCTAGATCTTGATTTCTGTCAAGATTGATGTTCTCTCAAGCTTTAATAATCTGAAACATGTACACAAATGATATAAATAATGTTAAGAAGAAGTATAAGTCATTTGGGTAATCATGTGGATGTTCTTTGATGAGAAACAAGACTTTCGAAATGCTGTTTTTCTGAATCGGGGTCATGAACTCGAGCTTGGATAAGTAGGCTCGAGTTTGCAAGGGTCAGGTTCAGCTTCTGCAAGGTGCAAACCGGAGGTTCAGAGCAAACTCTAGAGTTTGTAACATTTTTCAGCATCTAGGCTCGAGTCTATAATTATCCCCCAAAATCATTTGATAACCTCTTGCTTCCTTAATATTATGATATTCCCATTATATTGTGCAAGAGCTTCTTTCTTCAATCAACATTCTCCATCATAAAACTTTGCATCTACATTAAATATAATAATTAGTCAAAGTAAAAGATAAATGTACATCTATTAAGAATGACATCTATATAAGACATCATCAAAACTAATCAAAACCAACATTCTCCCCCTTTTTGATGATGGCAAATACTTTAAGAAAAATATGTATGAATATGAAAAACTAATAGACCCAGCATATTTTTATTTTTCTTGCCATTCATTCTCTCCCCCTTATTTGTCATTAGCAAAAGTTGAGTTTAAAGAAGAGATACTTGTAGAGAGACAAATAGGAAAGCAAATTAGAAAGAATCAAAGAATTGATTTTCTCTCCCCAATTTGAAATTGTTTTCATTCTAAATATTATGCAATTTGGGATGTTGTTATGGAAACAAGTTTGATGGAGTTTGGAGAGGTTTTCAAAAACATCTTTGACAATTAAAGCATATAAATACCAAACATGTGCAAAGTTTCTAATGAATATAAAAGATAGAGATTAGAAATGCTCATGTTGATTTTGCAAATTAATGATTGATCGATGAGGTCCATTTGTTTGCTTTGTATGAGATCATTTCCATCCTTCTCCTTTCATTCATAGAACTCTTCGCAGAACATGTCACCGGCTTTAAGAAGTTTTCTTCTTTTTTGTAGAGCATATCACAACTTCGGTGTGATTAAGACATCTTTCCTCAATGTAATAGTTTTCCTTGTAGTATGTTGAGGAATGTCCTAACACATAACAGAATCTCCTGCTACAAATTGAACACTTTCTTTTCCAAAGAGATTTGTTAGTGCAATATGATATCGAAATATCCCTTGATATTTTCAAATTAAAATAACCAATTCATCATCAAAACTAATACAGTATAGTAGATGTAGATGAGAATACTTAAAGGGATTTTCTCAAATAAAGGAGATGAGCTTTTAAGATATAAAACACATGTGAATGTGAAGCTCCCCCTTAATGAATGCATGTAAGTTTGATTAATGAGCATAGAAAATCTTATCCATAATGATAAGCATTTCTCAAATCATAGTTCATGAATGAAATCAGATTTTTCAATAATGATAGTGAACTATGAAGATTGTTTCAAATCTTGAATGTTCATTCAAATCATGATAATGAATTATGAAATCAAAATTTTGATGAATGAAAGAGTCATTTTTGAAACATGCTTGAAAATAATGCTCACTTTAAACATGGTGGAAGTCAACATGTTTAATGAATAAATCGAATGCTTCAAGATTAAGAGAACATGTGAAACATTGAAGTTTACATGTAGAAGAATTTTTCAAGAGCAAAAGTCATGAAGATAAAGCATTATCGAAACATGCTTAGCACAATAGGAATGTATGAGCACAATGACTTTGCTATTGACCAAAAGATAATCTTGCATCTTAGGATTAGAAGAGTATGAATGCTCAAGGCAAGACTATGAATACAGTTACTCAAAATAAGGATTGAAGACAAATGCTGATGTATTTGAGCAACTAAGTGAATGCTAGGATTCATGAATGATGAATCACAAACTTATTAGTTCAAATGACTAGAGTTCCAGAATATTTTCCTAGTAAGTTATTCCTTTAATGGTTAATGCATTATCATTCAATGCACTAATGAACATTTATAAATCTTGGAATAACTTGGCCAATAACATTTCACAAATTGAGTTCTTTTCTTGAAGATAAGATTGAAACTCATATATGGATAACTTATTAGACATGAAGTCCAACTAGTTAGAGAATTAGACAAAGGAGTTCAAGCAACACATTGAATATCAAAGATCAATATGTGAATGATAGGAAAACTCGACTAGACAAGTTTGAAGCATATCCAATATTCGAATACGTATTAACTTCCAATTTTGAAACATCATTTTGAATGTAATCAAAGTATGGATATGTTTTCAAAACATTTGTTTGCATTTTCACAAAATAGTGTGAATTGAAATCCAAACAAAACAGTGTGACTTGTACATTTCAAAACAAATATGAACTAATAAAGTTATGCACAAATTTCACTTGTTTGATCAAAAAAAAACTCACTAACAAATTGATTAAATCAAGTTAGGAACATTAGTGATTGGTGATATGGAATATAAAGATCAAACATTAAGATTTTACAAATTTCGAGCAAGATCATTTCAAAAACAAAGTTGACTCAAAGAGTAATTTGGAGAGGCAAACTTTGGAGTTTATATGGGCTCGAGTTCGTATCACTGTAGAGCATTTATCGCGAAAGCCATCTGAAATCAAACTTCACAAAATTGGCAAACTCGAGTCCATTAGTGAGCAGGCTCGAGTTTGACACTATTCATGCCAAAATAAATTAGTTGTTTAAAAACGTGAACTGGAGCATAAACACAGACTCTGGAGTTTGTAAAATAATTTTCTCATTTTCAAAGACCAGGCTCCGAGTTTAGAGATTCGGGCTCGAGTTTACATGTTTTGTAAATTCTTTTTATTTCTCAAACCACGAGTAAACTCTACACAAAAATTTAGGCTAGAGTTTAGAAATTTAGGCTCGAGTTTGACACTATTCATGTCAAAACAAAATTAAGCATTTTAGCGAGAACTTGAGGTTTAAATATAAACTCTAGAGTAAACTCGGAGTTTGGTGCAAACTCGGAGTTTAGCGTAAACTCTAGAGTTTGGTGTAAACTCTGGAGTTTGGCGTAAAATAACTTTACTCAATTTAAAGTTCAGACTCGAGTTTAAATTCTTAGGCTCGAGTTTGAGTTTTGGAATAGTGGCAAACCGGAGGTTTAAAAGAAAACTCTAGAGTTTGCGAAAATAAAAAAAATTGGAAGCTCTCTGCCAAGGGCAAACTCTACACAAAACTCTGGAGTTTAAAGAAATGGTTTTCAATTGGGAAACTTTCCCGCCAGAGGCAAACTCGAGCTTGCATCTGCAGGCTCGAGCTTACATACTTGTAAACTCTTTTAACTCATTTTTGGAGGATTCAAGCTAGAGTTTGCATTTCTAAACTGGATTTTGGCTTTGACAGAAAAATTCTAATTGAAATTGAATCGGTTTAAAATCTTTTAACTTAACCAAAGACAAACCAAGAATGAATTTAAATATAATCATAGTAAGAGGCAAGAATTAGATATCACCGTAATTCCTCTTGTCCTCATAGAAGCTTGCTTGGTTGAGATGGATTGATGTAGATAACTCCTTTTCCAATGTTCACCATCAACATCCAGCATAGCTTGTTTAGCTTTCTCAAGGCTTGGATCATTTCTCTATGTTGCATCTTTGAGAAGCTTTCCTTGATCCTACAAAGTTGTATAAATCCTTTTCTTTCTTGGTATCCAACCTTCCTTGGATCCAATCTTTGTTAGCTTGTAGAAATCAAAAATTCACATGCTCTTATGTATATAATCAATTCAGCATAGTTGAGCACAATGAATTAAACATGACTTTATGCATAAAAAGATTATCATGTATGCATAAAGAACTAGATTGTTGAACACCGCAATTCCTTAGAAAAGTAAATTAGGATGTGAAAGCCCAGTTTCAAAGATAGTTTACAATGCTCATTCCTAAGGATACAAAGTTTAAAACCTCAATGAATATTTAAAATGATAGGAAAGGAGGTTTTACCATTGTATACCTTTACCTTAGGTACTTGGAGTATTTCCTTTGCTTACCCATTGGTTCTTCATATGTTTTCTTATGGGTGTGGGCAAAGTTTTCTCAAAAGACATAGACAGCAAAAATCTTTTCCTTTGTGCATGAGAGATCATTCTTTTCTTATTTTCCTCAAGATAGTTGAATGGTACTTCATTGTAGTTTCTTCTTGAGGCGAGAATGTATTCTTCTTATAGGTGTCCATTGCTTCTTACGATTTGATTCGTAATTCCAGCAATGGATGCTCGAAGTTCTCTTGCTTGATGTGAGTCTCCTTTTAGGCTCATGAGACACTCTTGGATTCTTCTTCATTCTCTTAATACCTTTATGTCCACTGAATTTCAAATTATCCTGCACACATAGAGCACTAGATGGACACTTTGGTACCCACTTATACTTGGGTCCTTGACTGTTAGTAGTGGACCTTACTTGTCCTTTAGGAACCCAAACAAATTTATTTCTCACATTATAATTTCTCCTAATACAACATGTATGAGAAATATGTCCAGATCTACCACAATAATTGCAAACAATAGAATGATGCTTATTATAAACAGTTTTGCAAGAATTGTCTTGGTCTAGAGGATGTAATGTCAAATTCCCCATATTTGTATACTCTTCTTTCCCACATGATTTTCCGGTATTATTTTCGAAAACATGTTTGTTTTTCAAAGTAGAATTAGTAAATGGTTGAAAAACAATTTTATGCAAATGTTCGAATCATTTTCTTAACTACACAAGAAGAATTGGAATTGTTTACCACTTGTGCATCTTGAGCTCCAGATAATGATTGATCACAATTGTGCACAATGAGCTCTTCTTGGGAATCCTCATTCTCTTGTTCTTCATTCTCCGCTTGTTCATCAGTCATAGATGTACAACATATAGTCTTAGATGGATGACAACACTTTCAACTTCAACACAAATGTTAGAAGTATAAATAGAATCAAGAGTATCCCAAATTTCTTTAGCACAAGAGCACAACCTGATTTTCTCAAAATCATTTTCTCAATGCACTTGTAAAGAAATTTCATTGCTCTAATATTCAATGAAAACATTTTCTTTTCTTTTTCTGTCCAATCCTTTCTTGGAGTAAAGTCAAAAATGTTTGTAAAGACTTTCCACATATCAAAATCAGTTGCTTTGATAAAACTAGTCATTCTAGCTTTCCAAAACCAAAAATCAATATCTTTGAAAAGTGGTGGAATGGTAAAGTCAAAACCTTTCAAAAACGAGCAGCACCCAAAATTAGCCATTTGATAACTCTTGAGACTGTTAAGTCCTTTAAACAAGAGCCTAGCTCTGATACCAAATGAAAGACTTGGCTATCACCCAAGAGGGAGGGTGAATTGGGTGTTTGATTAGTAACTTAGAACTTTAAAAAATTTTCTGTTATCTTGGTTCGGCCCAATCCTTGACCTACGTCCAGGTCCCAAGCTCTACTTGAGAATTTCAATCCACTATCTTCTTTCAACTTGATTACACGTTACGTACTTGAAGTAAACCCCTCACTAGGAATGACTCCCCTTACAAACCGTAATCAATACACTGTTTGATTACACACTCTGCACTCAAGTAATCCTCTCACTAGGATTCACTCCCCTTACAAGTCGTAATCAACACAATGTGTTTCCCACTCAAGATCACCCAATCTTGAGTAACTCACGAATATAAAGATAGGATGTTTACAATGAGTCTTCTCTCTCGAAGTGTATGGATGAACACCGAAGTACAATACAAAACATTTCACTCTCTATGATATATAGACATTGAAAAACAGAGAGTAAATGATATAAAGATCGAGTATTAGCATGTTGAAGATGTAAGCTTGTTCTCTCGCTTGTTGTTGTATCTTTGAAGGTTTGTATGCAGCTCTATATATAGCGGCAAATCTTCATATGACCGTTGCTTCTCAATTCTGAATTCTCTCCATTCGAAATTCTAGCCGTTGGGACTCACGGCCTTTTCTGATTTCTAACTTTTGCTCGCATTGAAGATTATGACCGTTATGTCATTTAATGGCTTTCCTTTATTTGTTCGGGGAATCATTCGAGTAATGGCTATATCAATTGTTTCCAAGTGAAGGATTTCTTCTTCTTGAATTTTCCTCTGTTTGACGCGTGAAAGTAAATGCTCGATTTTCCGTTTCGTCAACAAAGTGGTTGATTCTGTCATGAACATTAATTCGAATGCTGAATCTGTTTGGCTTATGTCCGTTGGAGTATTTCATCATCTGAATGATTTAATCCTTTGGAGAAGCATTACAATTGAGTAGACAACTTCGTTTCTTCAAGTTTCTCATTGGATTCAGTCATCTTTCCCATTTCTGAGATTATGCAGCAAGTTCATCTTCTAGATCTTGATTTCTGTCAAGATTGATGTTCTCTCAAGCTTTAATAATCTGAAACATGTACACAAATGATATAAATAATGTTAAGAAGAAGTATAAGTCATTTGGGTAATCATGTGGATGTTCTTTGATGAGAAACGAGACTTTCGAAATGCTGTTTTTCTGAATCGGGGTCATGAACTCGAGCTTGGATAAGTAGGCTCGAGTTTGCAAGGGTCGAGTTCAGCTTCGCAAGGTGCAAACCGGAGGTTCGAGCAAACTCTAGAGTTTGTAACATTTTTCAGCATCTAGGCTCGAGTCTATAATTATAGGCTCGAGTTTGGGTCTCTTCAAAATCATCTTTTGCTCTCTGTCTTGTCTAGGCTCGAGTTTGTCACTTATAGGCTCGAGTTTGGATGATTTTCGCGACACAGGTAGCTCTCGTAACCCGCGAACTCGAGCCTGCCAACTAATAGGCTCGAGTTTGCTTCTCAGCAAATTGTGCAACACCCAAAACAGAATGTCTATTTTCGGGGGCCATATCTCCCTGGTCTGAACTCCGTGGTTGGTTCAACTATCTATTTTAAAGCCCTTTGAGTCTACTTTCCAATGCCACCAATTTCAGCTCAATTGGATTCTCCGTTTGTGATATACACTCAAAACATTGAAGGTTGGTCATTTGTGTGACGTGAATATCACTCTCAACTTCATAAATTCATAGCTCCTTCATCTTGACTCCGTTTGGCTTCCATTATATATCAAAATGACGCATTGGGAGTCTAGTTTCATATGCCACTGGTTTCACTTCAATCCGATCTGTATTTTAGGAGATATCATCGAATGACCACACGTCGCCTGAGTGAAACGTGGAACAGAGTAGCTGAAATGTTGAACACCGCTGTAAGCTCGAGTTTGCCAACTAATAGGCTCGAGTTTGCCTTGTCCAGAGACACCAGAAATGCTGAAGACACTACAGGCTCGAGTTTGCTAATGATGGGCTCGAGTTTGGAGTTCCAAACCTGAGGTTTGAGTTCTAAGCTCGAGTTTGACTTGTCCAGAGGCGCCGAGTTGCCGAGGACATTACAGGCTCGAGTTTGCAAG
This sequence comes from Acacia pycnantha, assembly GCA_025563575.1. Taxonomy (NCBI): domain Eukaryota; kingdom Viridiplantae; phylum Streptophyta; class Magnoliopsida; order Fabales; family Fabaceae; genus Acacia; species Acacia pycnantha. The sequence continues at coordinate 72,792 of JAMWYP010000366.1, read as the reverse complement.
TTATGAACTCGAGTTTGCTCATCCCGGAACTGATTTTTGATGGTTTAAACTCTGAATTGATCCGTTCCAGCTTCCATATGATCTTGGATACTTCTAGCATCAATATAAGAACTTCAATAAAGATATTCCATTGCATTGCAAGTTCTTCCTTCTTCAATTTCTTCTCTCCTTCTAGATTATCCCCAAAATCATTTGATAACCTCTTGCTTCCTTAATATTATGATATTCCCATTATATTGTGCAAGAGCTTCTTTCTTCAATCAACATTCTCCATCATAAAACTTTGCATCTACATTAAATATAATAATTAGTCAAAGTAAAAGATAAATGTAGTATGCAAGCTTTTTGCTATTAAGAATGACATCTATATAAGACATCATCAAAACTAATCAAAACCAACAAGGTTAACCGTTACCTGGGGTCCGATTGCAATGGACCTCAGCTCTCCATATAGCTTCAGGGTCGGGAGGACCAAGGACCGAGGATAAAGACAAGCAGGCCGCGTAGAGACTCGGTTGAAGACTTCCTTTCGATGTTCCAGCGGAAGCCTTCCTTTTGTTGTTGTACATCTCTTTTGAACCACGCGGTTACTGTACCGCTGTTGTAACCAGCCAGACTTACGGTGCTTTATTTATACATATCAGTTACTCAATCGCTCTGTTGCTCTACTCTGATGATTTTGCAATGATATTTTGAAGAAAAAATTTATACTGCTTTTGGAAAAGGAGGATGTTACATTTTGTTAGTGGAAATTCGTTCTACTGCTGTTTCAGAGGATCTTCGGCATTTTGGGCCTTGGATAGTTATTCGCGGGTATTAGATAAAGATGACGTTGTTGTAGCTTTGTTGTGGGTGAAGATGAAGAGGCTCAACGGTTTGTCTAGATTCAACTTTTGTTATAATTATTCAAATCTAATATATCTAACTAATTTATTAAATTGTTGTAGATGGGGACATACTCTTTTCAAGCCATTGCGAGTTATCTAAGCCTCATTTCAACTACCACCATCCTGCGGTTATTGATTTTCGTTTCAAACTTAACCGAGCGGTTTCTCATGAGGTCGGTTAGTGGCGGAGCGAGGTTTCAAAGTTTATGGGTGCACAATTAGTGGGGGGTTCGGGGGCAGCGCCCCTGAAAAATGTTTTTAAAGGAAAGTTTTAAATGCATTAAGATTGTATCATTGACATTTTCTGGAAGAAAAAAAGTTTGACAAGATTTTGATTCTAAGACCATGAACTTTGCAGCTCGGTTAGTCCCCAGAACCACTAAACTTGGACACATTTCTTGTTTCTAGTAGCTATCTTGCGAGCCAGACAAACACAGTCAAGGTAGTTACCCCAAAACGAATTATTCTGCACATGCACATGTAAAGGAAGTTTTTTTCTTTTTTTAATTGTCGGAAGGCTGAGTCATGTGGTTCTGGCATCACTAAAATTGCTCAAATGTTTTGTAACCTATTAAGTTCTTAAGTTCAACCAAAGATGAAAAACATAAGATGCATTTATTAATGTACAACTCGTGGTGATAGAGGAGTATGATAGATTTGGCAATGTTCAATCACCTACAAATTACTTAGTCTATTTTCAGAAAAATGTTTTTTGGGCTTAAAAAAGATATATAAGAGATATAATTTAAGGCAATGATATACAGCACAAGACTCAAACTGACCTAGCATGCAGTATTGTCCCCATGGTTCCTATTTGAGTAGCAATAACCTGATACATAGTCAAAAGTTAATATTGTACACATAGAAATATTCAAAGTGCTTGTTCCTATCAGCACTCACCAGAAAACGATCTTCATAACTTGAATAATCCAAACTAATTCATTTGCACAAACCACCAAATCAATTGACGAAGAACACAGTGAAGAAGGAAGACCTAAAATCATTTCCTCATGCACGAAAAGGAACCAAAGAAGGGAATAGGGTTGACGGAAAAAAAGAGAGAGAAAAAAAGTGTAACTGCCCTATTTTTCATGTGCCTCATGTGGATTCATTTGCATATATGGATATTTTTATGAAGTTATGTGTTAATGAATATAGGTTGTTGTGTGAAATAATCAGAATAAGATTAAGATGTGGTCGTGGAATTACTTGTTTATGTGTAGTAAATTTGGCCAAGAAGGGATGAGAAGAAGTTGCATGAGTATTATTAGGAATTAAAAGAAAAAAAAGAAAAGAAAAAGAAAATGGCCAACACATGGCAACTAAATGGTTGGATTTTAACCAAATGGCAAGGTGGTAAATAATGGGTTAGTTGGAGGTTAATTCTTCCCTTCTTTTGTCCAGCCGAATTGACCCTTTTTAATTGCCATTAAATCAACTCTTCTTCCCCCATTAGATCCAGCCATCACGCAGAGAAGGAAAAGGAGGAAGACGAAAATTTCTTGGGCAAAATAAGAAGGGAAAACTCAAGAATCTATAGGTAAATCTCATGTAATCTCTTCTATCTCTTCTAAGCTCCCTTTTGCAACTCTTCTTGACCCAAAAATCTTTCTTCTTATGGTGTTCATGAAGGGGAGGTCGAAAATTTTGGTATACAAGGAAGAAGAAATTACAAGAACCTCAAAGGTCAAGCCAAGGTTAGTGATTCTTAAACCTCCTTGGAATGGATTTGTGTTGGTGAATTGATTTGGGGTGGTATTTTCTTGTATTCTTGAAATGTTGGAAACCCTAAATGTATGGGGAGTTGCTGTCCAAATTCTTAGATGGGGTTAGTGTATGATTAAGGGTTCAAACAACAAATTAGAAGTGATTATGGACTAGATTATGATGTTAAAATGGAAACTTGAATATTTGTGTTTAGAATATGATTTTCGTCCAGCTGGATATACAAGTGTTTTGGGAATGGATTTTTGTGTTTTTGATAGCTCTAAAGTGTTTAAAATGATATTTTGTATGAGGCTAAACTTGGATCATAATTTTGGAAGCATAAATGGAAGTTTGAAGATCATTAGGTGCTGTTTCTGGAAATTTGCTGTGGAATCAGTCACCTTCTTCGTGATATTTGACCTAGTAAATGGACTTTAAAAATTATTAAATTTTACAGGGAGAAATTAGACATCTAAAGGATTAATTTGGTATATAATTCGTGGTTTTATGCATTTTTTGCTAAGACAAATAAATGTTTCGAAATAGCCCCTGAACACTGGTAATTATTTCGGACAGCAGGGGTATTTTGGGCTATGGATGAATTTTCGACTTGGTCTGACCCAAATGAGTATTTCTGGTTTAAACTAGACATATTAAGGGTCATTTGGGTTTTTGAATCAACCCAAAATGAGTTTTATAGATTTAATTATGAATTTTTGAAGTTGGGCTTCTATTTCAGCAAAATTTCAGATTTAGGACGAAAATTAAGAATATATGGGCGCAAATTAAATTCCTTATTAAGAAAAGGAGTTTAGTGAGTATGGACACATTAATTGGGCTTATTTTAATTTACCAAAGAAAATGTTCATTGAGGTGGAATTAATTATATTTATATTTTATTATTTTAGGGATAATTGTGATATTTTGCACCACGAATGTTATTGTTATCTGTAGTCGACTGCCAGGTAGTAACCTTAATTCTCATATACTCTGTGTGACTTGTATATGTATATGTCTTACCATGTATATTGCATACATTTGGTTATCATTTATTTCCGAGCGCTCTGGAACCGGAACATGCTGTGTGCATTAAGGGCTTTGCTGTGTGCTATGCCCGGTGGTCTGTGCTGTGTGCTATTAGGACCACTCCAGTCTGTGCTGTGTGCTATTAGGACTGCTAGTTCCGGATTTGGCTGTGTGCCTTGATACTCAATGTTATGTGGTACTTGTTTATTTGTGGCTTTTCTTACATGCATTATTTATACATTTTATATGAGATTAACGGTTACTCTGGGATTCAATTTTTGAATCCCAGCCCCTTTTAAGCCATTTAGCAGCTCATCTGGAGTAGAGCAAAGAGACAGAGGCAAGGCTCCGGAGCAGGGCTAGTGTAGTAGTGGATGTTGGTGACTCTCTTTTGGATATTTCTTTGGACTTCTGGATGACTGTAGATTATTATTTTGGCCTGTCTGGGCACCATTATCAGGATGACTGTATGTTTTGCTTCCTTCGAGGAAGAATCTAACTTTTTCTTATTTTTATCAGTATATTATTGTCCAAACCGATGCATGCTCTGTTGCTTAAACTGATGATGTGTGTTGTAAATTATCCTGGGGAAAATAATTTAGAAATGTATAAAAGTAAAGGATCACACTACCCGCTACCCGAAAGAGGAAGGCCGGTAGGTGTGTAACACAAAATGGCAAGAGGGAAAGGACCAGGAAGGCCTAGAAGAGAGCCAGAGACACAAATACCAAATCCTCAAGGTAATAATATGATGCGAGAAATGATGGGTCTAATAAGAGAACAAGGGATTATGATCCAAGATATGCGAGCTGAGATAAATGAAATGAAAGCTCGAGATCATGAAGAAGAACAAACTGTTGATAACAACAGCAATAATGATGAGCAACAACATCAGCCATTCAACAACAGAGAGGCTGAGACTCCTCAATACTGGGTTAAGCAGTTTTGTAAACATCAACCTCCGGTATTTAGAGGCAGATTTGATGGTGCAGAGGATTGGTTATTGCGTCTAGATAAAAATTTTCAGGTTCTAGAATGCCCTGTTGATAGAAGGCCTTTGTTGGCTATTTATAAATTAGAGGGCGATGCAGACATATGGTGGAGAAGCACTAAAACAACTCTTCGTGCTCATAATATCCCTATTACTTGGGAGATCTTTCGAGAAAAATTCAATGAACAATATTTCCCTCGCTCAATTCAAATGGCAAAGGAATCTGAATTCTTGACTATTCAGCAGGGAATTAATGAATCCTTTGAGGATTATTATGCGAGATTTACTCGTCTATCTCGGTATTCCGCTTATCACCGAAATCCAGATGCTGAGGGTAACCTTGCAGATGTATTGATTCCTGGATCTAAATTTGAAATCAGAGAAAAACTAGTGGCTCGGCAATTCCGTGAACTTAATCAAGCTGTTGAGGAATGTCGTACTATTGAAAGAAATCTTAATGAATTGCATACTTCTAGGAACTTTTCAACCCGCAGTGAATCTACTCGCGGGAGTTCCTCACAGAAAAGAAAAGGGCCATGGAATAAGAATCGTGGCAGCTCTAAAAAGCCTTTTCAATCTGGATCTGGTCAGTCAAATTTCAGGAGGCCTGTTGAGCCTCAGATCTGTAATAAATGTGGGAAACCACACCCTGGATCTAATTGTGAGGGACGAATCATTTGTTATGTCTGCCGTAAGCCAGGGCATATCAGTCGTGACTGTCCACAGCGGACTGCTGAGAGGAGACCCCAGAGTCAGGGTCGGGTATTTTCTTTGACTCGGGATGATGCTCGTAAATCACTTGAATTGCTACAAGGTACGATTTCTTTACATGGTTGTTTATTACATGCCTTATTTGATTCTGGTGCTAGTCACTCTTTCATAGCTTATGACTGTGTTAGACGTATGAATTTGAATGTTCACAAATTGCCTTATGATCTGATTGTGTCTACTCCATTAGGAGTTAAATCTGAAACTGCTGATGTATATCTGAACTGTATTGTGATCGTGGACGGACATGAGTCCACTGTGGATTTGATTTGTTTACCGTTGCATGGTATTGATGTAATTTTGGGATTAAACTGGTTGACGGCTAATAATGTGGTACTAGACTTTGGCAATAGAAAGGTTATCTGTCCTGATCAACAACAAAATTTCAGTGCTAAAGCAAGTCTTAGTTTTCTTACCACTACTGAGGCAGAGCAGTGTATTAAGCAAGGGTGCCAAGGGTATGTAGTTTTCTTCTCAGTACAGGTAGAGTCGGAACCTTCTCTGGATGAAATATCGGTGGTGAGGGAATTTCCTGATTTATTTCCTAACGATATTAGCGGGTTACCGCCAGAGAGAGAGGTGGAGTTTGCCATTGATATTGTACCTGGTACTGGACCGATTTCTAAAACACCCTACCGCATGGCACCAAATGAAATGGCTGAGTTAAAGAAGCAGATAGAAGAATTACTTGACAAGGGGTTTATTCGCCCTAGTGTTTCCCCTTGGGGAGCCCCGGTCTTATTCGTGAAAAAGAAAGATGGCAGTTTGAGACTCTGTATTGATTATCGGGAATTAAACAAAGTGACCGTGAAAAATAAGTATCCTCTCCCTAGAATTGATGACTTGCTAGATCAATTATCTGGTTCCTGTATCTTTTCAAAGATTGATTTACGTTCGGGGTACCATCAGCTACGAGTTAGAGCTGAGGATATTCCGAAGACTGCTTTCAGAACCAGGTATGGGAATTATGAGTTTCTAGTAATGCCGTTTGGCTTGACAAATGCTCCTGCTATCTTCATTGATTACATGAACATAATTTTTCGACCGTATCTAGATCAGTTTGTGGTGGTATTCATCGATGACATCTTGATCTATTCAAAGAGTAGGGAGGAACATGAGAATCATTTGCGGCTTGTATTGAATATTCTAAGGGAAAAGCGACTCTATGCTAAACTCAGTAAATGTGAGTTCTGGCTTTCTGAGGTTAAATTTCTAGGTCACGTAATTTCTGAAAATGGTGTTTCAGTAGACCCTAGTAAAGTGGAAGCAATATTGAGCTGGAAAAGGCCTGAGACAATTACTGAAATATGCAGTTTTCTCGGTCTAGCGGGGTATTACCGCCGATTCATACAAAATTTTTCCCGGATTGCGTTGCCATTGACGAAGCTCCTGAGAAAGAACCAGGCATTTGTGTGGGATGAGCATTGTGAGGAGAGCTTCCAGATACTGAAGGAGAGGCTGACGACAGTGCCTGTGTTGATTATCCCATATCTGAGCCAGATTTATGTGGTCTACAGCGATGCTAGTTTACAGGGATTGGGATGTGTCCTGATGCAGCAGGGCAGAGTTGTAGCGTATGCCTCTCGTCAGTTGAAACCTCATGAGTTAAATTATCCTACACATGATCTGGAGCTTGCCGCTATTGTCTTTGCTTTGAAAATATGGCGACACTATCTTTATGGTGCTATTGTTGAGCTATACTATGACCACAAAAGCCTCAAGTATCTATTTGATCAGAAAGAACTTAATATGAGGCAGTGTAGATGGATGGAATTGCTAAAAGATTATAATCTGGAGATCAAATACCATCCGGTTAAAGCCAATGTTGTCGCAGATGCATTGAGCAGAAAAACGGTGCAAGTTGCATATATGATGATTAAGGAGCGAAAGTTGCTAGAAGATTTTCGTGACTTGAACTTATCAAATCAGATCTTCACAAGTAGGAATACACCTCATGAAGCCTACATTGCTAGTCTCCTTGTTAGCTAAGAAGAGAATAGTCTGGGTTTTGAAATAGGAGAAGCTCAGATGGAAGATGATCTAGTTAAGTCTATTCGAGGAAAGATTGAGAGGGGAGAAACAACAGAATATGATATCTCACCGAATGGATATATTCGATATAAGAAAAGAATATATGTGCCACCTAAAGATAATTTGAGACAGAAAATTCTTGACGAGGCTCACAAAAGCAAATACACCATTCATCCTGGTGTGGTCAAAATGTATCGAGATCTGAAGTTGCAATTTTGGTGGCCTGGCATGAAGAAGGAAATAATTCATTATGTGGCTACATGCTTAACTTGTCAGAATGTAAAAATTGAGCATCAAAGACCAGGAGGACTCTTGAAGGGTCTGGAGATTCCAGAGTGGAAATGGGAGAACGTAACTATGGATCTGGTAGTGGGTCTACCCAAGATCAGGCACCATGATGCAATCTGGGTAATCGTTGATCAACTCACTAAGTCTGCATATTTTCTTCCTGTCAGTGTCAATTATTCTCCAGAGAAACTGGCAGAGATTTATATACGTGAAATCATCAGACTCCATGGTACACCAAAAAGTATTATCTCTGACCGAGAACCTCGATTCACTTCGCGATTCTGGCAAGCTTTACATCAAGCATTGGGGACAAAGTTGAAATTTAGTACTGCTTACCATCCCCAAACAGATGGGCAATCTGAGAGGACAATCCATACACTGGAAGACATGTTGCGTGCATGTGTACTGGACTTCAAAGGAAATTGGGATCAATATCTACCTCTCGCCGAATTTGCCTATAATAATAGCTATCATGCTAGTATCCAGATGGCTCCTTATGAAGCTTTATACGGACGAAAATGTCGATCACCTCTCTATTGGACAGAATTATCTGAGCGTGAATTGTTCGGGCCAGAAATGGTAGATGAAACTTCCGAGCATATCAGTCTAATCAAAAAGAGGCTCCTTGCAGCTCAGAGCCGGCAGAAAAGTTATGCAGATAGAAGAAAGAGACCTCTACAGTTCAATGAGGGTGATCATGTGTTTCTAAAAGTATCTCCTGTCACGGGAGTGGGTAGAGCCATTAAAAGAAAGAAATTGAGCCCTCGATACATCGGTCCCTTTGAAATATTGAAGAAGCGGGGACCAGTGGCTTATCAGTTAGCGTTGCCACCAAATCTGAGTAAATTGCATGATGTTTTTCATATCTCTCAACTGAAGAAATATCAACCGAACTCAAAGCATGTTCTAGAGTATGAAAATGTTGATCTTCAAGAGGATCATACTTTTGCAGTCGAGCCAGAGCGAATCGTTGAGCATCAAGAGAAACAGCTCAGGCGTAGAAGTATTCCTTTTGTAAAAGTGGTCTGAAGATGATTATCTCTCAGAGAAGCTACGTGGGAGACGGTTGAGGATATGTGGGAACAGTATCCAGAGTTTATGTCTAGAAGCATGAGGTATGTATAAACAATTTCAAGGACGAAATTTATTTTTACGGGGGAAGAAATGTAACATCCCTATTTTTCATGTGCCTCATGTGGATTCATTTGCATATATGGATATTTTTATGAAGTTATGTGTTAATGAATATAGGTTGTTGTGTGAAATAATCAAAATAAGATTAAGATGTGGTCGTGGAATTACTTGTTTATGTGTAATAAATTTGGCCAAGAAGGGATGAGAAGAAGTTGCATGAGTATTATTAGGAATTAAAAGAAAAAAAAGAAAAGAAAAAGAAAATGGCCAACACATGGCAACTAAATGGTTGGATTTTAACCAAATGGCAAGGTGGTAAATAATGGGTTAGTTGGAGTTTAATTCTTCCCTTCTTTTGTCCAGCCGAATTGATCCTTTTTAATTGCCATTAAATCAACTCTTCTTCCCCCATTAGATCCAGCCATCACGCAGAGAAGGAAAAGGAGGAAGACGAAAATTTCTTGGGCAAAATAAGAAGGGAAAACTCAAGAATCTAATAGGTAAATCTCATGTAATCTCTTCTATCTCTTCTAAGCTCCCTTTTGCAACTCTTCTTGACCCAAAAATCTTTCTTCTTATGGTGTTCATGAAGGGGAGGTCGAAAATTTTGGTATACAAGGAAGAAGAAATTACAAGAACCTCAAAGATCAAGCCAATGTTAGTGATTCTTAAACCTCCTTGGAATGGATTTGTGTTGGTGAATTGATTTGGGGTGGTATTTTCTTGTATTCTTGAAATGTTGGAAACCCTAAATGTATGGGGAGTTGCTGTCCAAATTCTTAGATGGGGTTAGTGTATGATTAAGGGTTCAAACAACAAATTAGAAGTGATTATGGACTAGATTATGATGTTAAAATGGAAACTTGAATATTTGTGTTTAGAATATGATTTTCGTCCAGCTGGATATACAAGTGTTTTGGGATGGATTTTTGTGTTTTTGATAGCTCTAAAGTGTTTAAAATGATATTTTGTATGAGGCTAAACTTGGATCATAATTTTGGATGCATAAATGGAAGTTTGAAGATCATTAGGTGCTGTTTCTGGAAATTTGCTGTGGAATCAGTCACCTTCTTCATGCTATTTGACCTAGCAAATGGACTTTAAAAATTATTAAATTTTACAGGGAGAAATTAGACATCTAAAGGATTAATTTGGTATATAATTCATGGTTTTATGCATTTTTTGCTAAGAGAAATAAATGTTTCGAAATAGGCCCTGAACACTGGTAATTATTTCGGACAGCAGGGGTATTTTGGGCTATGGATGAATTTTCGACTTGGTCTGACCCAAATGAGTATTTCTGGTTTAAACTATACATATTAAGGGTCATTTGGGTTTTGGAATCAACCCAAAAGGAGTTTTCTAGATTTAATTATGAAGTTTTGAAGTTGGGCTTCTATTTCAGCAAAATTTCAGATTTAGGACGAAAATTAAGAATATATGGGCCCAAATTAAATTCCTTATTAAGAAAAGGAGTTTAGTGAGTATGGACACATTAATTGGGCTTATTTTAATTTACCAAAGAAAATGTTCATTGAGGTGGAATTAATTATATTTATATTTTATTATTTTAGGGTTAATTGTGATATTTTGCACCGCGAAGGTTATTGTTATCTGTAGTCGACTGCCAGGTAGTAACCTTAATCCTCATATACTCTGTGTGACTTGTATATGTATATGTTTTACCATGTATATTGCATACATTTGGTTATCATTTATTTCCGAGCACTCTGGAACCGGAACATGTTGTGTGCATTAAGGGCTTTGCTGTGTGCTATGCCCGGTGGTCTGTGCTGTGTGCTATTAGGACCACTGCAGTCTGTGCTGTGTGCTATTAGGACTGCTAGTTCCGGATTTGGCTGTGTGCCTTGATACTGAATGTTATGTGGTACTTGTTTATTTGTGGCTTTTCTTACATGCATTATTTATACATTTTATATGAGATTAACGGTTACTCTGGGATTCAATTTTTGAATCCCAGCCCCTTTTAAGCCATCTGACAGCTCATCTGAAGTAGAGCAAAGAAACAGAGGTAAGGCTCCGGAGCAGGGCTAGTGTAGTAGTGGATGTTGGTGACTCTCTTTTGGATATTTCTTTTGACTTCTGGATGACTTTAGATTATTATTTTGGCCTGTCTGGGCACCATTATCAGGATGACTATATGTTTTGCTTCCTTCGAGGAAGAATCTATCTTTTCGTATTTTTATCAGTATATTATTGTCCAAACCGATGCATGCTCTGTTGCTTAAACTGATGATGTGTGTTGTAAATTATCCTGGGGAAAATAATTTAGAAATGTATAAAAGTAAAGGATCACACTACCCGCTACCCGAAAGGAGGAAGGCCGGTAGGTGTGTAACACAAAGTATCACCGGCGGGATCGGAATCAGGATTCTCTAGATCAGTATACGAAGAGGAGCTGCCGAGCTGGGAAGGCTTGACTTGCGCGATGGGGTAGAGGAGCTGCCGAGCGGGGTGGAACAAATTGGGGGAGAGGAGCTGCCGACCTGTGCGATGGGGGAGAGGAGCTACCGAACTGGGTGGAACAAATTGGGTTGGGGGAGAGGAGCTGCGATGGGGGTGGAACAAATTGGGGTTGTGGGAGAGGAGCTGCGATGGGGGTGGAAGAAATTGGGGTTGGGGGAGAGGAGCTGCGATGGGGGTGGAAGAAATTGGGGTTGTGGGAGAGGAGCTGCGATGGGGGTGGAACAAATTGGGGTTGGGGGAGAGGAGCTGCGATGGGGGTGGAACAAATTGGGGTTGGGGGAGAGGAGCTGCGATGGGGGTGGAACAAATTGGGGTTGAGGGAGAGGAGCTGCGATGGGGGTGGAACAAATTAGGCTTGAGGCCAGATTCGAACTGGGGACCTCCCTTTTAAAGACCAAAGTCATAACCAGCTACACTACTTAGGAAGCTGTAGCGAAGATCCCTCACAATATATATATATATTCTAAAATGTTTGTGTCTGCACTTGCCCAAATGGGCACTAGTGTGGCTCCGCCACTGAGGTCGGTGATAGCCCTTATTCTACCACAACTTAGCAAGATCAGTGTGAAGCTACAATTGCCAGAAGGACCAGTTTCTTTTTTGAAAAATGTTCTTTTTGTATTTCAGATGTTTGGAGTTTTTTTAATGAAGTTGTTGTTTTTATTTTTTTTTTTTATGTTTAGTTTCTTTTTCCAGTTTGTTCAAGACTATCCCCAATGACATTAAGGAATCAAAAGTACGTGGCAATAATACTAATGGAAAATCATATATTAAAAGTTTTGGATGTTTTATGTCTCTTGAATATTTTCTCTCTTTATTTCTTTTTATTAATTTGTTCCGTCTATTATTTTACCTATTTTTTTTAGACACGACGTTTCGATAACCATCAGAACTGATCTTGAAGCGTTATCAGTCATGTCTTTAAAATTGAACCGAGTTGCGCGTTTCTTTCGCATTAACTGCATCATCGTCGATTATAAATAGGGCTCATTGTACGTTAACTTCTGGTAACCACATAGCAGATCCTCTAAAACTTATCTTTCTCAGAAACCAATCCAGTATGTCACATAACATGGATTTTAGTGAAGGATTTGCAGACGTTATCTTGACGGTAAGAGTTGATCGAATCATTCAAAGATTTTTTCAACGATCTTCCACTGTTCGCCGACGCCCCATGTTGGATCTTGAGTCTGTTGACTTAATCGTTTTTGATACTTCGGTGAGTCTTATAAATAGTCATAAGTATCTTTGCATGTTGACACTGAGTTTTCCAGCAATTAGCTAGGGTTTTTATGAATTTTTGTTTGTTTTGCAGTTTAATACACGTATGATGGTAAGGATCATGTCTGTTGAGTTGATGGATAGACATTGTTGGAAGTTAATTGAAGGTGGTTGTTATGAGATTTCAAAGTTCTTGGTAAGAAATTTAGACGAAGGTATACATCAGTTTATGCACATTGTGATAACTTAGGATTCAACGATTGCTCCTGTGTTGAACGAACAAATTCCTAAATGGCTTTTCATGCTACATTGTATTGACGATTGCAACTAGTGGGGTGTACCAAGTAACAGATCGGTCACTGGTAGTGTTTTTTGTTTTTTGTTTTCCTTTCTCTATCGTTTAACATGTTTGGAAATACGCTCTATTGAAATGGGATTACTTTATTAACTTTGATGAATGTTTATATGTATGTGGCATTTTATGTTCCTACTATCGGTCTGCTAATTACAAGTTTAGCGGGATTTATTCCATGTGTTTGATCTTGGAGTTGGAAGATATTAGGTATGAGTACTTGTACTCCTCACTCAAATTATTTCAGTTCAGTCTATCAACTACCTATTCAGACATACGTTACTGCTTCATACTTGCAGGAAGAAGTTTCTGATTAGAATTATATTGCACGCCGATGCTGTAACAAATACAGGAGATTTGCTGGAAAATATAGAGGATGGTTCTACTACATTCATTGTTGTTCAGTTTGTTCAGTTTAGTCGGATCATTGAAAGAGGTTCGTTGATGATGAGTTCATTGATTGCTTTTTATATTATCAGTTTTAACATGTAGTAGTCATTTATGGATTTTTCGTCTTTTGTAGGCGTTCAGTTTGACACCTTTCTGGGAGTTACCCGTTTATATGTTAACCCTGATTTCCCGGAGGTTTCGGATGCGAAGAGGAGAGTGTTGAATATTTGAAAGAAATTTCATGGCTAATGACTCAGTCAATATTAATAGTTAGATTAAGCCTTTTTTTATGAACAATTTTATCTTCCTAACTTGGTGGTTTCGGACAATTTCAGTTGCTGTGTTGCATGAGTAGATTTTTGTTTCATTAGTTTAATTATGCCGACTTCTCATTTCCTTTTCACATCTGCAACCACGTTAATTATTTTATGCTCTCTTTCTCAATTAGTCTAATTGTATGTAATGAGAGTTGCAAATTTACTACCTTTCCCACTTCTATAATTATAATACTTTTTTTTTTGCTCAATCTATAATTATAATACTTAATGACATGTGGTAAATTATTTTCATTTGGATTTATTAATGATAAAAGTATCCTTATACTCTATATCTGCATTCTCTATTACAGACGTGAGAAGATTTTCTGATATGACCGAACTACTTTTTCATTAATTGTTTTGTGATAAAAGTTTAGAAGCAAGTGTTTTTTCAATAATCCCAACTATTATAGGTACTATGTGTCAAGTTTACCCAACGAAGATAGTGTTAAGTCGTGAAATAATAACAAAGTAGGCATACACAGCAAAATACAAAAAATTGTGTTTATGTTTTATCAATGTAAATGTATTTCAACAGAAGAGAATTCGATGCCTCCTCAGTTTCTTTTGGAATCTGGAATCATATTAATTAATTGTGGGCGCTAATTTTCATTTCCTAGGATTTATTGGGCCCGATGTGGTTTAAAGATTGCTTTCACAATAAGTCTCATCCTAATTAATTAAAGTAGACGATGGTTGAAGGGAATTTACTGACGTTATTAAATTGTGTTTGCAATCGGTTTATACTCTGTCTTCATTTACGAGGTGACATTAGCAACACCACCCCTTTAAAGCGTGCATTCTGATTGGTCATTTCGTAGTTGTTTTTCAAACCTTCGTAAACCTATTTAAGCTGATGCAATTATGGGTATAACTGCAAAAATCGTCCTATATTTGCATTTCCAATGTTAAGTATTTCTTCAATCTTTTAATATCAATATATTTGATCAAAAAATGCTTATTCCCAACAATCTTATAAATGCAGATTCGCTTATGCCTTCATTGATATATGAAGCCAGGTAGTTCAACGTTGAGTAAATATCCCGCGTGTATGTTCAGTAATAGATAGGAATAAGCAAATATTAGGTTTTACATTAATACTAGCATTTAATGAATTTACCAAAATCATCTGCTTTTGTGATGTAACTTCATTCACACGTATCAAATTAATATGCCAAGCTTCTCAGTCCTATATGAGACACTGACAGATGTAATATATAGTTCAACAGTTTTTTAAAAGAAGTTAGTCTACACCCAGCATTTATTCAACTGTATGTTTATTCCCGCCCAAAATTGGTTATATAGGCCAGTCCCATTGGGTAATCTTCAAACAACGCATTCCTAAGCATCAGAAATTGTTCATTTCATTCCATAAGGAAGAGTAAGGAAACACACTATCAAATATTCACAAGTTATCATTTTAGAAACTATTTATACATAACCGGATGCGTTTAAATCATCTCTTTCATATCGTACTAACACAGTTTTATCAGGGCATGAAGATCCTATTTTCTGATGTCAACGATAGCAAGTACACTTGGATAGTACATGCAAAAGTGTTGAGGAAATGGGTGGTCAGAAGAAAGGCGGCTCCTTATGCGGTATGGAAGATAGGGATGATTTTGGTGGATGAAGAGGTTGATGTTAATTTATATTATGATATCATTGGATGGTTTTTATTTTGCTGCATTACGTTTCTGTGTAAGCTTAATATCATCAACACTGATGGATTAAAGTATTATCCCTTCTTAATGTATTTTACTATTTATAGCTTACTAGGATAGAGGTTACTGCAACACACAAGAATATGATAGGAAAATGGACTGACGAACCTAAGGAAGGTGTTGTATACAAATTCCAGAATTTCCAGGTCCTTGAAAATGATGATAAGTATAGGGTAACAACACATCAATGGAGGTTCAATTTTCACACCTACACGTATGTTGAAGAGTCGGATGTAGACATTTCCGATGAGGCATATAATTTCAAGTCTATTATAGACATACAACAACGTAACGTAACCGACGGTGGACTAATAGGTTTGCACGCATCATTTCAACCGTATTTTTTCACATTAGAACGTGCGATTTATTTACGTTGCTTTATGCTTTAACAATATACTGTCTGTCATTTTTAAATTTTTTAAAAAATGCAGACATGATTGGTTTTTTGCACGCTTTTGGATGTTTGCAAGATCAACAGAGGGAGTTTGATATAATAAAGAGGCTTAACTTTAGCATTGCAGATGAAAAGTACTTTATGTTCATTATCTTTGAAAATTAACTTCTTGGGGTAGGTTTACATACCGGTTTTCTTTTAATTTGGAACACATTGTTATTCCTTGTAGTGAAAACTTAATCAACATCAACCTTTGGGGTGATTGTGCTGAAGAGACATATGCACCCAAAAAAAAAGACATGGAACCCCCAATAATTGTCCTTGTGCGTTTTGCTAGATTAAATAGGAATAAAGGTTGTTCCCTTGCTTTTACTGTCTTTCCCTTGTTGAGAATATTCACATAACGTTGCAGGCAATTTTGATTTACTTTTTTCCATGTTTTTTGTAATACCCGGATATTTATTTATCTGGAATATTATATTGTGATAATCAAATACCTGTTCTTTATAGGTGAATATATGGTCTCAAAGTGTGTGTTGTATTTATCTTATTTTTTTAAGATAATTTCTCTTAAATTAGAAGGAAATAAGTGTCAAAAGTCCTAAAAATGCATTTGTGGGTCATGAAATACCCTGAGAATATTATGATAAATCTTAAGAGCCAATAAAATATTTATTAAAAATTAGAAAGTATGTTGTATCTAATTTTGGCAATTTAATAAAATATTTCCTTGAAATTTAGAAAGGGGAAAAATTAAATATTATTTTGGGAACCCTAAATGACTCCATGATTTTTAATATAATGCATGAGACATAAATTATCAATGTCAATGTAATAGTTGTGAGAAAATGATTGATCTTAATTAAGAAAATTATCAACAATTAGTAAGTGATTAAATAAATAATTAATGGCTAATTATTTAAGCAGGAATCAAGGGAAATGTCCCAAGTTAATCATGAACAACCCTAATTAGATATTAATGGTCAAGATTAGCATAAATATAAATGCTAATTAATTAGAAATGATTAAGGAAAATGGATAAGATTAAGTACATAAAATCCCTTAAGCTTAAAAGATTACTAACCATGTGTTTAAGGCTCTAATTAAGCTTGCTAATTAACTTTGACAAATTAAACATTAAGCAATGGTTAGGATGTAATCTAATAAAGCAAGATCAAAGGCTACAATAATTTTAGCAATTTAAAATGTCTAAATCCATGTAATTATGTAAGGACCAATGGGAGAATTTTGTTGATTAATATAAGATAATTAAAATATAATATAAATTAATTAAAAAACAAAATAAAAATGAAAAAGGGGGGGAGCCGAAAATGTTGATTTTTGGGGAGAGAATGAGTGAATTTTGCAAGTGGAGATAAAATAATAATATAAAATGAGATATTTGTTGAAAAAGCAAATAGGGTAAATGAGAACCGATAAAAATTAAGTCCTATCTTGAAATCCTTGAACTAGGTTTCTAACATCAAGACTTTTTATGAACAAGTGAATTTTTATC
This sequence comes from Acacia pycnantha, assembly GCA_025563575.1. NCBI lineage: Eukaryota > Viridiplantae > Streptophyta > Magnoliopsida > Fabales > Fabaceae > Acacia > Acacia pycnantha. The sequence continues at coordinate 55,559 of JAMWYP010000366.1, read as the reverse complement.
CCGAAGTGGGTTATAGCCGATGTCATTTCCGTAACCGACGGCGTTTATCCTAAAATGGTTAACAGGCTAGGAAATACCCTTAATGGGACCATAATTTTTGTTAATCCAAATATTTCTCAAGAGGAAGCTTAGACCTCCAAGGTTATGCTAAGGAATATTTGAGATTATTTAAGATTACGCGATTAGAACACCGAACAGGGGATTTTATCGGTTAAATCCATAAAGCAAGAGGATGACATCATGTGCATGACATCATGTTTGGGAGGATGACACAAGGGGGAGGTCGGCCAAGGCAAGGAAAAGGTGGAGATTGAAGCTTGGAAAAAACCCTAAATCCTAAGGCTAGAAATCAAGAAGGAAAAGTTGTGAATAGTGAAAATTTTGCCTATAAATAGGCCCACATCTCTTTGCAAAATCTTCACACCAAATTCAAGAGTGAATTTCAAAATCTTAGAGAGAAGAGAGAAGGAATAGCTCTTGAGGAAAAGTAGCAAAGCTTTGGGTAAATTCTTCGGTCCCTAGTTTGAAGTTCTAGTTTTTAGTTCGGTAGTTATAGTAGAAATGTTAGTTTGATCTTTAATCTTCCAAGTATAATTTAGATATCATGTTTTAGGGTTAAATATGATATTTATTTCAAAAATATGATGGAGGTAGAGATATGGCAAAATTTTGGAAGATTAAAGTCAAAGTAGCGAAGCTCTGGCAAAATTTAGTTGATTAGTAAAGCCAGGGGTAAAATGGTCATTTGTGCCTAAAATGTCTGTTATGATGTTGATCATTAACAAATGCGATATTGTCCTTATAGGATAACTGTGATCACGTTCCGGCTGTCAAACATACCGTATTCCGTCAGAAGTACTGAATTCCATCAACGAAGGTACGGACGTGTACTGTGACCCTAACTCTATGCTACTCATATACATATATGTGATACATAAGTTAATAGGCCGAGACTCTGTTTTGGGTCACCAATTATACATACAGCTTTACACGGGTTATAGCTTTGGTAATACCGTTTGAGTTTTCCTAGCGCTGAGGACACGAGTTGTTATCGTGGCACTGGGTATGTGCAGACATATGTGTGGGACTTTGCATCTGCTGTGTGCTTATGTTTTGTCATTGTATTGATCATGCATTTGATGTGTGCTTATGTACTGATATGCTGCTGTATTGTTATGAATATCTGTCATCCATATACTGTCATATTTAAGCATGAGGTTAACCATTACCTGAGGTCCAATGGGCATTGGACCTCAGCGCTGTAGCTTCAGGGTATGGAGGGCTAAGGGTTGGAGATAGGGGCAAGCTGCATGAGTAGACTTCTGGCCGGAGATTTTCCCTTTTGTTTATGTATTTTTAACTTTTTTAAACACTCGGATGAATGTACCATTACTATATTACACTATGGTTGATGTTTTGATTATGGATCAGTTACTCTCTTGCTCTGACGCTCTACTCTGGTGAAAAATGAAAAAAAAAATTATTCTGCTTTTAAAAATGAGATGTTACATTTTTGGTATCAGAGCCATTCATTCTGGCAAGAATTTAATGAAGTTATTTCAAACAGTTTGGTGCCGAAGGAAAGCCTAGTCTATGTGGGTTTGCCAATTAGTCTCCGTGAACTCGGTGAGGCCCCCATGATAGACACTTACCTGGTCATTCTGTTCGGTTAACTGCGTGAGGCTCTAAGCCTTTTAACTTATAGCATATTTTGAAAATGAGTACTGATATAACCCTGGTGTAATGTGTAGAGATGGAAAGAGATGAGAATCCGTATATCCTTTATTTTAGAAAGATGAGACGTACCGCTCGAAAATCTGTAGTTCCAGGAATGGTAGAACGGAGACTGAACCCTGATCCAATCTACCCTCCGCCTGAACCTGAAGCCCCACTTGCTCAAGCACACCTTGCTCCTGAATACTACTTTGAACCCCTATACAACCCATATTTTCCTGCTGTTCATTTAAACGACCCAGAGCCTGAGTATCACCTTGAATCGGGAAGCCCTGCTGGGTCAACCCATTCGTCAGTAGATGACAATTTTGATTACCCCGATATCATGAATCTAGACGAGGAGGAGGCCAACCCTGATGACTATCATTACATCTTGGATGATAATGCGGCACTAACACAGGCGTTACAGTTAGATTACATGTATGCAGAGCAAGTCACTGAGACCATCAGGGAAAGGTATCTGTTATACCTAAGCCGAGTTAGGAGCTACCATGCCATAAACGACCGTTATCCACCTGGGGACTGGATTAGATCCACCCTATTCTATTTTCCTCGAACTCGCTTTTGGGCTAGAATGATAAACGAGCTTCTTGACGAAGAACCTATCCAGAATGTCTGTATTTACCTCTGTTACCTTAAATGCTTGGTGCGCCAGCACATGTAGATGGGGAGCAACTGTTGAAGAAAGCTGGTAGGGGTAGAGGAGGAGGCAGACAACCTCGGATAAGACCAATACCAGGACCGGAACAAAATCAACTACCAAATCAACCAGAGCAGAATGAGTTACAAGAGATGAGGAGAACTCTGCAAGAACAGAAGGCTCTTACAGATGAACTTCTAGAAGAAAGGCGAGAAAGACAAGATCGAGAAGCTGAGGAGGAACAAAACACTGAGGAAGAAGAAGAGGACGAGCAAAGTGACGAGCCCGTTGATGAAGCTGAGGAGGCTGACAGATCTCAGTCACCTCCTCGACGAGAGAGAGTTGTGGAGACCACACAATACTGGGTCACCCAATTTTGCAAGCTCAAGCCACTCGCTTTCCGTGGTAAGAATGAGTTAGCTGAAGATTGGCTGATGAGTCTGGATAAGATCTTTAACGTCATGGAATGCCCGAAAAATCGGAAAGCTCAGCTTGCAATTTATAAGCTTGAAGGAGATGCTGATAGATGGTGGAGGAGCGTTGCTGCGACGTTGCGGACCCGTTATTGCCCTCTCACTTGGGAGAAGTTCCTGGAAAAGTTCAATGACCAGTATTTTCCTCCCTCAACTCAAGTGATCAAGGAGTCAGAGTTCCTCCATATCTAACAAGGTCACAAAGAGTCATTTGATGACTACTTCGCCCAGTTTACCAACCTGTCACGATATTCATCATATTTGAAGCGTGACGATGACAAAAGCTGGAAGGCAAATAGGTTTATATACGGGCTGAAATACGAGATAAGGGAGAGGCTTGTATCTCAGCAGTTTCCTGGATTGACTCAGGCTGTGGAATCCTGCCGATTAATTGAGCGTAATTTAAAAGAGCTGCGTAGATTCCGGAACTCCAACAATAGCAGTGCAGGTGAGATTCCTCGTAGAAGAGGAAGGCGCCTTGGAGTAATCCCCAAGGCGGGAACAAGAGACCATTTCAGGCTGGACAACAAAACTATCCCAGATTGACGTGATCCCAAACATGTCCAAAGTGCAAGAAGTACCATCCAAGAGTTAACTGTGATGGGAAACAAATTTGCTACAAATGCCAGAAGCCTGGACACATCAGCAGGAACTGTCCTCAGAATGCTGCGGAGACAAGACCACAAAACTCAGGTCGGATCTTTGCGCTAACCAATACAGAGGCCAGAAAATCTCCAGAGATGGTCCAAGGTACTATCTATCTTAATGGGAATCTACTTCAGGCATTGTATGATTCGGGTGCCAGTCATTCATTTATTTCCTATGATTGTGCAAAACGCTTAGGAATGCATGCCTATAGGTTACCTTATGATCTAATAGTGTCTACACCACTTGGCGTGAAATCTTTAGCTTCTGATGCATGCTTGAATTGTATTGCAAATGTGGATGGGCGAGTTTCAAAAGTGGATCTTATCCGATTACCACTTCATGGTATCGACGTTATACTCGGTCTAAATTGGCTGACGGCAAACAGTGCAATGATCGACTGTGGCAGTAAGAGGATATCATTTCCTAATTCACCCAGCGGAGATAAAATTGAAGTGAGCCTGAATTTTCTCTCTGCTACGGAAGCTGATAGATGCATGAAGCAAGGATGCCAAGCGTATATGGTATTCTTCTCGGTCAAGGTAGAAGCCGAACTTTCACTCAAAGACATCTCTGTAGTGAATGAATTTCCTGACGTGTTTCCGAAGGATCTCACTGAGCTACTTCCTATAAGGGAAGTTGAATTCACTATTGAATTGATGCCTAGCACAAGATCAATATCAAAAGCGCCGTATCGTATGGCACCAAACGAGATGCAGGAATTGAAGAAGCAACTGGAAGAGCTGTTAGAGAAGGGGTTCATTCGACCCAGCGTATCACCATGGGGAGCCCCAGTGCTGTTTGTGAAGAAGAAAGGCGGAGGTTTGCGACTCTGTATTGACTATCGTGAACTAAACAAAGTGACTATCAAGAACAAGTACCCACTTCCCCATATTGATGATCTGTTGGATCAGCTATCTGGTTCTACTGTCTTCTCAAAGATCGATCTGTGTTCGGGATATCATCAGCTGCGAGTTAAAGCTAGTGGTGTTCCCAATACAACCTTCAGAACCAAGTATGGGCATTACGAATTCCTTGTGATGCCTTTCGGTTTGACCAATACACCTGCCGTGTTCATGGACTATATGAACCGAATCTTTCATCAACACCTAGACAAATTTGTAGTGGTGTTCATAGACGACATTCTAATCTATTCAAAAAGTAGGGAAGAGCACGAAGAACATCTGCGACTAGTATTGAGTATACTTAGGGAAAAGCGACTCTATGCAAAGTTAAGCAAATGTGAGTTTTGGCTACCAGAAGTGAAATTTCTGGGCCATGTTATATCACGCGACGGAGTTGTTGTTGATCCCATCAAAGTGGAAGCAGTTCTGGACTGGAAAAGGCCAGAGACAGTTACGGAGATACGTAGTTTTCTAGGTCTGGCGGGGTATTACCGCAGATTCATACGAGATTTCTCACGTCTTGCCTTGCCATTGACAAAGCTTACGAGGAAAAACCAACCCTTTGCATGGGAAGAGGACTGTGAGGGTAGCTTTCAGAGACTGAAGGAGAGGTTGACTACAACACCAGTGTTGATTATCCCAGATCCGAGTGAGACATATATTGTCTATAGTGATGCCAGTGGGAATGGATTGGGATGTGTCCTAATGCAACAAGACAGAGTGGTGGCTTACGCCTCTTATCAGCTGAAGCCTCGCGAGTCGAACTATCCTACGCATGATTTAGAACTTGCGACTATCGTGTTCACTTTGAAGATATGGAGGCATTACCTATACGGTGTAACCGTAGAATTATACTGCGACCACAAGAGTTTGAAATATCTGTTTGATCAGAAAGAACTCAACATGAGACAACGTCGCTGGATGGAGTTGATAAAAGACTACAGCCTGGAGATAAAGTATCATCCGGGTAAGGCCAATGTCGTTGCAGATGCTCTAAGAAGAAAGACGATGCAGGTGGCGTACATGATGATTCGAGAGCAGAAGTTGCTTGAAGATTTCAGGGATTTGAACTTATCAAATCAAATTTGCGTAGGCCTCAACACACCAAATGAAGCCTACCTTGCGACTCTCCTTGTGAGTCAAGGGGAATATGATCTGAGGGATGAAGTCGAGGAAGCTCAGAAGCAAGATGATTGGGCTATTGCAATACGGGAAAAGATCTCTCGGGGTGAAACCCAAGATCATGACCTATCACCTAGTGGTTTGGTCAAGTACAAAAGGCGAATTTACATACCGTCAGTTGATGAATTAAGGCGGAAGATACTGGATGAGGCTCATAAGAGTAAGTATACTCTACATCCAGGAATAGTCAAGATGTACCAGAATATGAAATCTAAACTCTGGTGGCACAGGTTGAAGAAAGATGTAACCCAGTACGTGGCCGGATGCTTGACTTGTCAAAAAGTGAAGATCGAACAGCGACGACCCCCTAGTCTTCTTCAAGGACTAGAAATGCCAGAATGGAAATGGGAGAACGTAAACCATGGATCTTGTGGTGGGTTTACCCAAGATCAGGAATCATGATACGATATGGGTAATTGTTGACCGATTAACCAAGTCAGCACACTTCATTCTCATCAGTATCCATTACTCTCCAGAACGATTGGCGGAGATTTATATCAAGGAGATTGTGAGACTCCATGGTGTACCTAAGAGCATTGTCTCTGACTGAGATACACGATTCCAATCCCGTTTCTGGCAGGCATTACACGAAGGTTTGGGTACAAAGCTGAAGTTCAGTTCGGCTTATCACCCTCAGACCGACGGTCAATCTGAAAGAACAATACAGACGCTAGAAGATATGTTAAGAGCGTGTGCACTAGATTTCAAAGGAAGTTGGGATCGACATCTTTCGTTAGCAGAATTTGCATACAACAATAGCTATCATGCAAGTATACAAATGGCCCCGTTTGAGGCATTGTACGGGCGGAAGTGTCAATCACCTCTATGCTGGACAGAATCTTCTGAAAGGCAATTGCTTGGACCTGATATGATTGAACAGACCTCCAAGCATATCCAATTGATCAAGAAGAGACTATGCTGACAAAAGGAGAAGACCACTGAAGTTCTATGTTGGCGACCATGTGTTTCTGAAACTATCTCCAGTAACCGGTGTCGGCAGAACGCTTAAGAGACAGAAACTCAGTCCATGATATGTAGGACCATTCGAAATTTTGGCAGAGCGAGGACCAGTCGCTTATCAGATAGCCTTACCCCCGAACCTGAGTAATCTCCATGATGTTTTCCATGTGTCAAAATTGAAGAAATACCAACCAGACCGTGATCACATCATTGAGTATGAAGACGTTGAAGTAGGACATGATAATACCTTCATAGTCGAGCCGGAGCGAATTCTCAAACACCAGGAGAAACGGCTTAGAAATAAGACCATACCGATAGTGAAGGTAGTCTGGAAAGGTTTGTCACCTAATGAGGCAACTTGGGAAACAAAGAGAGACATGAGGGAGAAATACCCAAAGTTTATGGCTCGAAGTTTAGTTACGATAGATTAAATTTCGAGGGTGAAATTTTGTTTAACGGGGGGAGAAATGTAATACCCGGATATTTATTTATCTAGAATATTATGTTGTGATAATCAAATACCTATTCTTTATAGGTCAATATATGGTCTCAAAGTGTGTTTTGTATTTATCTTATTTTTCTAAGATAATTTATCTTAAATTAGAAGGAAATAAGTGCCAAAAGTCCTAAAAATACATTTGTGGGTCATGAAATACCCTGAGAATATTATGATAAATCTTAAGAGGCAATAAAATATTTATTAAAAATTAGAAAGTATGTTGTCTCTAATTTTGGCAATTTAATAAAATATTTCCTTGAAATTTAAAAAGGGGAAAAATTAAATATTATTTTGGGAACCCTAAATGACTCCATGATTTTTAATATAATGCATGGGACATAAATTACCAATGTCAATGTAATTGTTGTGAGAAAATGATTGATCTTAATTAAGAAAATTATCAACAATTAGTAAGTGATTAAATAAATAATTAATGGCTAATTATTTAAGCAGGAATCAAGGGAAATATCCCAAGTTAATCATGAACAACCCTAATTAGATATTAATGGTCAAGATTAACATAAATATAAATGCTAATTAATTAGAAATGATTAAGGAAAATGGATAAGATTAAGTACATAAAATCCCTAAAGCTTAAAAGATTACTAACCATGTGTTTAAGGCTCTAATTAAGCTTGCTAATTAACTTTGACAAATTAAACATTAAGCAATGGTTAGGATGTAATCTAATAAAGCAAGATCAAAGGCTACAATAATTTTAGCAATTTAAAAGGTCTAAATCCATGTAATTATGTAAGGACCAATGGGAGAATTTTGTTGATTAATATAAGATAATTAAAATATAATATAAATTAATTAAAAAAATGAAAAGGTGGGGCCGAAAATGTTGATTTTTGGGGAGAGAATGAGTGAATTTTGCAAGTGGAGATAAAATAATAATATAAAATGAGATATTTGTTGAAAAAGCAAATAGGATAAATGAGAACCGATAGAAATTAAATCCTAAATAACTAGAAATTAAATCCTATCTTGGTTAACAGGCTAGGAAATACCCTTAATGGGACCATAATTTTTGTTAATCCAAATATTTCTCAAGAGGAAGCTTAGACCTCCAAGGTTATGCTAAGGAATATTTGAGATTATTTAAGATTACGCGATTAGAACACCGATCAAGGGATTTTATCGGTTAGATCCATAAAGCAAGAGGATGAGATCATGTTTTGGAGGATGACACAAGGGGGAGGTCGGCCAAGGCAAGGCAAAGGTGGAGATTGAAGCTTGGAAAAAACCCTAAATCCTAAGGCTAGAAATCAAGAAGGAAAAGTTGTGAATAGTGAAAATTTTGCCTATAAATAGGCCAACATCTCTTTGCAAAAGTATAAAAGATACACAGCTTGCCCTAACGCATATTGTACGTAAACGAGTACGAAGGCCTCGTAATTGTCCGAAGTGTAAAACTTCACGATACAAAGTGAAATCCTTGAACTAGGTTTCTAACATCAGGACTTTTTATGAACAAGTGAATTTTTATCCCGAAGTGGGTTATAGCCGATGTCTGTAACCGACGGCGTTTATCCTAAAATGGTTAACAGGCTAGGAAATACCCTTAATGGGACCATAATTTTTGTTAATCCAAATATTTCTCAAGAGGAAGCTTAGACCTCCAAGGTTATGCTAAGGAATATTTGAGATTATTTAAGATTACGCGATTAGAACACCGAACAAGGGATTTTATCGGTTAGATCCATAAAGCAAGAGGATGAGATCATGTTTTGGAGGATGACACAAGGGGGAGGTCGGCCAAGGCAAGGCAAAGGTGGAGATTGAAGCTTGGAAAAAACCCTAAATCCTAAGGCTAGAAATCAAGAAGGAAAAGTTGTGAATAGTGAAAATTTTGCCTATAAATAGGCCAACATCTCTTTGCAAAATCTTCACACCAAATTCAAGAGTGAATTTCAAAATCTTAGAGAGAAGAGAGAAGGAAGAGCTCTTGAGGAAAAGTAGCAAAGCTTTGGGTAAATTCTTCGGTCCCTAGTTTGAAGTTCTAGTTTTAGTTCGGTAGTTATAGTAGAAATGTTAGTTTGATCTTTAATCTTCCATGTATAATTTAGATATCATGTTTTAGGGTTAAATATGATGGAGGTAGAGATATGGCAAAATTTTGGAAGATTAAAGTCAAAGTAGCGAAACTCTGGCAAAATTTAGTCGATTAGTAAAGCCAGGGGCAAAATGGTCATTTGTGCCTAAAATGTCTGTTATGATGTTGATCATTAACAAATGTGATATTTTCCTTATAGGATAACTGCGATCACGTTCCGGCTGTCAAACATATTGTATTCCGTCAGAAGTACTGAATTCCGTAACGAAGGTACGGACGCGTACTGTAACCCTAACTCTATGCTACTCATATACATATATGTGATAGATAAGTTCATAGGCCGAGACTCTGTTTTGGGTCACCAATTATACATACAGCTTTACACGGGTTATAGCTTTGGTAATACCGTTTGAGTTTTCCTAGCGCTGAGGACATGAGTTGTTATCGTGGCACTGGGTATGTGCAGACATATGTGTGGGACTTTGCATCTGCTGTGTGCTTATTTTTGTCATTCTATTATTGATCATGCATCTATTGTGTGCTTATGTACTGATATGCTGCTGTATTGTTATGAATATCTGTCATCCATATACTGTCATATTTAAGCATGATGTTAACCGTTACCTGAGGTCTAATGGGCATTGGACCTCAGCTGTAGCTTCAGGGTCTGGAGGGCCAAGGGTTGGAGATAGGGGCAAGCTGCACGAGTAGACTTCTGGCCGGAGATTTTCCCTTTTGTTTATGTATTTTTAACTTTTGTAAACACTCGGATGAATGTACCGTTACTATATTACACTATGGTTGATGTTTTGATTATGGATCAGTTACTCTCTTGCTCCGACGCTATACTCTGATGAAAAATGAAAAAAAAAACAAATTATTCTGCTTTTAAGCATTTTTTTATCAGAGTATGGACATTTGTGTGATGCCTTTAATGCAACTTTGGTTACTCTTAATCCAAAAATTACAGAGGCAGATTTGTTGAAGGAAAGGTTAGATATTTCTTCCAACTATGTACAACGTCTTTAAAAAAAATGTTCTCCTTACAAAACTAACCAATAAATATATGTTTACATATATTACATGTGTAGGCTTAGTCAAGACTCTGTTGGTAGTCAAATGTTTACTCAAATTTCAAGTGTTGAAAATCCTACATATTCAGTTGAATCTCTTATAACTTTTCGAACAAGGATTCCATTGTGTGAGATTGCAAAGATAGATCAAGTAAGCTGAAGTCATTAGCCAATTTACAACTTTTTTAATTGTTTCGGTGTGTTGATTATAGTATGTTCATCTGTCTTTAATATGCATAGATGTCTAGCTACAAGGAAGTTTACTAATAAGTCTTTCTTTAGGAGTGTGATGTCGTTACCAAAGTAATGATTCAGAAGGTTGAAACACTTTATGGGTGGTCGTATGATGCCTGTCCTTGTGACAAGAAGCCCGAATACCAGCCAAATGGTACTCTTAGATGTTCAAAGTGTGATAAAGATGTGCTAATGACTGTTCCTAAGTCTGACTCTTATTGTATTCTAAATTTTCTTCATTATATCCTAATCTTTAAGTATAACTCATGTCTGGTGGAATGCCATTCCATTTTGTAGATATAAGATTCGCTACAAGGTGTACGACGACACAGGTAAATGTTCAATCATATTCTTTGATCGTCATGCAACTGAGTTATTGGGCAAATATGCGTCAAAGATCAAAGAAGATATGAAACAGGTCCTTTCGTTGTTATTATCTCATTTTTACGCATAAACATTTTAATGGCCGTCTGAAAATTCTATATATTTTTAAATTGGTTAAAATAGGAGGGTCGAAATTCTACTTTTCCGGAAGAGCTCGATAAAGTTGCAGGAAAGGTTGTCATCGTCAAATTAAGGATTAAAAGTCACAATATTAAACATAGGACAAGGAGCATTGGTGTCACTTAGTTTTGTGCTGATACTCACTTGATTGAACAGTTTCAGTATTCAAATGTTGAGGTTGATTCTGAAGTTAATTTAAAAAATTATATGTTATAAGAAATTCTAAAATACCTTCATTTGATAACGATTTGTTATTTTACACTTTGTAGGTTCAAACTGGAAATGTGATAGAGGTACAAATTTTTTAATTTTTTTAATATTATGTGTTACATCTAACTTAATTTTTGTATACTTTTTACATGCTAATAGGAATCAACGGCCTCGAAGGACTCACAAACTATTGCCATTGAAGATGATGATAATTTATTGTCATAGCTTATAACCCCAACAGACATCAACTCCAAAAGAAAGAAACTAACTGGTGACATGCTAAATGTCTCTGAAGATCTTGGCCTTTCTAAATTGTCGACACCAAAGTTGAGCTCTACCAAACCTATGAAGAACATCAAGAAGGAGAAATTTTAGTTTCACATGTAACTGTAGTCCATATTTTGGACTTCTTTTTGTTTCATCACGATGGGTTATTATTAGGCAACACAATTGTTTGAATGTTGTTGTCCTCCTTCGTTGTTAAGTTTGATATTTTAAACCTTATTATGGTTTCCTCAATGCATTAATTCATGGTTTTTTGAACACTACTATTATTTTCCAGTTTTCACACATTAAATAATAACAATGTATTCCATGGTACTTCAAATTCACTACGTTCAAATTAGCTTGTATGGATAACTTTGATATTTAACCTCAATTCATTAGTTAAGTTGCGTTTCTGAATATATATCAAATGTTTCTGATTTTTTTTAAAAATATATGATTGATTGATGAGATCAACCCACTTATTGTTTGTAATACATAGATAATCATAGTCATTAAAATATACGATAACCTTCGTAATCAGTCTGTTTCAATTAACAACTTCCAAGATTTATTAGCCATTTAACGAGTTTTTTAAATTGTTTTCACTTGATTTATTAGTGATATTTTGATGGTTTCACATGATCTACCTTAGTTTCAAATATGTAAGTATAACGTTTGATAATGAATTTGAAACACATAGACTAATGTAAGTTACTAAGACGGTCGAATTATAATATTTTTGATTATTTTTTTTAGGAAAAAATAATTGTAGCTATTGACACACTTATGATACACATATATTAATTAACAAAGAATGTTCAAATTTTTAAAACTCAAAAAAAGTTTATAATTGAGATTTATATAACTATAATGAGTTGCAAACAATATTTATTTAAATTGACAAAACTTAATACTTTGTCTTTTAATTAGGAAAAAAAAAACTTCAGAATGTTTTCCTAAAATTAGGACTTGGTGTAGTATTTTAGAGAGTATCTGATTTCTGTAAGCTATACAAAGACCTACCCTATAACCTAAATTGCTCGTTTGTATGTGCTTGCAATTGACTGTATCTACTCCCTATTTGTGGCCAAAGGCATTTAATGTATTATAGTTACAATCTCGTAAATTTCATTGGGTTGCATGTTTCTGATCTGCATGGTTTCAATGAAATAACCACAGATGTTAAATAAGTCAAAGGCACTTTCTTCACTCTCTCCTACCATCATAATAGTAATTAATTATCTCAACTATCTTTTACAGATGGTTCAATTTCCAAAATCCATGCAACCGCGGTCAATATTTTTCTGCATACAGCTGTTTAAACAGAGCTCTTGAGTGTAATGTAAAATCGATGCGTATTGAAAATTTCCACTTCTGCTGACCTGGCGATCCATGCCAACAGAATGCAAAAGTAATTCCAATCTAACCGTCTATTTCCTCATATGAAACTTTCAAAGTTCAGATCATCCTTTTAGATATCAAGTTTCCAATAAACATAAAGTCATCATCATCTACATATATTGCGTGATGATGTATGAATGTTCAAGAAATACCATTTCGAAATAATTGTATTTCCAAAACTTTTTTTCATCATATGAGGAAGAAGCGATCAGAAGTTGGAAACCAGATACTCAATGGTGGAAGTGGTGAGTTTTATAAACTGCTACTGTTGTTTTATTAAATTCTGTAGTTATTCATATATCATGCATACTAAGTAGTGTTGTTTGTTATGGTTTAAATGACTACTTTTGCAGGTAAACGATTATGTTCAGAGAATCAGACATCACACGAAAGTCATTTTTTAGTTGAAAACATCAGAGAACAAGTAATAAATAGAAGGTATAAAGTTTGTCATTCACTTTCAAAAGATGAAATGAAAACATCACCAGACCCAGCAATTAGTTCTTCGATTTCTACATTTGACAAAAGATCCGTTTTAACTGATATTACCAACAATCCAAGTAACTATTCCTCAATTCAAAGCAAAGCAAATGCAATTATTGAAGACATAAGCATAGTTGCCACTCCTTCGGCTCACGTGAACTGACATAATATAAGTCAGAAGAGCCGAACTAGGAGAACCACAAAAATTGTTAATCAAGTTGCAACAGATTTATTGAAACGGATCAATGAATTTATAGATGAAAGTAAGTACGGTTAACAATTTCTGGCTTATTGTCATCTAATTTATTATGCTGTCTGTTTATTTAATTGATGTTATCATAAACTAAAATATTCAATAATTTGTAGGAGATACTCATGTACAATATCATGAAGGATATCTGCATGGAGATATTGACACCAACTTGCCTCATACATTTGCTTCAAGTTATTTAGATGAAGGTGATGCTAATTATGAGTGTCAGTTTTGCGGTGCCAATATGTGGTTTTCAGAAAGGTTGAAAAGGTTGAAGAAATCTGAGAGACCACAGTTCAACATTTGTTGTTGTCATGGAAAGATTACTGTGCCTTTACAAGATCCACCTGAAGAGCTTCGTGAATTGTTTTTCAATAAACAATTACCTGCTTCGAAATTTTCTTTTACATACATTCGTTTATACAACAATATGTTTTGTTTTACTTCGATGGGTGGCAGAATCGATCATTCAATAAACTCAAAGGGTGGAGGACCTTACTCATTGTACTTTCAGGACAAAATCACCATTTCATAGGGAGTTTATTGCCGCCAGAGGGAAACCCTCCGGTCTACGCTCAATTGTACATTTACGACACTGACAATGAAGTTTCTAATCGTATTTCAACTGTGAGGTAAGATTTAAATCAAGAAGTTGTTTCTCTTTAACATTGAGTTGTTGAATATGAAGCAATGTTGAAGTCGTAATCGTACATTGTTTTTGAATGTTACAGCCGTCATGGTGGTGCTGAAAATTTGGATCCAAGTATCGTGGAATTGATAAAAGTATGACTTGACAAGCATAACTCTATTTTAAAACACTATAGATCTGCTGCAGAAATTATAAAGCATGATGTTGTCCATGATGTTAACATTAGGCTAATCAGGAATGGCAACTCAAGTGGTCTTGATAAGAAATATAATGTGCCAACAACTTCAGAGCTTGCTGCTCTCATTGTAGGTGATTTTGACAACTCATACACCAATAGAGACATAATTGTAAAACGACAGTGTGGAGCGTTGCAAAGGATTGATGAATTACACATGGCATATCTGCCACTTCAGTATCCCTTATTTTTTCATTATGGAGATAATGGATATGACTCCTCAATGTAACATGCCCAAGAATCCCTATCAAAAACTAAAAAAAAAAACGAGGCTTACCCCGCAAGAATACTTGGCTTTTCGACTGATGAGGAGAAATTCAGAACAGTCAGTCATTCTGCATGGGAAAAAATTACTTCAACAATTTATTGTTGATGGATATTCGATGGTTGAAAGTGACAGGTTGAACTACATTAGAAACCATAAAAAAGAATTAAGGGTTGATCTATACAGTGGAATTTCAGACACAATAACTAGAGGAGAAACAGATCCTTTATCAATTGGATGAGGAGTTATTCTACCATCTTCTTTCACTGGTGGTGCTAGATATATGATTCAAAACTACCAAGATGCAATGACAATATGCGCATGGGCTGGCTATCCAGATATTTTTTTAACTTTTACATGCAACCCAATGTGGCCTGAGATAATTCATCATTGTAATGAAGATGGATTGAAACCTTGAGATAGACCAGAAGTGTTGAGCAGGATATTCTATATAAAACTTCACAAATATGATACACATTGTGAAGGATGAGAAGATTTTTGGTACAATCAAAGCAGGTCAGTTTTTTAAAATATGTCTCTTATAAATCTTTACTACTTTTTCAATAGTATAAATGACTGTTTAATACATGTGTTCAATGAAATCTATTTTTAAAATGCCAGTGATTACTTTTATGTTTTCAACGAAATAATATATATTTTCCTAAATAACTTCATGCTTTCTGCCTTTATAATGTGGTTTAAATCAATTGCGTCTACATAGTGAAAATCATGCTGGCCTTGTAAGTAGGGTTAAAGTTATTTATCCTATTCGATTAGCATTTCTTTGGCAAATTAAATTGTAAGTAGAGATGAAACAATTTTTCAATTGTAAGAAAATGATTTTGATTAGTGGTAATTTTCTCCATCTCTTTTGGAATAATCATTAATTATTTTGAGGTAGCAGTAAAGGTAAATATTTTGTTTCGTTTTTTTTCCCCATTCAGTTTCAACTAATATCTTAATATTACTTTGCCACAATTTTTTTTAAAAAAACTGCTCATTCATTTTTAAGTTAATTAGTGTATGTATATTATCATGCATTAAAAAAAAAAAAAAAACTTTAACTATAGGTAGATATTTTTTGAACAATTTCATCGGTTAACAACAGGATACCAATAATTGTATGAATTTATTTCTACTTTGTTATATTCTTTTTGTTTTGACAGTTCATG
Organism: Acacia pycnantha; assembly: GCA_025563575.1. Taxonomy (NCBI): domain Eukaryota; kingdom Viridiplantae; phylum Streptophyta; class Magnoliopsida; order Fabales; family Fabaceae; genus Acacia; species Acacia pycnantha. The sequence continues at coordinate 39,716 of JAMWYP010000366.1, read as the reverse complement.
GTTACGTTAACTAATTGAAATTTATAACGCAAAACCCATTATCTTATATTAAAGTCATTAAATACTGTTTACTTTTATTACTGCAGAGGTATACATAGTTGAGTTCCAAAAAAAGAGGGTTACCACATGTGCATATTATATTGTGGTTGTCGGAATCGGACAAGATTCGTACACCACATGATGTTGACAAGATAATATCTACAGAGATTCTAGATAGAGCTTCTGACCCATAATTATATGAGTTAGTTGGAAGTTACACGATCCATGGTCCATGCGATAGATCTTCAGGGAGTGCACCTTTCATGAAAGATGGTAGATGCTCTAAGTATTTCCCAAGAAAATATAATGAGCATACAATGTTGGATGAAAATGGTTATCCAACATATCGTCGAAGAAATGATAACCGTACTGTGACAAGGAAGGGTATTGAGTTTGACAACCGGTTTGTTGTTCCTTACAATTATAGGTTGTTGAAATTATTTCATGGCCATTTGAATGTTGAAAAGACAAATCAATCACGTGCCATCAAGTACCTATTCAAATACATAAGTAATTAAAGGGCATGACCGTGTTATCGCAGGCATATACGATACTAATGATGGTGTAGATTCGCAACAAGGGTTTGACGAAATTTCCCACTACCTTAATTGTAGGTACATCTCCTCATGTGAGGCGTCATGGAGAATTTTTGGATTTGATATTCATCATAGACAACCACCTGTTGAGAGGTTAATTTTCCACCTCCCTCATCAGCAATCGGTTTATTTCACTCAAACTGATACTATGTCATCGTTACTTAACAACCCTAGGGTTAAAGAGTCAATGTTCCTTGCTTTGATGGAAAAAAATAAATAAAGATGATCCATTTGCCAGAACACTTACTTACTCTCAGTTCCCTAACTATTTTACATTTGTTAGGGAAAAGAGGTTATGGAAACTCCGTGAACGTGGGTTTTCAGTTGGAAGGTTAGGTCATCGTATACCATCTCAGGGAGAATTATATTACCTCCGTTTATTGTTGACAAAGGTTCGTGAGCCAACAAATTATACAAATATAATGACTGTCAATAATGTAGTTTACTCAACATTCAGAGAAGCATGTTATGCACTTGGTTTATTAGATGATGACAATGAGTTCATAGATGCAATTAAAGAAGCATCTTTGTAGGCATCTGGCAATTACCTTCGTAAATTTTTCACCAGCATGCTATTGAGTTACTCACTATCTCAACTAGCTATTGTTTGGGAACAGACAAAAGATATTATTTGTGAGGATCTATTACAAATTAGTGATGCTGACCCACAATTTACAGGTACAGTACTATAGTTTCTAACCATTTATAATACCTATATTGTATTGAAATAATAAATTAAATTTGTAGTTTTATTATTTAAATTCCATAGATGTAAATAGTTGTCCAAACACTTATACTATGTTACCTTTGTCATACAAATGTGAAGATTACAAATGCCCATAAAGAAGCTACAGGTCTATATCAAATTGAAAAAATGTTGCTACGGAATGTCAAAAGCCTATGTGACTATCCATTAATGCCTACACCAGAGGAAGAGAACATTATTGATACGTCATGCCAGCTAATTTTGCAAGAGATGAATTACAATAGAGATAAGGAGATTGAAGCCTCTAAAAGAATGCACGATTAATGACTGAGGAGCAGAAACAAGTGTTTTTATGAGATAATGAGAGTCGTTTCTTCAAAAAAGGGAGTTTCTTTTTTGTGCATGGTTTTGGTGGTACGGGAAAAACTTTTATATGGAATGCATTGACAGCTTCTGTACGGGGATACGGTGGAATCATCCTTAATGTAGCTTACAGTGGAATAGCAGCAACTCTACTACCATCAGGTAGAACTGCACATTCAAGGTTCTGCATTCCTATTGATGTTAATGAAGATTATTTTTGTTCAATTACTCATAATTCACCAATTGCAAACTTAATCAAGGCAACAGATCTCATTATTTGGGATGAAGCACCAATGATTAAGAGACATTGTGTTGAGGCTTTTGATCGAACGTTGAAGGACTTAATGAAATGCAGTTCGATTTTTTGGGGGAAATGTATTGTGATGGGTGGTGATTTTAAGAAAATCCTACTAGTTAAACCTAAGAGTGGTTGTGCAGAAATTGTCAATGCAGTAATCAATGCTTCTCATCTCTGGAAGGAATGCAGATTACTTCGCCTCACCAAGAATATGAGGCTTAAATCTTCAAGCAATCCAATTGAACAATGTAAAATTAAAACATTTTCAAAATGGTTGCTACAAGTTGGAGATGGAGACCTAGGATTACCACATGATGGTGTTGCAGAAATTTCAATACCGAACAAGCTACTGTTAAATGATGACTGTGATCCGATTAGGTCCATTGTTCAATCTACCTACCCAAATTTAGTTGAACATGTTGTTGATATAGATTACCTCAATAACAGGACCATTCTTACTCATTTAACTGAAAATGTTGATACTTTGAACGAATACATTTGTTCTTTGCTGCCAAATGATCCGGTAGAGGATTTCAGTTTAGACTATATAAGTCGTACAGATCAGGAAAATGGAAGTTTAGAGGATTTGTATGACACAGAATATCTCAATGCAATTAAGTGCTCAGGGATTCCTCATCATAAATTGGTTTTGAAAGTAGGTGTACCGGTTATGTTAATAAGAAATATTGATCAAGCAGTTGACTTGTGCAATGGTACAAGGCTACAAGTAACACAACTTGGCAAGAATGTCATTAAGGCTAAGGCATTGAATGGCATAAGCGCTGGTGAAGATATTTGATACACAGAATGGATATGAACCCATCTGAATCTAAATTGCCTTTCAATATGACAAGGAGGCAATTTCCCATCATAATATCATTTGCAATGACAATAAACAAAAGCCAAGGCCAATCAATGTCACATGTTGGTCTCTACCTTCCGAGTCCAGTATTCTCACATGGGCAACTATATGTCGCATTATCCAGAGTGAAGAGCTTCAAAGGTTTGAGGATACTTATATTGGATGAATTCAAAAAATCCAATAGTACTTCAACAACAGATGTTGTGTATAGAGAAGTTTTTCAAAACCTTGATTTCAAATAAGGTCATGTTTTTAATTATTGGTGTTTTTATAAGTAGCAACATGTATTATTCAGTTATATCTATGTACACATTTTACATATCCGTGCAACACACGAGGAGAAAGTCTTGTTATATATAGAAAACTAAAAGTCCTCAGTAATCACATGTTGGGCCAATCATCATCATTTTATTTTGCACTGCAACCAGACCTGCATTTTCTTGGGCCTAATTATTTTAATATATCAGAACAACTTTTTTTAGAATTTTAATTAATATGTAAACAACTATTTCAACATATATCTTTTTTTTTCTCAAAATTTCAACATATATTAATCCATTAGTAAAATTAAATTTAATTAAAAGCACTTATTTTATTTGTAAATTTTTTTTTTTAAAAATGACTATTAAGCTTTAAAAATTTTTAAGACATTACGTGTTAAGTATGACGGTAATTGGGACAAGCGACAAGAGAATTAATACTATTTTAAACTAAGCAAAAAAAAAAAAAAAGTGGTTCCCTCCAATCCTTTTTATAAGAGAAAATTTTTTAATTGACTTGGTCTTTTTTATAAGAACTCAATAAGAATTATCTGAACATTTAGTGAAGTTTTTTGCTTTTTCACCCCCTCATTAATTATATATATTGCATTAATTAAAAAGTTAATGATACTTGTATTTACTTTATTTCTCTCTCTTACTTGTCTCTCATAAACAAGGGAATACTAGAAAAGTAAATTTTATTTTGCACATACTTATATTTTTAACCAATTTTAATTGTTTTCTTAAACCGTGTAATTTGGCTATTGAGCTTATATAAATAAGACTGGAGGAGGATTAACAATTTGAATTGAAGAGAACCATAATACCCACCTAAACTTCCCAATACTCAACGAAAAATTAAAATTATCTCAACTATATGGTTCTTACCACGCAACTAGAGTCAAGCAATAGTTTAATAAATTTAGGAAAATTAATCAAGAAATATCTATAATTTCAACTCATTTTAATCATATATATTTGTAGTGTTTTCCTTTTTATTGAGTCTTTTCGTTTGCTCAATTATAAGTATTAATTTTAATATTAATAATCTACTCATTTGTAAGGAAATCAGTCTTAATTGTTGACGAGTGACTCTCACTCACAAAATTGGGATAATCAATATTGATTGTCATCATCATCCATTGATAGTTATCACTATTTTATTATGAACTGTGCAGCATGAAGTATTTTTTTAAGGTGCATTTAGCACTCTAAAGTATTTTGTAGTACATCTAACTCCCTAAAATACTTTGTTTAGAAAAATACTTCAATGTGATGGATGCACTACAAAATCCCTTAGGATATGTTGTATGCACCTTGAAAAATACTTCACTGTGTTAATTTTGATTCTTTTTTAAGTCATCTTTTATAAGGCTCACTTTGATCCCATTTGAGGAACATTGACCAAATCAACTAAAAGATCAAGGCGAAGCTCTGAATACTGAATGGGCAACCAAAAAAAAAACACTTGATTTATTTTTGGTATCCCACCCGATTCATCGGAACCTTCTTTTCCGACTAATCCGGATTTCGCCCCGCGTCGAGCCCACGGTCGTGGGGGAAGAGCTCCCAACACCATTTTCACCATTTTCATGCCTCGAACCAAGGACGTGGTGGTGAGAAAACAAATCCCTTACCATTTGCTCCCAATGGTTGTTGGTAAAAAAAAAAAAACTTGATGAATGCGAAGCCCAACTCACAATTGTGTATGCGCTTTGATTTCTTTAGCATTCCGTACTATTCAACAGCAAGGCCCATTAAATTTTAATTAAGCCCAAGCTCAGTGTGCTATGTGAGGCCCAATTATAAATAGAAAACAAGTACTCCCTCTGGTTCTTAATATAAGGCACCAACTAACAAGTTTATTTGATCCTTTTATAAGGCACTTGCTTGTTCCCAATGAGCATTGATTATTTTTTTCCATGTCTGCCCCTAATTAATAAAAGTAATGGATGAGAGTAATAATTAATATAATATTAGAGTTTAGTGCAATTAGTAGGGGTAATATTGGAAATTACTTAGATTCCAGGACAACTTTATTGACTTTAACTACTTTTATTGGTTTGTAAGAAAAGTTAGTTGGTGCCTTATAATAAGGACCAGATGGAGTACTCATGAATCACATGTTGGGCCAATCATCATCATTGTATTTCGCACTCCAACCAGACCTGCACATGATACCAAAAAAAAGAACCAGACCTGCATTTAATATATTATTTTGGGCCTAATTCTTTTAATATATCAAAATAACTTTTTCTTAGAATTTTAATTTATATGTAAACAACTATTTCAACATATATCCATCCATTAGTAAAATAAAATCTAATAAAAAGCAGTTATTTTATTTTTAATTTTTTTTTAAAAAAAATGACTATTAAGCTTTAAAATTTTTAAGACGTTTCTTGTTAAGCATAACGGCAATTGGGACGAGTGACAAGAGAATTAATACCATTTTAAACTCAGGAAAAAAAAAAAATACTCCCTCTAGTCTTTTCTATAAGAGCAAAAATTTTAATTGACTTGGTCTTTTTTATAAGGATGATCTAAACATTTAATGAATTTTTTTTATATTTTTACTCATCTTTATATATATATATATATCTTAAAGAGATAAACAAATGAATATGTTCATGTTCGGTTGATAATGGTCGTATAGTGCGGGACCCAAAGCCTAATTCAAAGTCATTAAACTTTATTAATTTTCTAGTTATTAAACGTGTAGTATAAACATTGAGTAATTAATTCATGAGTCATGAATCATGAAACACACACACACACACAGAGCCGATCGATTATAAAAAAATGTCAAAAACTGGCAGTCATGTTACTTGTTGCAGCTTATCTTCTTTAGTACTAAAGAATTGAAAAGCTCGTATATGAGAGTTTCCTCTTATTGAAAAGGCCGTACATTGAGTAAGGGTATTTTAGGAAAATATACATAATTAACTAATTTAACTTCCTTCCTTAATCCCTCCAAATTCTGGTAAATAGCTCCTATAATTAGGACCAAAGGGAGTAAGTTATACCCATTTTTCCCCCAATTTTTTTTTTTTCTCTTCCCTCCCATCCCTTCCCCTCCAATCAAACTAGGGCCCTTAGATTATGTTTGGTTTGAGGGAAGGGAGGGAGGAAAGGGGAGAGAAAAAAATGAGAGGAGGGATTTTTTTTTTTTTTGAAAATTGAGTGTACTGGGGCCTACATATTTTCCTCTCCCCTCCCCTCCCCTTCCCTCGACACATTTGCTTTTCAATAGTTTGGTTTAAATATATACATGGCAAAAGCTTGATTCTTGAGAAAAAAAAAATTGCTTAGAAAATAGTATTATTCTTAGATAGAATATTGAACACTTGAACTTAAAATAATTAATCAAATATTTGTGGCTTTGAAACATCTAGAATACGAATTTGTTATCTCAAAAATATTTTTTTTTTTGAATAAAATAAAATTATATGGGCATGTATTTTGGGTAGTGATTTTTCTTTAGAGTAGAATACTTTATACAGATTTTAAAATGAGTTATACCATGTATAGTTTATACCTAAGTAATTAAATGGGTAGTTAAACGGGTTAGGACCTTATAGCTCAAATAACAACCAGCATTTTGGTCCAAAAAGATTACACCAACCATCTCTCTCAGGGCTTATTTCGTATGAGGGGAGCAGTGACGGACCCAGGAACTGGACGCATGAGTTATTAAAAAGAACTAAGTAGTGGAATATATGTATGTCAGTATGTGTGTGTAGACATATCGGTTTAATAAAAAATATATCGGAGGTTATTATCTGTGAATCCAGTTTTCCTACTCATCCCTAATGAGGAGTGTTATAGTTGGCTAAGACATCCGCCTTCACTTTAAAAGGGAGGAGGTTCGATACCCGTTGGTCGATGTGAGGGCCTTGTTGGTAGGCGATCTGTAAGTACATTTATAAGCGCTCTTTTAGTCTGGAGGCATGCCCTGACCCTAGTGGGATACCGATATCTACCCCCACTTAAACTTTTTTAGTATCAAAAAAAGAAAAAAAAGTTTATGAGTAGGGGAAGCTTTCCCCATCTGGACAGTCCAGATGAGATCTGGATGGTTTACATTTTTTTTTATACTTTTCAATTTTTTTAAAAAAAAATATTTTAATGGGTAGAGAATCCAAAATAAAATAAACTTTCCACTAACATTTTTAAAAAATAATTTTCTCATTTTAAATCTAAATCATCTATATCACATCTGGACAGTTCAAATCCTATCTGAACAGTCTAGATGAGAAAAATTTCTCCTACTCATTGGAAAACTGGATCCCACTGTCTGTCCTTGCGGGACTGTGAATATTTTTTTTTTTGGCAAAAAAAGGTTTTGGAGGGGTTCGACATCAGTCCCCCACCAAGGTCAGGGCACGGCCCCGGGCTCTTTGAGCACTTAATGGGGACTTACGAGATCGCCTACCAAAAGAGTCTCAGCGACGGCAGTGGGGATCGAACACACATCCTATTGGGAATGGACCAAATCTCTTACCATCTATGCCAACTCTCTTTGACGCGGGACTGTGAATATTACTGTATCATTTAAGCTGCCCATGTGCTGCATTAGAAATACACACACGCCAATAAAAAGGAAGGGTAAGATTATAATATTTGAACATCGTAAAATATATAAATATATTTAAAATTAAAAAATATAGGCCTTTAGGCTTATGAGTAATGCAGTCCATTCATTTTACTTGATTATTTTAAACTTATTCAATAAATTTTTGGAAAACTGTAACATCTCATTTTAAAAGCGGAATTTTTTTTTTTTTTTTAAATCAATCAATCAGAGTAGAGCATTGGAGCGAAAGAGTAACTAATACGTATTCAAATATAAACCAGAGTGTAACATAGTATGGATAATACAGTCATCCTACTGTTTCAAAAGTAAACGCAAAAAGTGGAATATAAATTCTCCGGCTAGCGGTCTATTCATGCTGCTTCCCCCGGTCTCCAACTCTCGGTCCTCCGGACCCTGAAGCTACAGCTGAGATCCAATTTACCGCATTGGATCTGAGGTAACGGTTAACCTCATGCTCAAACAATACAATATACAGACAACAGATATTCAAGACAATACAACAGTATATCAGTACATAAGCATACAGCAGATGCATGATCAATATGATGACAAAACATAAGCACAGAGCAGTATGTAAAGCCCCATAGGGTAAACAATAACAATAGCTTGCACAGAAAACAGTGCCACGATGTACAGTCGTGTCCTCAGCGCTAGGAAAACATAACGGCATCATTATGACTATAACCCGTATAAACTGTCTGTATATCAATCTCTGAACGTATCTATCACATATATGTACTTAAGCAGCACAAGATTAGTGTTATAGTACGCGTCCGTACCTCCGTTGACAATATACGGAACTTCTGGTACGTTTTGACGAAAACTGCACTTTTGGCGGAAAAACAGCGAAACGTCTAACAGCGGCACGTCGGACAGCGTAACGACAGCAGATCAAGGTTACTGATGTCCTATAAGAGTAATATCACATTTATTAGTGATTTGGCACCATAACAGGCATTTTAGGTAAAAATTACCATTTCGCCCCGATTCCCCTAATCGCCGTAATTTCGCCAGCACTTCGCTATTTTGACTCCGACGTTCCAAAATTTTGCCAGAACTCCGACCCCAACATGATTTCGAAATTCATACTTAGAATAAAACTAAAGATCTAACTAGCATTCCTACTAAAACTACCGAAAGAATTAAAAACTAAAGACCGGAAAAATTACCCAGAGCTTCGCTGCAAAATTCTTCGGACTCCTTCCCTCTCCAGAACTCTTCCTTCTCTCTTCTCTCTAGGAAAATTCAACTAGAGGAGTGAATTTTGGTGTGAAGAATGCAAAGGAGAAGCTTGCTATTTATAGAGTTTTTGTGAGGGCATTTTGGTCTTTTTCCAATCTTCCAACTTTCAATTTTGGCCACATAACACATCTTTTTTGCTCAAGCCAATTCTCCACCACACAAACTCCTCCAAACCGTGCTCCCCCTCCCCCAAGGTCATTATTGCATTGTCACCAACTTTTGCTTTTTGCTTTTGACCGGATAAAAATTCCTGATCGGTGTCCGAATCGCGTATTCTTGTAAAATCTCAAAAATCCGGAATCACAACTTTGAAGACCTTTTCCTACGACTCATTAGAAATGTCTAAGTTAACCTAATTTTTGATTCCATACAGGGTTTCAACGGTCCTGCTGAAGTTTTACGGAAAAGCGTGCCGGTTACGGAAGTAACTTCCGGAATCATCAATCTCTGGACAAAAATTCACTGATTCCAAATATGTCCAGGAAATTCTCAACTCATTCCCAAATGTTGAGTTATAATTTATTTTCTTCAAATTCCAACTTGTGACTATCTGCCCCTTTCACAGATTACCCTATTTCGTCTTATTACTTAAGTATTCTATCGATCACGGAAATGACTTCTGAAACAGTCCAGTCCGAGATAAAAATTCACTCATTAATATTCTTCTCTGACTTTAGAAATATTGTTCATGGTTTTCTAGATAGGATTTAATTTCTATCGGTAGTCATTTATCCTGTTTGCTTTTCATATAATATTATTATATTACAAAATCCTATCATCTTATCCTCTTAAGATTTTTTTGTCCTTTTTATTATTATTTTATTCATTTTCGTTTTAATTAATTAATTAATTATTTAATAATATATAAAATAATTATTTAATAATTTTTTTACAAAATTTTCTTATTGGTCCATTCTTGTATTTAGGCTAAAAATTACTTAATCTCACCAATTTTTCTTCATATTTTTCAATTTATTAGCAAATATATTTTATGCTAATTCTAGCCATAAACCACTATTTATAGGGTTTTACATAATTATCTTTGCATTTTCCATTGTTTAAGCTCATATAATTAGCCAATAATTACTTAATTAATTACCCACTAATTTTTGATAATTTTCTTAATTAGAACAACTCATTAACTTACAACTTTTGCACTGACATTAGTCTTTTATGCCTCTTGCATTTTTTTAGAAATTACGGGGACATTCTGATCATTATAATACTTTTTGACTTTTCCCTCTTTATTTTTCCAAGGTTATATTTTACTACCTCTGTCTCTAATTATAGGAGCAATTTAACCGATTTTGGGAGAATTAAGGAGAGGAGTTAAATTAGTTAATTTTACTCATTTTCCTAAAATGTCCTTATATAAATTTAAAATGACACAAGTTGCCCTAATTATAAGTGTTTCTAATTTGTCTTACGTTAGATATCCATGATATATTAGTTTATATATGTATATTAGTTGTTTTTTATATAGCCATGTGTATACATATAGATCTAATTTTCTTTCTGTTAGTTATCTATGTGTTTTGATGATTAATAACAATTGTAAACAAGTACGAATGCTTTTAAAATGACAAAAGAGTCAAAATCACTTTGTCACCGAAAAACTCGAGCCTAACTAAGCAAACTCGAGTTTTCTGCAAACAGAGAGCTCATCGGGATATTTTCAAGATAACGAACTCGAGCACGAGTAAATAGACTCGAGCCTAAACCCTCATGATATAATAATAAAGAGTTTACAAACAAGTAAACTCGAGCACAGTATAGACAAGCTCGAGTTTTCCCATGGCGGGAAGTTTTCTAATTAAATTGTATCTCTTTAAACTCCAGAGTCTATTCTTTTTGAGTAGAGTTCACTTGTTTCTATGGCTATAATTTAATGAACACTCGAGCCCAAGTATATGGACTCAAGCCTAATGCTTTTGTGTAGAGTTTACTCTATGGTTTGACAAACGAAGAAGAGTTTACAAAATAGGTAAACTCGAGCTGTTATTACAAGCTCGAGTTTTCCCTTGACAGAGCTCCCAAGTTTTTCCTTCTTTTCAAACTTCAGAGTTTAAGCTCAAACCTCCAGTTCACTTCAATAAGTCATGGAATAAATTAAGCTGAACTCGAGCCTAAGAATAATGAACTCGAGCCCTTCATCTGAAGAAAGAAAAGCAAGTGTACAAACTCCATATTGAGAATGTTTCGGTATTAAATTGGATCAAACGAATCATTAACTAAACGCGAAGAATCGAAGTGAGAATGATTTCACGCGTCCGGGAATTGAATCGCTGAAGTTCAGGACCCAATGGCTATAATCCTCATCAAACTGAATTTCAAATGAAGAACATGCTAAGTTGAGAAGTAACGGTCACATAGCAACTCACCACTATATAAAGAGCTGATTACAAACTTAGAAGAACAACGAAAGATTAAGCAGAAACGAAAAGCAAGCTCAAGAATTCTTATACATTCAGTTTTCTTTACGTATTGTATTTTGATATACAAAGAGCCTCAGTGTTTATCATTACCTTCTCTGTGAGAGAGATTATATTCAAATTATTCATTCATTGTAAAAGATCTCAAGTCAAGGGGACTTGGAGATTGGGATTTGATTACAACTTGTAAGGGGAGTGTATCCTAGAGAGGATAATCCTTGAGTACGACGTGTATCCGAGTTAAAGTGATAGTAGAAAAACCCGAGAGTCTGGGACTGGACGTAGGTCAAGAATTTAGACCGAACCAGGATAAACTTTCGTGTCAAGCTCTTCTTCCCTATCTCTTTACGTTTAGCTTCAGCTTGGGTGCAAAGTTTTTATAAAAGTTTTAAAATCCCCAATTCACCCCCCTCTTGGTGATTTCCTTTCGTTTTCATTTGGTATCAGAGCCTCGTTGTCAATTTGAAGGATTAACATTCTAGACACAAAGATCCAATGGAAGGAATTCTACCAGATGGAGCCTCAATCAACCGACCCCCGGCCAAAAAGAGTACTTGAGAATCTGCACTTTGCCATCCGCTAAGCAAGCGTGGGATGCTCTTGAAATAGCTCATGAAGGAACAGTGCGATCAAAGAAAATCGTATCAATACTCTCATGATGAATACGATCTATTGCGGATGAAGACCGGAGAATCTATTGGTGAATTTCAACTCGATTCACTCACCCGATCAATCAACTCATTGCCTTGGGAAAAGAATATGAACAACTTGCCCAAGTGAGGAAAATACTAAATATTCTCACCAAGGAATGGGAAGCCAAGGTCACCGCAATTGAAGAATCTCGAGGCGAATCAATGGCCTCCGTGGCGGCACTATTTGGCGGCCTTTACGAATATGAGGGAAGATCAAATTCAAAAAGGGACTAAATGATATCAATGTCAAGAACAAGGGAATAGCTCTTAAAACCATCAAAGAAGCTAAATCAGATGACGATGAAGAAGATGAAGATGAAGATGGTGAGCTAGGAATGATGGTCCGAAGATTCAAGAAATTCTACAAAAAGGACCAATCTCACAGAAGGTTTCACAAAGGAAATTCTAGCACAGAAATTAAGAAACCAATTATATGCTATGAATGTGAGAAACCGAGCCACATCAAATCGAAATGTCCGCACTGAAAAACAAAGAAAAGAAATTCAACAAGTTCAAGAAAAGAGCTTACGTATCAGCTATATGGGGCAACAGCTCATCTGATGAAGATGAGGCGAAGAGGAACAAAGTGCCAATCTACGCCTTGTGGCTCAAGAGGAATCGGACAACGAAGAGATTTGTCTTAGAGCATCAAATCCCAATAAGTGGTACATTGACAGGTGGATGCTCAAGACATATGACCGGAGACCAATCCAAATTTGCTTCAATCAAACATAAGGATGGTGGCAAGGTAACATTTGGTGGAAATGAGTCCGGAAGAATTGCTTGCATTGGCAAAATTGGAAATAGCAATGGACCTCAAATCAAAGATGTTTATCTTGTGGATGGATTATGTCACAACCTCCTCAGTGTGAGTCAAAGCACGGAAAAAGGAAACCTAGTCATCTTTGATTCAGAAGAATGTTTGATTGTAAGTAAGGATGCTCTCTCTTTAGATAGTATTAAATCCAAAGCATTATTCAGAGCTCCAAGAGAAGGTAATTGTTATACTCTTAATCTGTCTAAAAACAATTCTGATTCTGAAAAATGTTTTGTTGGTAACTTAGATGAAAGTTGGTTATGGCATAAACGTTTAGGACATGTCAATATGATTCAACTTGATAAACTACTGAAAAAGGAATTGGTTATTGGTTTACCAAAACTTTCTTTTAAAAATGATATGATTTGTGATGCATGTCAAAAGGTAAACAAACCAAATCTTCTTTCAAGTCGAAAACGAAATATCAACTAATAGACCTCTCCAATTACTCCATATGGATTTAGTTGGACCAAACTAGAGTAAAGAGCCTTGGCGGCAATCTTTATACATTAGTTATAGTAGATGATTTCTCAAGATTTACATGGGTCATTCTTTTATCATCAAAAGATAAAACATTTGATCAATTTATTGTGTTTGCCAAGAAGGTCCAAAACGAGAAAGGATTATCTATTGCGGTATTCGTACGAGATCATGGTGGAGAATTTGAGAATCATGCCTTTGGAGAATTCTCGTGATAGTATGGGAATCAATCATAACTTCTCGGCTCAAGAACCCCACAAAAAATGGAGTTGTTGAAAGAAAGAATAGAGTGCTTACTGAAATGGCAAGATCAATGCTAAATGAGAACCAAACATCTCAAGTGTTTTGGGCTGATGCTATGAGCCCTGCTTGTTACATATCAAACAGGGCATATCTCCGAAAGAAATTGGACAAAACTCCCTATGAACTCTACAAAGGAAGAAAACCCAACTTAGCTCACTTACATATCTTTGGATGTAAATGCTTCATCCACAATAATGGTAAGAACAACTTGGGAAAATTTGATTCCAAAGCTGATGAAGGTATATTCTTGGGTTATTCAAGTAGAAGTAAAGCATATAGAGTTTATAATACTCGTAATCACACTGTTGAAGAGTCTATGCATATTGTTTTCTGTGAAACTAAATCTAACAAGTCCTTGGATGATGATGATGATTTTCTGTAACAAACCAAACTTCTATTTCAACAAATACGGAAAAAGATTTGCAAGATGATTCTCAAACCGAAAACATTGTGAAAATGCTTATGAAAATAGTGTTCAAACTCAACCAAAATCATGGAGATACAGTAGGAGTCATCCTCTGGATCAAGTGATAGGTGATGCAAATCAAGGAGTAAGAACCAGAAAAAGCACTTTGAATGAAGTTACTTTTTCAGCTTTCATTTCGAAAATTGAACCCTCTAAGATTGATGAAGCCCTTTCAGACAATGATTGGGTTATAGCAATGCAAGAGGAATTACATCAATTTGAAAGAAACCAAGTTTGGGACTTGGTGCCCAGACCTAAAGACCATCCGGTCATTGGTACTAAATGGGTATTCAAAAATAAATGTGATGAATCCGCCATAATCATTCGAAATAAAGCAAGGCTAGTTGCAAAAGGCTATAATCAAGAAGAAGGAATTGATTATGAAGAAACTTATGCTCCAAGTAGCAAGATTGGAAGCTATAAGAGTTCTTCTAGCCTTTGCTTGTGTTAAAGGATTCAAACTTTTTCAAATGGATGTAAAATCCGCCTTTTTAAATGGTTTTATACGGGAGGAAGTTTATGTAGAACAACCTCCGTGTTTTCAAAATGAACATCATCCAGATCATGTTTATCACCTCAAGAAAGCCTTATATGGTCTTAAGCAAGCTCCTAGAGCTTGGTATGAGAGTTTAAGCACTTTCCTTCTTGATCAAGGATTTGTTAGAGGAAAAGTAGATACAACTCTCTTTATAAAGAAGAATAAACTTGGTGATGTGTTAATAGCTCAAATTTATGTTGATGATATTATTTTTGGTGCTACTAATGATACTATGTGTGAAGAATTTGCCAAGACAATGCAGGGAGAATTTGAAATGTCCATGATGGGAGAACTTAATTACTTCCTTGGACTTCAAATCAAGCAACGCCATGATGGAATCTTCATTTCCCGCACCAAGTATCGAAAGATCTATTAAAAAAATATGGTCTAGCTGATTGTGATGGAGCAGATACTCCAATGAGTTCAACCGCAACTCGGATGCCGATGAAAAGGGGACTAACTTCAACATCACTAAGTATAGAGGAATGATTGGATCATTACTCTATCTTACGGCAAGTCGTCCGGACATTCAATTCGGTGTTGGAATGTGTGCTAGATTCCAATCGCCCCCATGGAGTCACATGCTTGAACATGTTAAAAGAATTTTTAGATATCTTGCCGATACAAAGACTCTTGGATTATGGTTTCCCAAAGATCAACATGAACACTTAGTAGCCTATACCGATTCGGATCATGCGGGATACAAGACCGACGTAAAAGCACAAGTGGTCAATGTGAGTTCTTTGGAGGATCATTAGTGTCTTGGTTCAAGAAAGCGACTCACGATGGTGTGTCATCCACCAAGCCGAGTATGTTACCGCCTCAAGTTGCTGTGCTCAAGTTCTTTGGCTCAAACAACAATTGTGTGATTTGGGAGTTCATCTCAAAGAAATCCCAATTCTTTGTGACAACACAAGCACAATAAGTTTGGCAAAGAATCCTGTTCAACACACTAGAACCAAACATATTGATGTCAGACATCACTTCATAAGAGACCATGTTCAAAAGAAGGATGTCAAAGTCATGTTCATCCCAACTCACTTGCAACTCGCTGATATCTTCACCAAGCCACTAGCAAAAGAACAATTTGTGTTCATAAGAAGAGAATTGGGAATGGTAAATCCCAATGAGTTGTAAGTAATTCAAATGTTAGTTATGTCTTTTTTGATGATTATTGTCCACTAACTTAAGCATCGGAGTATGTAGATATGTTTTGTGCAGGATGTATATTGAAATCAAAATCCCAAACAATCGAGTGCAAGTAAAGTCATCACAAACTCGAGCCTACCAAAGACAGACTCGAGCTCGAAAGAACCAATGAGAAATGCAACTATCAGGTCACCAAACTCGAGCCTATTAGTTAACGGACTCAAGTTCGCGAGAGACAGAGAGCAACTCATCTCAGAGATTTTGACAGACTCGAGCCTATTAGTGAACGGACTCGAGTTCGCGAGAGACAGAGAGCAACTCATCTCAGAGATCTTGACAGACTCGAGCCTATTAGTGAACGGACTCGAGTTCGAGGGTAAACCTAAAATCTCCCAAAAATTTCTCTCAATCTCCTCCAACGAAAACCAGAGAACATGGCGTCCAAGCGATCTGCAAATTAATACAAAAAAAAACTTATACATGGCGTTCTAGCTTAAGCAGTAGTGTCTTGTGTTCGAGCCCTAGGTATGCAGTTGTGATAATTACATGAAAGTATTAAGGTTCCTCCTATAATGGGTCGTCTATGTTCCGGCAAATCAGATTAGCCAACGTAAGATCAGATACTAGTGGATTAATACAAAAAAAAAAACTTATATCTCCAAATTTTTTATTTGCTTTTCATTATTTTACCTTAATATAAATACTTGATGCATTTTCAATTATAATTCAAGTACTTTCTATTTTATTGGCAATATAATTTTGAATGAATTAATTATTAATGTAACATCCCAACTTTTCAAAAGCAGTATAAAATTTTTTCATCAGAGTAGAGCATCGGAACAAGAGTGTAACTGATATATATATTCAAAATGCCCACTGGCTAGTTACAGAAGCGGTATAGTAACCGAGTATTTCAAAAGTGATACACAACAGCAAAAGGAAGGCTTCCGCCGGAACAACAAAATAGAGTCTTCAGCCGGGTCTTCTACTCGGGCTGCTTGCCTCTCTCCTCGGTCCTCGGTCCTCCCGATCCGGATGCTATGTTAAGAGCTGAGGTCCAATGCATACGGACCCCAGGTAACGGTTAACCTCATGTTTATGTATACACATACAAACAACAGACATCCACAATATCAACAGCACAAACAATTACTCTATCACAACCCATGCATATGTATTGCCCCCAGCACGCAGACATATTGCCCCCAGAATACCGACAGATTGCCCCCAGCATACAAACATATTGCCCCCAGCATACAGACATATCCTCTAACCACTATATGCATTCAAACAATATAACATCTATACAACACACATACCACATATATGCATACCATAAACATCAGAGTTAGTGTTACAGTACGCGAACGTACATACCTCAACAGTATATAAACATACCACAGACATAAAGTCATCATCTATCACATACAATACACATATCACATATATGCATACAATAAACATCAGCGTTAGTGTTACAGTACGCGAACGTACCTTCGTTGATGTTATTCTAGCACGTTTACTAAAACCGTACTTCGACGGAAACGAAACCAAGATGCGTCGGACGGTTCGACAGTTGGTCAAAATGTATTCAGGGATATCCTATCAATATAACAACGTACTTGTTAAGGATCTATCATTACGACGGATATTTTTAGTCAAAATGACCATTTTACCCCTGACCCCCTAATCAAGCGAATTCGCCAGCACTTCGTTACTTTGACTCCGATTTTCCAAAATTTCAACATAACTCTTACTCCAACATCATTTTCGAAATACAAATCATATTATTTAATGATTTACATCATAACAGGAATTTTAGGTAAAAATTACCATTTTGCCCCTGATGCCCCTAATCGGCGGAATTTCATCAGAGCTTCGCTATTTTAACTCTAACCTTCCAAAATTTTGCCAGAACTCTGACCCCACCATGATTTTCGAAATTTAGGACTAAAATACCCCTATCATATGATATCTAATCATACTCAGAAGATTAAAGACTATTCTAACATTTCTACGCTAACTACCGAAACTTAAGACTGAGTACCGAAAAACTTACCCAGAGCTTCGCTGCAAAATTCCCCGGACTCCTCCTTCTCTCTACCTTCTCTCTAAAACCGAAATTCCCTCTTGGAATGGTGTGAAGAATGAAGAGGCAAGGCCTCTTATTTATAGGCAAAATGTTGACACTATTCATGCCTTTTTCATACCTGATATCGGCCGTCGGATCGCACTCCTGCTAGGTGTCACGATCCTCACCGGGCCACTTGTCCAAACTGTCCTTCCACCCTTAGGTGTCCATGGTGAGTCATCAATTTGGTGCCACCTTGCCAAATTCTAGAGGCTTCTGGAAGGTTTTATACCGATAAAGTCCCGATCGGTGTTTGAATCGCGTAATCTCAAAATTCTGGATTCACAACTTTGAAGATCTTCTCTTTCTCATTAGAAGTATCTAGGTTAACTTAATTTTTTATTCCATTCAGGGTTCCAACGGTTCACCAAGTTTCTCGAAAACGTCTTGCTTACGGAATCAATTTCCGGAAATGTCAACCTCTGGACAAAAATCCACTGATTCCAAATATGTCCAGGAAATTCTCAACTCATTCCCAGAGGTTGAGTTATGATTTATTTTATTCGAATTCTAAATCTGTGACTATCTTCCTATTTCTCAGATTTTCCCTATTTCGTCTTATTACTAACTTCTTCTACCGATCTCAGAATTAACTCTAGGTACAGCTCAATTTAGGATAAAAACCCACTGATCAATAATATATCCTGACTTTAGAAATCCTGTTCCCGGTTCTCTAGATAGGATCCGTTTCACATAGATAATTTTTTACTTTTTACTATTTACTTTAATTTATTTTTAATATAAGAGTTTTATTCTTATACTCTTCCTATTTCATTTTTATTTATTTTTTTCTTCTTTCCTCACAATTCATGTCGGCACACACATATATATTTCATATATATTTTTATTTTATTTTTAATTAATTATTTAATTATTATTATAATTATTTTTACATAATTTTTCATAACTTTTTCCTATTGGTCCAAACTTGTTCTTAAGCTCAAAAATACTTAATCTCAAATATTTTTCTCCATCTTCTCCAATTAATTAGCAAATATATTTATGCTAATTTCTAGCCATTAACCATTAATTTTGGAGTTCTACACAATTTATCACAATTATTTCATTGTTCAAGCTTAAATAATTAACCAATAATTATTTAATCAATCACTTATTATTCGTTGATAATTTTATTATCTAGAACTAATTACTTCCTTTCAAAATCTGAACTAACGTTGCTATTTTATCTCCCTTGTAAAATATCAATAATTATGGAGTTAGTTATAATCTCCAAATACTTTATAATTGTTATTTTACAATTCTTCCAAGCTTATAATTTATTAAATTACCAAAATTAGAGACAATATATTCTCTCAATTTTAATAATTATTTTACTACCTTTCAAGATTTTTCACAATTTTCCTAAGTTATTTATGTCCTTCAAGGGCATTTTAGTAATTTTGGCCCTTTAATTCCTCTAATTCCCACAATATTTTCCTTTAGAAAATATAATCTACTAATTTATGATATTTACCCTAAGTCAGATTTTAGGGTATTACAATTAATCTATGTAAATCCCCTAGAGTTTAAAGTATAAAAAATTTAGAGACAGAGAGTTGGATCACACAAATAAAACATGTTTTAATATATCATTTAATGAGTGATAGAATGGTAAGAATAAAAGAATATTCATAAATGATCCCAACAAATGAACAAAATATCGTAGAGAATTTGTTATGTTTGAATGATAGAATGGTAAGAATAAAAGAATATTCATAAATGTAATTTTTCTGATTTTAAAACCTAATTATTTATCAAAAAATAATTATATAATATTGCAGTTTATTTATAATTAGCCATACATGCTCTTTTTCTTTTCTTTTTTTTATCCCCCTATAACATAATATATTTGGTATTTATTTAAATTTATATGTTGTTATCAGAATTTTTATTTGAATATTTTTTCAATAATACAGCTTATTAACTAAATAAAAATATTATATTTTTATGCCTCAGGGCAGTAAAAAAGTGATGTAAAGTATCATATGCTTTTTCTTGAGGAAAAAAACTGAATCACAGTCAGAGGAATTTCCCATAATTAGGAAGTAATGCAACAACAATAATAAAAACAACTACTAATTTTTTTTTATTAAAATTTACAATAAATCGGTTATAATTAACTAATGTCTGATGGCTTTGTCTTTTGACGTCTAATAGTGGTCGAAC
The DNA here is from genome assembly GCA_025563575.1 of Acacia pycnantha. NCBI lineage: Eukaryota > Viridiplantae > Streptophyta > Magnoliopsida > Fabales > Fabaceae > Acacia > Acacia pycnantha. The sequence goes on along the minus strand of JAMWYP010000366.1, from coordinate 19,579 downwards.
ACCAGATACGCGTAATTTTTAATTTGTTGAAAGTTGAAAGTCAGAAAACGAACAAAAAATAGCAAAGTTTATATTTCTAAAATTAGTTAGATATGTAATAGTCACTTTTTTGAACACTATGTAATAGTCACTTTCAGTCCTTGCTCATAATTAATTGACATTATGAATATTATTATTTGAGCTGCCCATGTGCTGCTTTAAATTTTAAATACATATATTGTATACGAAAAAATTATATATATATATATATATATATATGTGTGTGTGTGTGTGTGTCTCTATGTTGATCAGATGTCAACTACTACCTCTGGTCCTAATTATAAGACTTAGTTGACTTTTTTTTGGAGAGATTAATGAAGCTAAATAAGTTACTTAATCATATCATATGTTATATATTTTTAGATTATATGTTAGTTTATTAGTCAAACTAATTAGTTTGAAGAAAAAAATGAAAATTCCTATACTCTAAAGTAATTTAATTAGCTTCCTTAATCCCTCCAAAAAAGTCAACTAGGTCTTATAATTAGGACCGGATGGAGTAATTTATATGTCTTATGTGAAGTTGATTAAATGAATTTGGAATAAACTTTTAATAATAGGTTGTCGTTCAATGAAAGATTGTAGGAGTGATTCATTCGATGCATGACACTTTTGTTTATGATTTTTGTTCAAATCGTGTACGTCTGTCTATCCTGATAAATTTTTTAAGAACAACTATACATTTAATTTTTAATTTGATCACTATTATACATGGTATCAATCTAGTTCATAATAAATAAAAAAATACTGTAATTTTCTTTATAATATGAAAGGTTTCCCCTTACTAGTCTTAAAGTGCAAAGGAAATATTGTAATTTTAATTGTGGAAATAACTTGATTTTCCTTAAGTAAATTAAAATTAAGAACTTGAATTTTGTGGATGTATAAAAATTATGTTAAAAGAGTTTTTTTTAATCAAAGATTTTTCCTTTCGAAGTGTGGAACGCAAATAATTTTTGCCTCTCTCAACAAGTGCTCTTCTCGAGTTTCAAATTTGCTTTCTCCTCCTTATGGTGTGAGGTTTCTTATCACATAAACTACCAACTTGTTGATTAAAACAGTGAGTTTGAAAATATATGAGTTGTCACTACGGATACTGTACAATTGTATAAAAACACTATAATTTAATTGTTTTTCTACGTTATAGGCTTTTTTTTTTTTTTGAAAAATGTTAAGGTGTTAATTTGTTTCAAAAGTTTTCACTCAGAAGCAGTGTTATCCCAAAAATTATTTTAGGTTTAATGCTATTTCATCTCATTTAAAAAAAAAAAAAAAACTAAAGTAGACTATTAAAAAAATTGATGTTAACCATTAACATTTTTTTAGGTATAAGGCATCAACATTTTTTTATGATAAAAAACAACATTACTTTATTTTAATACTCTTGAGTTAACTTTGGACGTTAAAAAATTTTGGGGTAACATGAGTGAAAACTTGAGTAGTGTGTATTTACATTTTACACCGTAACCATTTCAAAAAGTAAATACTTTTATCATTTTGAAATTTTCAAACCACTATTGTTCTTTTAATTTATTATCATTCTATAATTTCAAGGTTCTTGTTTGTTTTTAATTGTCTCTATATACATGTCCTCAAGTGTCGTTCACCCTCTAATAATACTGAGATAATAAGGATAAAAGAATATTTTAGAATGTGCAAGTAGTGTGCCTCTATTAATGCAAAAAAAAAAAAAAAAAAGACAATGACACTACGTTGTCGCGTCGCAAGATCCAATTAAATCTGTCCATTGGATTGATCCAAACCATATGTACAATATATATATATATATATATATATATATATATATATAGTTAAGGTGCAAATTTTCCAACCAACTATTACCCGAGGAGCATTTGGCACAAAAAACAATTGAGGGGACCAAAATTACCAATCAACAATTAAAAAGTGAAAAAAAAAAAAACACAATTTGGTGTAGATTCGCCAACGAACTATTACCTCGTCACTGTCTTGGTGTCTCCGTCTTCCATTGACTGTCATAGTGTCGGCGACGTCGGCGTCTCCAAAGCTTCCATTGTTACCGCCACCATCCTACACCAGTGCCTCATATTTTAACATAATTGTGATAGTTGTTTTTTTTAAGGGTTAAGGTGCAGATTTGCCAACGAACTATTACCCAAGGAGCGTCTGACACAAAAAACAATTGAGGGGACAAAATTGGCCATTGAACTATTAAAAAGTGAAGAAAAACACAATTTGGTGTAGATTCGCCAACGAACTATTACTCCGTCACTGTCTTGGTGTCTCCGTTTTCCATTGATTGTCACAGTGTCAGCGATGTCGGCGTCTCCAAAGCTTCCATTGTTTCTAGGTGTTCCACTCACCTTCTTGAACTCATCTAACAGTCCACAACTTTCGACCGGCACGCGCCTTGCACACTAGTTGCATCCATCCGATGCCACAAGTAGCAACCGCCGCTAACACAGCGCCTTCTCACATGGGTCTCATCTCTGTTGGTGTTTGTCTTATCCAACAAAAAGGCTTAACCCACTACTAGAAAATGCTGACTTTGCGACAGAATTTGCGAGGGAAAAAAAATCCCTCGCAAATAAAGTTATTTTGCGAGGGAAAAAAAATCCCTCACAAAATAAAGGAATTTATGATTTTTGCGAGGGAACTTTTATTGTCAGAATATATGATTTTTGCGAGGGAACTTTTATTTCCCTCGCAAAATAGGCAAAAAAAAAAAAACAAAATGTCAGAAAAAACACTCATTTTTGCGGGGAACAATGGTTCCTTCGCAAACTTTACTCATTTTTGCGAGGGAAAAATCATTCCCTCGCAAAAATTTGTTAAGTTTGCGAGGGACAATTTGTTGCCTCGCAAAAATGAGTGATTTTTGCGAGGGATCTATTGTTCCCTCGCTAAAATTAATGACTTCCCACTAAAATCCATTATTTTCTAATATATTTTTTAAAATCCCTCGCAACAATTTTAATATATTATTTAGTATGTGAGAAACTATGATTCTTTTTTTTTCCACTAAAATCCATTATTCTTCTAAAAGTTTCTCATTTTGCGAGGGACAAATGTTCCCTCGCAAAAATCCAAAATTTTGCGAGGGACAAATGTTCCCTCGCAAAAATCAGGAACTTTCCGAGGGAAAAGTTGTCCCTCGCAAAAATCCAAAAGTTTGCGAGGGACAAATAATCCCTCGCAAAAATCAGGAACTTTGCGAGGGAAAAATTTTCCCTCGCAAAATCCTGCATTTTGCGAGAGATATGTTTTGCTATCGCAAAATTCATTTTTGCGACGGAAAAATGATTTTTTCCGTCGCAAAAATGGTTTGCGAGGAGAATTTTTGCGACGGACTGTTTTCCGTCGCAAATTCCGCCGCAAATCATTTTTGCGACGGAAAAGTTCCGCCGCAAAACATGACTTTTTTTGTAGTGACCGATCTTTTCTCCAGTGTCTCCGTCACTGTCCTACGTCAGTACCTCATATTTTAACGTAATTGTGATAGTTGTTTTTTTTAATAGTTATTTGGTACTTTTTTCACTTTTTAATAGTTCGTTGGCCATTTTGGTCCCCTCAATTGTTTTTTGTGTCAGACGCTCCTCGGGTAATAGTTGGTTGGCAAATATGCACCTTAACCCATATATATATGAACCACGTAGGATTTTTTTTTTCCAATTTTGTATTTTTGAATAATATTTTATTTTGATGTAAAATATTTGATTTGTATTGAATTTTGTGTTTTATTATTTAGTAAAATAATTTTTGCTAAATCCTATTTTTATAATTTTAACATTTTACTAGATAATGTTCTTACAATTCATCTTTCTATTCATGATGGATTTTTAATTATAAAATAATTTACTGACGCCATAATTATATTCAATTTATTATGCAAAATAATCGTTTTACAGATTGATTTTGGATCATCATTTATAATCAGAAGTCAGAACTAACACTAACACGCTCGTTGATTTTGAATTATTATTATATTTATTCAGAATGAATCATCATGTTCACTGAATATAAACAATTTTTTTTTTTTTGGTTTTATTACTTTATCATAAGTCCTTTTTTAATTTAATTTAATCAAGGGTATCCCCAACCAATGAATGTTGGACTTGAGACTAATCTCTTGCTAGCTATAGCACTTTAACCAATGACAAATATTTTAAAAGTTGGACTGGATGTCAAGCCAAAAAAGCTAACGGATCTCGATTCATGTGGAATTGGTTTAACCGTCGGTCGGACCATTTATATAAAATTAAATAAAAAATAATATTATAAATCCATTTGCTAAAGAAAACTATACATACTCCTTTTAGTCTTTATTATAAGGTACCAATTACCAATTTCCACAAACTTAAAAATCAGTTAAAAGCATTGAAGTTTTCTTAAAATTCATGTGATTTCCAATATTGCCCTTTTTGACTACACTAAACTCAAATATCATATTAATTATTACTTTCTCCTTTATCCTTATTAAATATGAGCAGACATGGAAAGATAAATTAAATACTCCTTGAAAACTTGCAAGTGCCTTATAAACAGAACCAATATTACTTGTTGGTTGGTTCCTTATAATAAGGCCTAGAAGGAGTACATAATAATATAAATATAAAGTGATAAATATAATTTTTTTTCCCTAAAACCTAACCATATTAGGTATAGTTGCGTAATTGAAGTATAAAAAATAAAACCCAACTTATCTTTGCATTTTGGATGGGAAAAATTAAAAACGTCTTAGATAAAAGGAAAAATGCAGAAAAATATTACTTGAACTTCCAGTTTAGAGTGTCAGTTTAACCTAGGTGTATTGGCTATATGAGGTAGACCCATTCCTGTAGCCTACAATTTAGATCGAGCTAGCACACACTATCTAACGGAGGTCTAACCTTGACTCCCTTCTAGTAAGCCGAGGCCATTGATCTAGCCTCTTAACGGCCAACTAATAGACAAGACATTAAATCACAATTAAACATATTGAATTACAAGCTTAGCAAACTGGGTTCATTCTACAACTTAAAAATCCATCCTTACTCAGCCAATAGGAATTAGTTCATGATTGATGAGGGAAACACAATACAGATTACAACAGAACAACCCATAGACAGATTAAAAAGGAAATAAGAAAATAGAGAAGCTCGTCGGAGTAATTGACGGTGTAGGGAGCGTCCTGTCACACGATGTCTCAACGTCTTCTACAACTCGTCTAACTTTGGGAAAGGATTGGATCTCTTATGCAGCTCTCTTTCTCTATGATTCTCTTTTTCTCTCGGTGTGAGTCAAGTTGAATTGGAATTGTACTAACTCTCTAACTTTCACAACTTAATGACTCCTTTAGGTTTAGCCGCGCTTTCCTCTTATAGTCATATCCTTTGCACTGTATGTCTAGTGAGTTAGGCTTTCCAAATCTGTTAGGCTCGACTTTCTAGATTCGGTTGATTAATCCTCTTTTAATTCTACGGGATTCTTCAAATCTTCTCTTCGATTCTCTGCATCTTCTATTTCAGTCTTTGTCAAATCAACCGTCATCTAAACGTCTGTCTTGATGACCTGTATTTAATTCCTAAAAAACCCTTGAGGAAAGATAAACGTAAAGTAACACATAACTCCGCATCACTTACGATACTACAACATAGCGGTCGCAGCGTATTGCTAGCACAAAATAAGGATACCATATGTTGTACCATTATATCAGCTTTGTTATGTACTTTTACAGTAAATCATAATCTAGCCCTTTTCTTCTTCTACACATGTATCGGATAATATGGAGAATGTAACAATTTACTGAATATATCCTCTATTTCCTTATGTAAATGAATTATAGCATATTTTATCAGATAAAACACAATTAAGCTCAGAATCGCCATTCAAAACAGTCAAAACATATAGGAAATACATGGCATAAATATCACTCATCAAAGATATATATATATGCCTGCTAATTATTTTCTATTTACTTGCAAAAAATGTTAACTTGAATTGTGTGCTTTACAGTCAACATATGATATAGAAAGCACTCAACATAAATTTGTCCTCAATAAAGGTGGGTAAGCACTATGCACATTCCATCATGTATTGACAAAGGCGTATTCACAAAATTCGGAAGAGGCCAATGAGACAACAGTTCCAAAGGTACTTCAGTCAGCGATCAAATAATAGGATTTGAGAGAATTTGTCTTTTCACGTCTTCAGGAGGAATTCAAGGTAATAGTTATTTGCAATTCATAATGCTTGCATGTATTTGTTTAATAATTGACTAGAGTGTTGTATGTGTTCGTAGATAGTAAGCCAGGAAAATAAGGATAGGGTGAAGAATAATAGGTATCCCTACATGGTTGCGTGAAACAATATACTTACATTGCTCAAGACTTGTCTGCTAAGAGTGGGGACAGTATTAGACCTCCTTGTTATATACTTTGTTTGGTGGCTAGACAAAATAAAGACGACTCTTCTTATGATCCTCATGTTTAAGAGGTCGTCTATAAAATAGTAAGTATTACTATTAGTCCCCAATTTATGGAAGTAATGTCTTCAATTAATTATCACTATTAACATTATTGTTAAATGCTCAACAAGCCATGTCCCAGGAAGTTACTCCATTCGTTCATTTTTATAAGAAACAACCGCCACAAATACCTCGTTCTTTTTTATAAGAAACATTTATTGAATGTTTTATTTCTTACTTTATAATTTTCCATTTTCCCCTTATTTAATTACCCTTATTTAATGTCAATATAAAAAAAATTCACAATCCCCAAAGACCTATTTTTTCTACCATATTTATTTTCTGATTCTCTCTCTTCTTATCCTCCTGGTTGTAATAATTTTCTTATTCTTTCTCTTATTCCCTATGTCATCATAAATAAGGGTATTTTAGTAAAAAAGATTACATTTTTGACACATTTATTGTTCTTAACTGAAACTTCGAACCGTGAGAATCGGTTAAATATTTCTAATAAAAAGGAACAGAGGAAGTACTACACAGGGTTGCCTTTTATGGATGATTACATATTGGCAAAGACATTGGGGCCTGATCATCTCGATCTTCTTAGGCATGCCGGCTTTGGATTGACCAAGAGAAATTATTATGGTTGCTAGCAACCTTGTAGAAATAAAAAGGACAAAAAAATTGAGAAGCTCGAGAAACAATATGATGAAATGCAAAAACAAATACAATTTCTAGCACAAGAGCTTTTGGAAGAGGGTAATGCGAAGTTGCAAGGGGGAAATGTCAGCCAAAGTACTAAAGGCAACTCATATTTTCCCTAGTCATGATCTACCTCAAGGAGTGGCGGATGTTGAATTTTTGCCGATAGCCTTGGATATCATACAGTTGCAATGGGCTGCATATACAACTACCTAAAAGATAACATGATTCATAACAAGCCTTTGACTCTTGAGCATGTGAAGGTAGAGCTCAAGACCAACATCAACTCTAACTATTAGTTCCCTATGGACACCAGAGAGGTAGAAACAGCCCATTTAGTCCAAGCCCACCACTTAGTCCAAGAACAGGAAGCATTCAATACCTCAATGATCAATCTGGGCAAAAGTCATATTCATAGAATAAGCCCGTTTGTCAATATGCTCGGAAGTCCCTTAAGGAATTCATTGAAAAGTTCTTTGTTGAAAACCCAAAGCTACCATTTCTAATGATCCAATTTGAGCCAGAGGTCCTTGATGAATTGGGTCAGATAGAATCTGTAAGGCAAGAGCTTGTTGTTGAAGTCATGCATAAGGATATGACAAGTACAAACTCACAATTTCGTTATCAGGTATTTCTTCAACTATGATTAAATAGTTAGCTACTTGAAACTTTGATTATGTTTTGATAGGTTGGTTTTTGGCATTTCAGGCACATGTACCATACTTACATCCTTCCTCGTGGCCTCTATGGCAAGATCTAGTTCATCCACCCTAATAATGTAAATAATCAGGGTAAGAACATGAAGAAAGATGTGAAGCAATCTCAAGCAAATGGTTTGGTAGATAACTTAATTAGAAGGTCACCATATTAAAGGGACTTCTTGGTACCTTACATTCATGGGTGGGTACATCATTAAATTTTCTTTAATTAGTTTTTATTTATTTTACAATTGTCCCGATGGTGTGATGTATTATTGTACTTAGTGGATATTGGATTCTCATAGTACTAAATCCATCCCACAAAAAGATTTGGTACTATGACTCTCTTGGGGGGATATGGCAGGGACTCATGTAACATACTAAATTTTCTCTAGCAAATTCCTTATAGCATGTATGTGTATTTGGTGAAAATAAATAGTGAAATTTTGACTAAAGTTCAAATTTACCCGAAATACTCGATTTTTCTGAAATAGAAAATTTTGAGACATATGTTGGCATAAATGAGACATATGTAATTGGCAATTCTTTGTTCCATTTTAGCTCATTATATTTGACCAAAAGGATGAGGAAGGATATTACATGAATTCTAGTTGAAGATCATGAGGAAACAAAAAACAAAAAATCAAAAATCAAAGAACAAGTTAATATTGCTTCTTGTATGAATTGTGTCACATGTTTTATATTTATTTAATAATTTATAAATCACATGTGCATGAATTATAAGTTATTATGAGTGATCAAGAAGATCCATAAGGACCCTTAAAATCAGTCAAAGGCCATGAGAAATGAGAAAAAAAGAAAAGAAAAATAGTTAGATTATGATCGAATGTCAAACGGGTAAATAAGTTACAGTTGAAGGGAATTTTGGTAATCCCTTCTCCTCCATCGACTTAAGACCCTTAAAAACACATTTTACTTCTTCTCTCAGCATAACCAAATCAGACATAAACATAAGAGAGAAGAGGAGACATTGGTCAAGGTTGGAGAAGAAGAGTAGAGGAAAAACTTGTAGATACAAGGTAAGATCTTGTGTTATGGTATTGTTTTCCCTAGTTCTTCCCTCCTCCTACTTCATAATCTCACGAAAAATCTTTGGTATGGTGGAGTAAGGTGTTGGCCAAAATCTCAAAGAGCCAAGAAGGAGGGAGTTCTTGCAAGAATCACCTAACAAAGTCAAGGTAAGTGAGTTTTGAGCTTCCTTGTTGTATATTGAAGTGTGTTGATGGTTTCTTTGGTTTTCTTGGATATTGGACGATTGAAACCCTAAGGGAAAGTGCTATCCAATTGACCACAAGTAGCTAAAGTGTGTATATGGTCTGAATAACAAGATAAAATATGGTTAGGAACCAAGATTAGAGTGTGTTTGAAGTGAAATTTGTAAAAACATGTTGGCCCCATTTGAACCCTGTTTTGGCCAGCAGCAGGGCAAACCAAAGAAATGAGAATTTGGTCATTTGATGGTTCCAATGTACTTAAAACGAAAAAATTGTGTAGGATAGAAGTTAGATAGTGGTTTAATTTTGGAAGCTTTGGGATTGAAATACCTTAAAACTGCCTTTGAAAATTCCTGTGTAGGCAATGACATTGTAACAAGTGTTTGGGATAGTAAATGGTGTCCAATGGCAATAAAAGTTTTTAGAAGTAAAGTAGGCATAATAAGCTTTAATTTGAAAGGTTAATTGTAATTTTTGGATTTGTGTACATTGAGTTATGAATTTTCGAAAATGACCTAAGATTCTGGAATGAAAACTAGGCAGTAGTCACTATTTGATTGACTGGGAGCTTAAATGATTTTTCCTTGAAATTAGACTTAATAATGAGTCCAAAGGCTTTAAAATCACCCCATTTGGACACTTGTGCAAAGAGATATGATTTTTTGAAGTTGTGGTAAAAATTGTTGAAATTTAGTCAAAAAGGGACGAAAATGATGTAAGGAGTGTTACATGATAATTAATTTGGTGTTCAAGTATAAATTGGGTTCTTGGACATAAATTAGGCCTATTAGCTTCATGATTGAGTATGATATACTAAAAGACATTTAAAATGTCAAGAGTTGGAATAAATAATGACTAATGCCCATAATGTATTATCATAAAACCTTTACTTGTCAAAGACAATCAAAGTACTTGGAGCTGACTCGAAGAGTTATAAAGTTATCAGGTAGTAACTCTAACTCTCACATATTTTATATAACTATATATGGATGTCTGAACACTGTTTGTGAAAGGTCCAATTTGTGTGGGCCAGTATTACTGAAGAGCTAGTGGGCTGGAAGAACCCCTTGGTCTCTTCCCAGAGGCTCCACTTACAAGCCAGTTGGTTGGAAGAACCTCTTGGTCTCTTCCCAGAGATAAGGTGTAAGGCCTATTGGATCTTACCCAACCGAATACCCAGCGTTGTGGTCGTAGATCATGTGGTTGTTGGTTACATTTATTACTGTATTTGATCTATGATATGTGACATTTGTTCCATGTATGCTTTATATGCTGTTGAGAAATTCTTTTTCATTGGTGGTTAACTGTCTTGAACTGTCTATACTTTATATGTGTGATTAACTATTACTCTGGGATTCGACATTCTCCAAAGTTCAAGATGTAACCAGGGAAGTGGACGAGTCTCCAAGGGCAAGGAAGCAAACACGGGCAATTGATGGCAGCAGAACGGTTGTTAGAATGTGAATGCTTAATCAGTAACTTAGGTTAATATTACTACCCCAGATTGTAATTACTATGGAACAATGTATGGATTTGTAAGAACTCGTGGGATTCTCCGTTTGTAACCAAGAATAGTTTTGTTTATCAGTATACTATGCTATACCTTTTTTGCCCGTTGTATTACATTGTTTTACTCTGATAAATGTCATGAATATCAAAGGGTATGACAACTCTCTTATATGAGATATTCAACTAGTAAGTTGTCCATTCATCATCTTTTATAATTCAGTTCAACTTGCATGTTTCTATAAATATAATTTTTTTATTGTATTTTCTTAGAGCAATGTACAAGTACAAGGCACAAAATAATCTTGAATGTGGTAGTTGCAACCTCATCGATGGCTGCTTTAGAAACGCCTTCCAATGGCTGAGACCAAAGGTATAAATATTATTCACCAATGACTATAATATTAAATTGAACACATATAGTTTACATATGACAGATTGACACATTTTTCTTCTCATTTCTTTATAGTGCCCACGACAACCAAAATAACAATAACGGTTGTGGGTACTTCATGATATGGTTCATGAAGGACATAATCACGCATGATCCCGATAATATTAATCATAATAAGGTTTATATTATATGCTCAATTCATTCATATGTACATTTGGTCAACTATATATTACAATATCTAACTTCATCTATGGTTTCCTTTTGTACAGTATTTTGGTGTCTCCTGCACAATGTTTAGCCCATCACAAATGAAATAAGTAGCTAAAGAGTTGGCAACATCTCTGCAATTTTAGTGGGACGGGGAAACCTGCTATGGATGCCTGTAAATTTATATATATTGATTTGTTTGTTTTAAACTCTTGCTTTTAATAGTGTATATATATACACAAATGATTGTAAATATATTCTGATTTGTTGTATTGTTGTGTATATGAATGATTGTAAATATGTATTATGAATTGTTATGGACCTGGTCAAGGCCCATTATCTCAACCGACCCACAGATCTAAACTGCAAGACCTATTCAAAGGGGAGGTTGCCGAGATTCATGGACACATGATGACACACGATGACACACGATGCGGGAGATCTAACCCTAAGGTACACTCTACAAATACGAGTAAAACCCCAAAGGTTCAGGCATCTTCATCTTCTACAGATTATCTCCTATCTCCGATCTCCTATCTTCTACACGGTCTAAGCTCCGGCTAATCACACACAACCATCACAGAGCGTACGACCATCCCCTTAGGCTAAACGCCTCCATCAATCCTCGAACTACGTGGACTTTGATCCCTCTTCAGGGTACGTAGGCCCTAGGAATCACTCCTAGGTCAAGTCCCAATCTACACCAACATCCTAGCCCCTCAGGGCTAGTCAATCTGTGTTCTACACCAGAACAGTGGCGCCGTCCGTGGGGAACCGTAAATTTCGATTCCCATGACCAAAGATGGTCGATGATTCCGAGTCCTAACTGCAAGAAAAACGATCATGGAATTTTGTAGTTCGGGTTCATGTTGATTTAACAAGTTCGTGCTGGCTGTTCGTCAAACCTCAAAAATTGGAGATTTTCGGAGAGCCTACGGGGATTAAATTTCCCTGAAATTACTGGGTTGCAAGAGGTAATATTTTGAGAGACCTTATTTCTATTCTCTATTTTGCGGCAAAGAACCACGTCAAGAGTCACCCGCATAGTTCAATTGGAGCATGTACACCCTTGACGATTCCCTGAACATTGCGATCGTGCTCCATGAGACCTAGCTCTCACACAGCGAATCTCCTCTCAGATGATTGCAAGATTCCACTCCTAGCCCTAAGACCGGAAGGTTCCCATCTTAGCCCTAAATCTTGCTCAGCAAAAATCATATATGGGAGTCAGGGGCGATTTTTCCGATCGAGATTCTCTTCACTATGCCAGGTTCCTTTCTGATTGATTTTGAAGGCATGTATTGGGAAGAGCCTGAAAGCTCGGCTACAGACAAAGACGGGACAGGTGCGCAATGTACACACCTGCTGGGTTAGCCGAGATTTACGAAGATGGGGAGCCGAGATACTTTGAAGTTGGCATGAAGTGCCTCGGAGCCGGGATCACTTAACTCGGCACAATGACGAAACCGGGCAGCAACGGATCTTCTTCTTCCTACTGCTTGTTTCCGGGACAGCCACATCGTGTCGGAAATTCTGTGAGACTTCAGGCTCCGCTGGGATGTTTTTTCACAGCACTTAGAGATACGGATACTCGTAGTGCTCCAATCTCGCGGTGTTCGATTTTTTTCTGGATGATGTTGGGTGGGGATCGCGGTGACCAGATAGCCCCAAGTCTGATCGAAGCTGTCCATGACTCGTCCACTTTGATTATCATCATCACTCCTGATTGTACCTCTTCTCATAGGGGCCTGGAGGACCTTGCCAAGATTTGCCTCAGCAGATATCGTCAAATATAGCAGCTGCAATTTCTCAGATTCATGACTCTGTATTTTTCTTAGGCAGAGAAGCTGTGACAGTTCATGACGCATCTTGTAATGTAAATGGATTTCCACCGAAAGTTCCTCTGATCCATTGAGAAGGAATAAGCAACATGAATCCGTGAAAGTTTTGTTCAGTTCTGCACATCCCAGTAAATGTGCGTATTTGAGAGGATGAAATAAATGCTATGCACTTCATGAACAACAGGCTTCATTGATTTGCTTTTGTTTTAGCTTCATGATATTAAACCTCCAGCAATAATCAGAAAAGCCATCAAGCAATTTGAGAACCGAGATGAGTTCTACAGTACAAAGAACTCCAAAATCTAGTAGGCAGCCCTTATTTTTCCAAGACTTGGCTTCTCCTGTTTCTTCTCGGTGAGGAAAAATTTCACATTAAGGTCAGGCAGCTGCAGTATTTATGGCGTGAGAACTTTGATGGTTCAGACCCTCTACCATTCGAAAGCATATGGCGTTACCCAAACCTGAAGCATCTTTGAGAGACAACTTTATCCGACACTAGTTGACGTCGACTCTCTTGCAACTGATTGGACTACTTCCTTGTTCGTATCTTCATCTAATAAAACTGTGTTTCCAGGGAAGTAGGAGAACAATTGTTTGATTGCAATGAGTATCATCCACACGGCTGTACGAAAACCAGCTGTATTATCTTCTTTGGAATCTAAATGGAGGCACGAATCAGTTGCTCCAAGTGTACTCCTATCAATTTTAGCAACGTCTCAGTTGAAAAGTCTATACTTCGAAAGGATTTGAGGGATCTTACATGGAGCTTGCTGCTTACAACTTGCTTTGTGTTGTATTAAGTTCAAATAATAACAGAGATATCCTATCATCAATGTCGAGATTGTCCCACTGTAACGATGCAAATCTATTCTTCGGGGCCTATAGAAAGGAGATAAAAATATGCTTGCATGGGGGAATATCCCCAGAGCTCACAAACTCGGATCAAATTTAAAGCCTGCCTCGCTGCATTGAGATTCCACAGTCTGATTTGTTCTGTGATTTACTGTGGCGGACCCCGACGAAAGTTTTGATTCCGACGCCATGTAATACTAGAGTCACCAATTCAACGTGTCTTTGGAGACTATGCAAGGGTGGAACTTAATTTATTTATGTTAAACAAGAAGGACCGATGATGCTGAGATCTATTTTCATGCTCTCCCTCCTCAAGCTAAAAACAAAGTTAAATGTGCAGCTTGGCATGGGACTTAAAGAATACAAGGCATGGATTTTCTTGAGAATATGAATGAACTCAAGAACTCGATTATGTCACCAGCGACCTGCCTTTTAATAGCGCCATGAGTTTATATATGAGACTGGGCAAACCTGAGAAGGTACCTTCATTAACGGATTATGCGAGAACAGCAGAAGCTTAAGACAAACCTTCGATGATAAAGTTACCAAGGATTTGGGTGAACTTTCTATGGTTTATGTGAACCTTCCAATGGTTTCACGTTTTTACAAATGTTGCATCCTCGGGAGAAATTACTCGCAGAACTCACAATTCCACAGTTCATGGAGCTTATTGTCGTGACCTTACGAAAGCCAATAGGCTTCTTCAACACTATCACGGTCTCGGGATTCATAACAATTATTAATTGCATTGCATTTTCTTATCAGAAGAGGATTGCAAGCCTAAATCAAGTCATAAGAAGGCGGACCCGGATACACCAAATCTGGTTAAAATTCGAGATCCGTGTGAATTTTTGAAAAGGCGGACCCCGGTCTCACCAAATCTGGTTAAAATCCCGGCTCCGTGTAAATCTGAAGGTGGACCCCGGTTATACCGAATCTGGTTACAATCCGGGCTCCGTGTAGCTCTGAAGACGGACCCTGGGTAAACCAAATCTGGTTAAAATCCGAGCTCCGCGTAGAGTTTTGCCGAATAAAGTTATACGGTTAAATCCACGTGTCCATAACCAATTCGGAACTCGGTAACACTGAAAGAACAGCTAAATCCGTCTTTCCATGGTCAGTTCGGAACTCTGATAAATCGGCCGTGTTCCCTAGTTGGAACCCGGATACACTGAACAAAGGACGTCGAGGACCATCGAACCCAGCTTTTCAGTCGGAGGAAGTTGTCTCAGAAGAGCTATCGCAGCCCGGACGCTTTCTAACTTACTCCGGGATATCAAGTGGAACTGTCATGCCGACCACGATCAGTCAAAATGCTCGGACGCTTCGGTGAAAACCAAACCCGGCAAGTGACAACTTCCCTTTATCCTAGGATGACCAGGTCAACGAACCTGGAATTATACGAGACAGCTTAAGTGCTGACTCCTCACCACACTCTATTTCCCGGTTTCAATACCGGATGCACTTTCGCACTTTCGCAGATTCTGCATATCACATCTATGACCCTGGCCCGGTCACTCAATAGTACTCCAAAAACAAATGTGAGTTCACTATATCAGTTCATCGTGGACACGGATGAAACACTACATAAATATTCGAATTGATCGGGAAGTGAACAAACTTTCATTAATGATCAAGTCAACGAAGTTTCAAAGCAAATTAACCCGGACTACATGTCTGGGGGCAATTCAATCAGAAGACAAGTAACTCCGAAGTTCTTTGAAACTCGGATAGACACTTTATCAACATCAAACGAGTGGTAGCAACTCCGATACGAAATCCGGACTTAAAACAGATCCACCCCGACAGCCCAGAGACCTGGACTACCAGGCTGGGGGCAATTATTATACAGTTGTCAATAACCGGGATTTTGCAAAATCGAACAAGCATTCGAAATGAGCAAACT
Organism: Acacia pycnantha; assembly: GCA_025563575.1. Lineage (NCBI taxonomy): Eukaryota > Viridiplantae > Streptophyta > Magnoliopsida > Fabales > Fabaceae > Acacia > Acacia pycnantha. The sequence continues at coordinate 3,775 of JAMWYP010000366.1, read as the reverse complement.
AAACGATCTGCGCATACTGGATATAGCTCGGCCAAGTCTGTATCTCACAGTCAAGCAAACAATTAACCTCGGCAGCTCAGACACCTGAACTACCGAGCTTGGGGGCATCTGTTATGGACCTGGTCAAGGCCCATTATCTCAACCGACCCACAGATCTAAACCGCAAGACCTATCCAAAGGGGAGGTTGCCGAGATTCATGGACACATGATGACACACGATGACACACGATGCAGGAGATCTAACCCTAAGGTACACTCTACAAATACGAGTAAAACCCCAAAGGTTCAGGCATCTTCATCTTCTACAGATTATCTCCTATCTCCGATCTCCTATCTTCTACACGGCCTAAGCTCCGGCTAATCACACACAGCCGTCACAGAGCGTACGACCATCCCCTTAGGCTAAACGCCTCCATCAATCCTCGAACTACGTGGACTTTGATCCCTCTTCAGGGTACGTAGGCCCTAGGAATCACTCCAAGGTCAAGTCCCAATCTACACCAACATCCTAGCCCCTCAGGGCTAGTCAATCTGTGTTCTACACCAGAACATGAATCATTAAGTATAAATATATATGCAGGGGATATCAAAAGCAGAACACTCCCCCCCCCCATTTAAAAAAACGATTTAGCTTCGATATATTATGATTGTTACCTAACAACCATTATTTATGTCAACTATAAATAACAGATGTTTAAATAAAGGTGTTAGCATTAATATAAATATGTAAGGGTTTTTAAAGAACCGTTATTTATGTTACTACATATATAACGATTGTTAATGTGAGATCATTATATATTATACAAGCATTACCAAATATTATAATAGTAATTTATGTGTGTCTTTATCTATTATTATAGAGTTGTGCATATATATCATAGCCTCACCAAGCCTCAAGGCTTAATGAGTGTTATATTAGAGCCGTTATAATAAATACTGAATAAATCACGATTTTAAACCGTTATGTATCTGTGCTAAGCATATATAGTGTATGCATATATGACGGTTTAAAACCATGATTTATATTCAATATAATAACTGGCATATATCGGTGATTCTTTAGTAGTGTTAGAACATAAAAGCTGTCCTAAGAGAAAATTTAAAAGAACCACGACTACTATCATGAGGTGAGAAGCACCAACACTAGCAACAACAACACATTAGCTATCTGCAACACCAAACAAAATCACCAAATTTGCCCCAGCTGGACTCCGCCAGATCTATACAAAGCCATCAATTAAAAATCTGTCGTTAGCCCAAAATGAATTTGAAATATTGAAAGTTTAAAACTCAAGATTCACCACCTCACTTGCAATCTTCAGTCCACTGCAATGAAGCCTTCAAACTTGTCTTCTTAAAACCGTCATTTCCCTCTCATCTTGTTGTCACAATCATTCTACTGTATTTTTTTTTTTTTAATCTTAGGCTATCCATTGCTGGTAGTAATGATTAATCCCCTCATACTCTAGACTTCTCGAAAGGATTTTAGTGCTGATCATGAGATCTTCTCCGTAAAGGCTGCTTGGATCGAACCTCTGACTAAAATAGTCAAAATATATAAAGTAGCTAATTTCTTTAATTTTTGGTTTTTCTTTATATTATAATAACAATTTTAATAAATCGGTCATACCTAATGGCTTCGTGTTTTGATTTTTATAATGGTCCAAAGCCAGGTGGGTCTGTTGTACAGCGATAGAAAGAAAAAGAAATGTAATAAAGGCAAGAATACAAGAACAACTGGTGCTAGTTAAATAATATTTTGTACACTTTTAATTATCAAATTATATCTATGATATTTTACTAATAAAAAATGGGAACAATAATTAGGTTTAAAAATCAATAATTAATTTTAAAAATATCGATTTTAAAAAAACAATTTGCAAATATGTGTGTGTCATAAATATAAATTTTTAAAAGTAAGATCTTTTAATGCCAAAACTCCGTCGCAATAAATTCTAATCAAAGCTACTTTCTCGCACGTTTTGTAAATTATTTAACTGAAAGAGATAGATAATTAAGAAAATATTTTTATCCTGTATTGCTAAAGACTTATTTTAATAATTCACATAGATTTCTCTCAACGTTTTAAAAGTATTTTAAATAACAAATATATTTTAGATGTTATATGGCCTTTATCCAAACATAAAAATTCGCCGTTATTTCTTCATTTTTTTATTTCTTAATAAACTTGTAAATCCAAGAATATATTTGCAACTAAAATATCTGTAACATCCTAATTTCAGAGCCAATTTTTTTTTAATCAATCAGAGTAGAGCATCGGAATAAAAACATTGAGTAACTGATTATAACAATAACAGTGGCGTATCCGCATGTTCATAAAGATTAATACATTATCTGTTTACGACTTTAAATCTTCTCGGCGATCATTACTCTGGTCTTCACGTGACTTCATCTTCATGTGTGCCGCCCGCTCGCTTACTCTTATCCTCCGTCCTGGTCCCTCTCTCCAGCACCTTGATGTGATGCTATAGTAAGTGCCGAGATCCAATGCCCATCGGATCTCGTGTAGCAGTTAACCTCATGCCTATATAACAAGATATGATCAACATATATTTCTAAAATGAATTACAAGAATGATCCTTGATCATTTAATAACAACTACCCTACAAGCAAAGTTATCTGCCGCACTATTCACCGGTGCCACGATACTCACTCGTGTCCTCGCCGCTAGGAAAACATAACGGTATTATCAAAACCATAACCCGTAAAGTCAGTAATAGTGATTATCTAAGTTTATTACCTTAGTCACATGCATGACCTGAAATGTAGTTCCACCCATGGCTTATGAAACTATCCGTATCATATATAAGCGTACTATAAGCATCGTAGTCGGATATTGCAATGACGCCGCGAACGTACCTTCGTTTGATGGTACTTCGGTACTTTTGATTTTAAATGGCACGCTTTATGGAAAATTCAAACGCCCAACAATGCACGCTTGACGGTAATAACGGCAAAAAATCGAGTTTCGATGTCCTATAAGAGTAATATCACTTTTATTAGTGATTTGACATTATAATCGGCATTTTAGGTAAAAATTACCATTTTGCCCCTATACCCCTAATTACGGAATTTCGCCAAAGACTTCGTTACTTTGGCTTCGTTTTTCCAAAATTTCGCCAGAACTTCGACCCAATGATAATTTTCGAAATTCTAGACTAATATAGCCCTATCATATGATATCCAATCATGCTTGAAAAATTAAAGGCTATACTAGCGTTACTTACCTAACTATCAAAGAACTACGAAAGCTCAAAGCTCGCTATTTTAACTTTCAACTTTCAGAGACTCAATCCCTACTATGTTTTTACCTCGTCAGGCATCTTTCAATGCAATGAGGCTTAAAAACAAGAATAGGAATCTCATCTCCTACTTCCTAGATCTAACCAACAGTTCTACTAAAACTGCCGAAAGAACTAAAGACTAAGGACCGAAGGACTTACCCGTTGAAGACTTCTGCACAATTTTGCCCAGAGCTTCTCTCTCTTCTTTCCCTCTCTAGATTCGGCCAAGGAGGAGAAAATGGTGTGAGAATTCAAGAGCATGGAATGCCTTTATATAGGCAAATTTTGGGTCCTAAAGTGTAATTTTCCCTTCTCAAATTTTGGGTCCAAAGTTGTAATTTCCCCTTTAAAATTTTGAAGAGTGATTCTTGGCCATAGAAAGCTCCAAAATGTGCTTCCCCTTCTCCAAGCCAAAGATGAACCAATTGCATGATGACATGTGTCCATTCCAGCTCCTTTCCAGACCAATT